>OY755039.1:82672954-83003473 GCA_963576565.1 Aspidapion aeneum
ACACACCTACATGCAATTCTTTTATGTCAACGTAAAGAAAATTTCCACTAGGCACTACAGAAATGGATTAGTCGGATAAAATGATTTGGAGTCCGCCGCATAACATATTGACAAAGCGGACCGAACCGTGCTCTTCTGTGGTCCGCCACGGCTCGTGCCGGTGGCGAGCTGAAGACGCACATTATAAATACCGGTACAAACCTTATTCTCTTTTAAAACTCGTTACATCCTGGAACTCATAGAACATGCTAGACCAGTTGAAAGGGATAACTAATATATTTATAGGCCAAAGTGAAACATGTATCCCTATATACAGGACGTGGTTCCTTTATACAAATAAACAAATAAGTTTACCATTCAAACACAGTAAATTACCGGGATTCCTGACAGTATTTTTGCTAGTAAAGTTTTGAATTTTTTTTTGTTAGTGTAAAACAAAAATTGCACAGGTTTTTCTTTGAGTGTAATAGTACTGCATTACTGTCATTCAGGTTTTGTCGCTTCTTGTTGATATATTTTCTTTGACCCGACTGTTAAATTTACTTGTAACTACTAGTCGCAGTTGGGTACAAAATTACCCAAACTGTATAATTTCGTAAGTGCGCTTTGGGCATCAAAACTAAAAGTTGAAGCATGCCGTACATTATAGGTATACCTATCAATTTTGTACTCAAGTGCGACTAGTAGTAGTAAATTTAGCAGTTGGGTGTTTTTTCAATTTATTTTTTTTATTAAGTTGTTGAATCGGCTATGCCGTGGCAACAGCAGTGTAAAAAATCAATTTTATTTTTAGGATATGGCCAAAGAAAATATATATGGCTGCCTAATTTACCGCGATGTTTAATAATAAACGAAAAATGGATACTTCTCTTTAAAAATCTCCGTGTAACCGAATCATAGGCCACACCCAAACTAGGCAATTAAATATATTTATCCCTACCTAAAAAAATGCAATAAAATTCATTTGACACGTCTAATGGAAGGTGCCTACTTCCATTAGCCGAGACGGATGAAGAAAGAAAGTTAGTAATTATTCTTTTACTTTCTAAGCAAAATCTTCGTGGTCAGTATAGCTTCTACTCTAATGGTATGTAGGTGAAACGAAACGCCCTCTTCAGGTAAGAGTAAAGATACACAAAAAAATTTTGGATCCGCTATTTTGAGTTTTTTTAAGTTTAAGTTAGAAATCCGCCATTTTGATTTTTTTTTGTGTAAGTTAAAAATAATAATCAGCGACCTCAAGGATCCCAGTTTGTTGCAAATCGGTTTGTAAATGGGAAAAGTCCGCCATTTTAGATCCGCCATTTTGCTTTTTTTTTTTTAATTTAAGTGAAAAATATTAATCAGCGACCTAAAAGATCGCATAGTTCCGAATTTGATGCATATTGGTTCATACATGGGAAAAGCCTTCATTTTGGATCCGCGATTTTAATTTTTTTTAGTTTTAATAGTAAAAACTAATAATCAGCGACATGAAAGATCGGAAACTTCCGAGTTTGATGCATATTAGTTCATAAATGGGAAAATCCACCATTTTGGATCCGCCATTTTATTAATTAAAATAAAAAAATTAAAATTTTAATTGAATACTAACCACCAAATACCTAGTTTGAAAAAAGTTATGATCAGACAAATAAAAAATTTATTATATGAAGTCAAGCTTAATAAAAAATGATAATATCATAAAACAAAAAATCTCGCGGCGAATTGTCCCCGCGGCGAATCGGCCGGCGGCAAATTGTCCCCGCGGCGAATCGGCCGGCGGCAAATTGTCCCCGCGGCGAATCGGACAGCGGCGAATCGAAATGAACCGAATTGTCCCCTACCCTTAAAAAAGATATTATGTTAGTCAAAACTGACTTAGCTACGTGTTTTAAAACGTTTCCACAAAGTCTAAATACCAACTCAAGCAATTAAAAACATTCGGTGAATTGAAAAGGGGTTTGAAAACCGTTTTCAGTGCTGCTCTATAACCCTGCAAACTAGATTGATGGGGTAGTTTCGTGTTTCCAAAAGTTTCATTATCGCGTGGTTAAGACATGAGGTAGTATATTTTAGCAAAAAGTTAATTTTGGGGTTACTCGATCTTGGAAGATTAAGAAGATTTAAAGAAGTTCATGCGAAAAATAATTAATAATAATTAATTATAATAGTTTGGAATACAACACACCAAAACATCAGCATATTGTATTGGCAGGAAACATTTTAGTTTAATATGAAGGCTTTTATGCCACACTTTGTCAAATGATTGTGCTACATCTAGAAAGACTGCAAAACAAACTATTCCCTCTTCTAGTGCTTTTTCTATTATATTAGTAATTCTGTGTACTTGGTAAACTCAAACTGATAAGGTGTAATAACTTCTTGTCTTTCTATGATTGGTTTTATTCTTTTAAGCCATAATTTTTCATAGAGCTTGGATATAATTGGCAGCAAAGATTGACCTGTAAGATGACGTCATAAAGCTGCTTTCCCGATTTTGGAATCATGATGTTTTTTTTTATGATAGGAAAATAATACAATGTTTACAAAACAATAGGTGTATTTTTCTAGGTGGGTGTCGGAAACGTAAAATAAAAGAATTTATAACTGGAACAGGTGTTCGGTTCGGTTCGGTTCGGTTCGGTTCGGTTCGTTCAAGTTCAAGTAGTACTAATTCCTGCATAAAATAGAGTGAATCATCTATCCCTACCTCGAAACTTTGCGGTTTGTCTCAATTTAATATTTATGTAATTTATTTTAAGTAGTCACGTATCTTGAGGTGCCGATGAGATACGGACGGATGCGCCATCTTACAGAAAGTCCTTCGATATTTTACCAAGTAGTAGCAGCTCAACAAAATTTAAGTCAAGTAGATTATATAATTTAAATCAAACAAACTATGGTCTATGAAACTTGATTTAAAAAATTATGTGGCAAGTAAATATTTTGACAAACGTGGAATTTCGTACCCGTGAATTCAAAAATTAAACAAGTTTCGTGACTAATCGGGCCAAAAGGAGTTTTTGTTTCTCTCATATTTTTTCGTGGGTAGCCTGAAAGCTTAACCTCACGGGGGTCCAAGATCTAATGGACACCTAATAAGTGTTGACAGTTAACTGTTTCGTCGTTATGGGACTCCTCAGAACACTGCTGGTCAATGTGACAAATCTTGCGAAGTTAATCAGACGGTTTTGTCTCTAATAAAATGTAAATAGTGAGAAAACTATCGCAAGAAGCGCTATCTACCGAGATACGAGAGAAACAAAAAACAAACGCAGGCGAAAAACTGCTATACAATATCGATCAATGAAAGATCGAATGCAAATAAAAGAAAACAAACTATAGTCCGTGACCTACGACTGCTCTTTGTCTTTCAGGCCGGATCAACGCATATTGCATTTTTACCCGTCATCAAGACAGCGAGTGTCAATCAACGGAATTTTTTAAACCAAATAATACTAACAAACATTTTTACCCGTCATCAAGACAGTGAGTGTCAATCAACGGAATTTTTTAAGCCAAATAATACTAACAAACGTTTGTTGACACTCACTGTCTTGATGACGGGTAAAAATGCAATATGCGTTGATCCGGCTTGAAAGACAAAGAGCTGTCGTAGGTCACGGACTATAGTTTGTTTTCTTCTATTTGCATTCGATCTTTTCATTGATCGATATTGTATAGCAGTTTTTCGCCTGCGTTTGTATTTTGTTTCCCTCGTATCTCGGTAGATGGCGCTTCTTGCGATAGTTTTCTCACTATTTACATTTTATTAGAGACAAAACCGTCTGATTAACTTCGCAAGATTTGTCACATTGACCAGCAGTGTTCTGAGGAGTCCCATAAGGACGAAACAGTTAACTGTCAACACTTATTAGGTGTCCATTAGATCTTGGACCTCCGTGAGGTTAAGCTTTCAGGCTACCCACGGAAAAATATGGGAGAAACAAAAACTCCTTTTTGCCCTATTAGCCACGAAACTTGTTTGATTTTTGTAAATATTTTGCTTGACTGCCAGAGGTCGATTTTATCTGTGTATTTATTTTCGGATTATTTTTGGCGTAAACCTGTAAACATTTACAATGAAAGCTATATAATACAAAACGTAAGCTTTGTTTGCAATTTTTAAAAAAAATCACCTTTGAAAAAGAATACTTTGGAATATCTGACTTATACATTGTTTCAACAATACCGGACAGGTATAGATTCCAAACAATAATTGGAAATTCAAAAATTACAGTGAAAACTCCACATTGCACATTGCTTTCAGGATGTATTTTTAGTTGCCAATATACCATATATTAACGTGCACAATATTGGGATTTTTCTAAATTGCATGTACAGAAGATACAGATACAGATACTGGGGTGATTAAAAACAATATATTTTGTTTTCTTAAATTTCTTTTGTTCTTTTTAGGTTTAAAATTACAGTAAAAAAATTTCGTCGATTTTCATGTAAATTTTGTGTAGTGTTAGTGCGTACTGAGTAAAAGTTTAGACACCGTTTGTTTAGCCCTAAAACATTTATTTTTAAAAACATTTTGAAAATTATCACAAAAATTATTTTAAATATTTAATAATAATAAATTAAAAATATATTTTTTTAAATAGTGCCGAAATGTATTGTTTTTTAAATTTTAAAAGCCAATTAAAATTGGCAAAAAAAGGCTAGTTCACACATCAGTTTCGTTCCATCAACGCATGCGACGGTAATAAAACGGTACGAAAAATCCTTTTTGCGTTCCATTTCGACGTTGTACTGTTATCGGGCAGTCAGTTTTCCGTTCCATCAAGCAACCTTGATGGATAACAACCAACTGGTTTCGGACTCCTTTGAAATACAAAAATTGCAGACAGGCGCATTAGGCGCGGAAAAATTGTATGTAAAACACACACATTTCTAGTTTACATCACCTGAGATAATAATATACTATAAAATTACATTAAATTTACATTTGTCTAAGAAAATTCAAAAAACAGTGAATAACCCAAAAAATTAAAATTTTTGTCAAAATAAATTGAGTTTCACAACCAATTTTAACACATGACAAAATGCCGGGTAAGCCACGTAAATTTACATTATATTTTTTAAATTTCCAAAAAAAATGTGCAACATCATAATTTTTATTACTAGGGGACTGCGGAATGTTGTTGGTATACCACATGGAAAAAAGCTATACTGACCATAAGGTAGCCTGTTTGGAAAAAGAAAAACTAGTTTAGCAGCTGATAGAGGTGTTGATTTTCGTTTCTTTTGAATACTCGTTACTAATCGTTACTCGACTACTAAGTAATTTTATACATATTTGTTACTATCGTTAATTTGATTACTGTAACTGTATTCAATTCAATCAGAAAATTAGTGCAAAATTCTCCGACGTCGTTTATTCGAAGATCATTTACTTGTAGGTATATTTTTGTTGTTGATATTATGGAAATATTCAATTGAAATTTTCAAAATCAGGGCCAAAATTAAAAAAAAGAAAGGTAGGAATTACGTAAAAACTGTCCTGTATACGCCTTTGTTTTAAAAATCTAATGCCTTACATACAAAGGAATACATAAAATCTAAAAATAAATTAAAATAGAGACAAAGACTAAAATAATCGAAGGAATCAAAGTAATTAAAGTAACGAAAATAATCATTTAATTTTCAGATCGGTATTCGTTACTCTGTTATTTGTCAAGTGACGAGTACTCAAGTAACGAATTTCAACACCTCTGATTGGATAGGAATAGAAACATAAGGGTTTACCTTGATCGCAGCAAATCCCGTTGACCTGTGAACTAGAAGTTAAAATAAGAGGAGTAACACCGGATGTGAAATTTTAGACCAGATTTGGTGGAAGAACAAACGACTTCGCTTCAAGGTATCGACATTAAAGTCATTAACTATATATACCTACCAAAGTACAAGCTACAAAATGTGATTTTCCTAACTTCTTAGAAGTATCACGATCTCTATTTCCTAAAAATGAATAAAATCGCGAAAACCTTGTGAATATTAAGGTTTTCTATAACAGTCTTCCGCTATCTGAAACATTTTAGCCGATATTTGACCTACCTAAAACTCTACTTCGGAATGAGCCACGAATCTCAAACTTTGCACAGTCGTATACCTCCATGGAGTTAACAACCCCTCCAAGTTTCATGGAATTCCATAAAGTAGTAAAGTAGTTACGAAATTTCAAAAATCGTCGAAATTGCCACTCACTCACTGACTCACTCATGTATAGATCATCAATATTCTACTGTACTTCCAGACATGCTACAAAGCTGAAATTATGACCAAACCCCTGGGAAAAATCAAAAAACCCCAAAATTTTAATTTACTCCCCTCTCCTATACATTTAAAGTTATGTTAAAGTAACATTGCCCACTTCCAGAAATGCTAGAGAGTTGAGCTTTGGCAGACTGATAGGAACTATGTTAAAACTATAGGAAAAAATTAAAACACCCCAAAATTCTAATTTCCTTTCCTCCCCTATAAATGTAAAGTTAAGTAAAAGTAACATTGCCTACTTCCAGACATGCTAGAGAGCTGAGCTTTGGAAGACCGATGGTAACTGTGATAAAGTTATAGAAAAAAATTAAAACACCTCAAAATTCCAATTTACTTCCTTCCCCTATAAATGTAAAGTTATGTAAAAGTAACACGGCCCACTTCCAGAAACGCTAGAGAGCTGAACTTTTTAAGACTGAAAGACAATATGATAAAACTATATAAAAAAATTTAAAAACACCAACATTTTAATTTACTTCCCTCTCCTATAAATGTAAATGTATATAAAACTAACATTGCCCACTTCCAGAAATGCTAGAGAGCTGAGCATTGGAATGCTAATAGAAATTATGATAAAACCATGGGAAAAATTTAAAAAGTCCAATATTTTCATTTACTCTCCTCCCCTATAAATGTAAAGTTATGTAAAAGTAACATTACCCACTTCCAGAAACGCTAGAGAGCTGAGCATTGGAAGACTGATAGGAACTATGATAAAACTATAGGACAAAATTTAAAAACACGACAATTTTAATTTATTTCCCTCTCCTATAAATGTATTTATATAAAACTAACATTGCCCACTTTCAGAAACGCTAGAGAGCTGAGCATTGGAATGCTAATAGAAATTATGATAAAACCATGGGAAAAAATTTATAAGTCTAATATTTTCATTTACTCTCCTCCCCTATACATGTAAAGTTATGTAAAAGAACATTGTGCACTTTTAGACACGCTAGAGAGCTGAGCTTTGAAAGGCTAATAGGAAAAAACCTCAAAAATTTAAGTAAGGCATTGCAAAAGTTTTGAACAATATTCCGCATATTTTACTACTTTAAAAATTAAGTATTATCCAATTCCTTTAAAAAAGGAGTGAAATCATAACAAAAACATTTCATGTAAAAAAAGGCCAAGTACGCGAAAATGGCATTCCGTAAAAAGAATTGAGATAAAAGTAAAGCCAAGTTCTCCAATACAAATTTCAAAATGAAAGGTTCTTACTAGTTTGGAAATATTTTTCTAAACTTGGCTATTACGGCTGTAAATGACTCTTAGGCACAGTGCTAAATTGAACATAAAGAAGTTTGGCTGTAATAGCAAAGTTTATAAAAATATTTCCAGACTAGTAGGAACCTTTCATTTTGAAATTTGTATTGGAGAACTTGGCTTTACTTTTATCTCAATTCTTTTTACGGAATGCCATTTTCGCGTACTTGGCCTTTTTTTACATGAAATGTTTTTGTTATGATATATTTTGTTCAATCAATAAATATTATTTTCGGTGTGTTGCAAACCCGTTGTAATCCCGTCTAAGTTAGTGTTGTGTTCGTCACTGGGTTCAATGTTCTATTCGTGCGTCGTTCGGGGAAAAGGCGAATCATTAATAGGTCCATATGAAGCTTTAAGTTTATGAACATTAAAAATCAATTTGGAATCTGGGAGAGAAAACAGCACAAAGAAAAATTGTCTGTGGAGCAAAATCTACCAGGAAAAAGAGGAGGTATAAATAAAAAAAACATTAAACACTAACGTCAGCAAGAAAGAGAGTATTTTCAAATGGCCATAAATAAAAACGTTTTTTAACATGACTGCTGGATTCACCAGACCGGTAAAACAAAATCCAACAAAACGCAAACTTCTTTCTAGAATGCCGGAACTTACATACATTTTCATGTCTGGCACAGTTATGCCGTAAAGATAAATTCCCGCACCTTTCTCTTCGTACAACCGTGCTAACAAGTAAGATCATTGTGGATCCTCTACAATATATAATCTGATGTGGACCCTGTTTTATATATGTTTGTACCACGGTCTCTAAATAAACCGGTTGTCTGGTAACTCGGTGTCATGACGGCCGTGACGTCAGAGCTACGTCACAGTTTTCCTAGGAATCTGTAGTCCAACGCTGTTTTTGAGTGTTTATAACGTAATTTCGTCTTTTGTCAGGAAATATTGTACATTTTGGGTCTTGTAAGTAGTATTTATACCTGTTCTGTGCTTGCTAAAATATATTAAAGACTTACTAAAATACATTTTAGCCGCCTGTTATTATTTTATACTCAATTCAGGTCAAAAATCAAACGTAAACAATTGCCTACACTACTTCATCTTCTGTATCAACATCTACAAAAAATATGTGTGAAAAAGATGGTTTAGTCTATATTGCAGGATTTTTAGCACGAAAGCATCACAATGATTTCTCTGAACTTGGTTGATATACGTATGAAAATGAACCAACAAACATGCATTCATATGCCATGCCATCTTGCGTGCAAAGCCTTTCTTTTGGAGGCTTAACTGTGCCTTCCCCATCATGGAAAGAAAATGTTAAGAAAATGGACAAATGGTTCATACAATTGCATGGTAGCAATTTTGAATTTAAAACAAATATTGCGTAGCGATCCACTAAATTTATATTTAAAAAAGTTTCTATTCCATATAAATTGGTAAATTCATTTGTAAAACAAAGAGTAATGATAAGAATCAAATTTCTAAATACCAAAAAGCAAAACGAATCTACAATGAAACGAAAGCTTGATAATAGCGGGAGTGACGAGAGTCGAAAAACAATAAAAAAGTTAAGGCAAATTATTTTGTAACTATTCTAAAATTAGATCGGTATAGTTTTTTGTTACTTGCAATATAATATTTAAAACAACTGATGAGTACCATTCTTAAAATATATACTGGATGTTCCAAGGTAAATGTCCACCATTGCTAACCTATTTGTTATTAAAAATATAAAAAAGTTTAAATTGGCAAGTTGGTAAAATTTTTGAAAATTATAAAATGCAGGGGTGCTTAAATTAAAATTGGTTTTATGTTTTTTGAAAAAACTCAAAATCTCAATGTTCGATTTTTTTATGATTTGAGCATCTTAAAGATCATCAAAAATTCTACTAGTTTCCCAATTTAAACTTTATTCTATCTTTAATAGTAAAAAATTAGCAATAGTGGACACTTAACTTGGAACACCCTGTATAATGCTCAAACAGGAGTTTGCGTTACAGTCAATGTATTTTTATTATAATTTTTCTTAAAATGAGTTAAGAAGGGGCGTTTAAAAATCCTGATTCTTTGCCTTATGATTTATGAATGTTCCCTTACTGCATAGTCATTTTAATTTCCTTTCCTTTAATTTTTTTGATAAAATTTCTCAAAAATAAAACTCATTTTAATTACCTATCCAATCCACCAAAAAAATCAATATTATGTGGCTAGTTTGCTTTAGTGTTCGGCGAAAAAAGTTAAATTAATATGAACAGAGAGTCGATTTGACAGGAAAACTTTTTATAATCGTGTCCTGAATCTGATATTTATAAAACTGTTGGAATTTTTATAATAAATTTTTAAATTATTGAATTTTTTAATATATTTAGGTATTTTTACCATGTCTTTATTTCTCTCATAATATTATGTATAGGTCTCTCTTTATTGATCGTGGAGCAGGCATATTGCCGCGTCATAGGCTGCCGAGTTCTTTTTGGCTGGGTGTTACCAGAAAACCGGTTTATTTAGAGACCGTGTGTTTGTACTTTATATTTTATAACTTTACTGGTCGACTATATTTTAGATTTAAGAACTTCAGTCTAATGTCACTGCCATGCCAATTGGATTAATGGCTGCCAGTGAGCCAGCTTTTGTATTTGAATATTATATATATTTATGTCGATTCTCTTAATAAAGGTCTTTGTTGTTTATCGAGAATTCCCAGTATCATTCTTTCTTGTATCCTCCTTTCTGCGTTATCAGCTGTTTACCATAACAAATAGCATAGGCCCACGAAAAAAAGTTGTAAAAAGTTGTCTCAAAAATAATGATATGAACTGTAGCTTGTCTTGCAATTGTCTTTTTGACAGACAAAGGAACAGTTTGCTGCTTGTTTTTTTATTTCTGTCAAAAAGGAGTCAATATTTTGTCCTTTTTGCTGTATATTATTAAGGGGGCAAACTTCGCCCAAAAACTTACCATTTGACAACACTGATATCGCATTTTTTGGCCAAATCTTTGTTCTAATAGAAATAGAAAACGAGAAAGCGGAACGCTTCGAAATTTTGAGGGGTAGTTTTTTAAAGCATTTTTAACAAACGTATCTTAGCAGTTTTTCGCAAAATCATTTTAGTCAAAAAATATAAAAAAAATTATGGCTAAAACACAACAAATATTTCAAAACAATGTTTGGCATTTCAGTAGCCTAGTTGTGTTATAGAAAACTGTAGCGAAATTGTTTCGATTTTTGTATTTTTTGGAAATGTACAAAAGAAAATCAAAAATCTAACAAGATACGTTTGAAGATTTTAAAAAAATCTTGCATATGAACAGAAATAATGTTTCAACTAGTTTTTTATAGAAGAGATCTATTAGGATTTAAAAAAGCGTGCTCAATTTTATATTTGCTGCAGGACACCAAATCAGACAGGAGCCATCAAGCTCCTGACTGATGCGCCATCCCCATATACCGGAGGCAAGTCAATTCGATTGAGAAAATTTAACTAAGATCACGTGACCCGGATTTTTACATTATTTGAGATATTTTGAATAAATAAAATGTCGTTTAATATAAGTTAAATGGTTATAAGTAGACGTAAGATATACAATTTTTTCTATTTACAAAACCTTTTTTAAGCGCAACAAACAAAATCACGGGACTACGAACCAATTTATAAGATATTTTTTGATAATTAGTATATTGCTCAGTTAATAGAAGCTTGTGCTTAACTTCGCTGAGTTGAAAATAAAGCCCTTTTCATTTATTTATTTATTTATTACATAGCAAGAGAAGAAAGTGACAAATTTCACACGAGCGTGAGAAAGTTACTTTTTGTCGAGTTATGGACGCTATTTTTCCTACGAACACTGTTGAACTATACTAATTTTTGTAAAAATTGGTTTTTATTGCGTAAATCAAATGAAACTGCTTTTCCGCACATGTGTGGGAAAGTAGTTTGTAACACATGTGCGAAAAAGTATTGTGATAGTTAAACACTTTCCACATGTGCCGAAGTACCATAGACGAGTGACAGAGATAGATCAGACACTTACACGGTGGGAGTTGTATTACTAAATTGGCGCAGTATACCGGGGTGTTGTGCACGAATCAGCGCCTCTCCAACTTTGTGCTCCGTACTAAACATTTACGGGGGGATTTGAAACAATATAACGCTTGTGCAGTTTGTCTCTAAGCTACAGGATGGCTTTTCAAATTATTGTATACCGGATGCTCGTAGCGTAGCCATCAATGAAATCGTTCTCCAATCAAGCTACATCTTTTAATAGTGTTTTGAACAGCTTTTATCAAATTAAATTATAACACTAAAAAACTCATTCTACTCGTCAATTACATAGATTTAAATTTAAACGATGCGCGCTGATAAGAATGAGTTATTTTGTGTCAAAGCTCAATTTGCTTAAAAAGACTCTATAAACACCAATCAATAAAGAAGCTTAATCAAAGAATGTTTAAATTAATGACTACTAGCAATAAAAAAAAAGGAAAGTCAAATTTTTATTCAATCTATATGGTTTAAAAGTTTGTTTCCCATTCATTTAGGTACATAAATTTCCTTGAGAGGCTAATTTTCTAGTTAAAAAAATGCTTTTTGACGAATATTCTACAGTAATTTCCTTTTTATTACTGCATAGAAAATATTTACACATTCTACATTAACTTAAATTAATAATGTATACTTTTACAATGCTTTATACAAAATAATGTTGCAAATATAGGTTTCTATAAACGGAAACTTTTTTAATTGTTTTTTTATGAAAAATATTGCCGGTTATTCATTTAATTAAACAGGATCCGGCATAATGATCTCCCACATTTTGCACTGCCACTGTGCCTGCATCACTGAAGAGAGGGGAAGCTTAGCGTAGTTGGTTGGTAGCTCGCGGCTTGCCATTACCTTGCCATCGTGCCTTCGTTATCGAGACATTAAGCAAAAGTAGGTAACGAATCTGTGATTACGACACAAAGAACTTTTCGTACTCACTTCGCACTTGGTAGAGATGCTTTAGTTCCAGATACTTTGGGAATATCTGAACACTATTCCTGAACCATTGACGAATTGAAAGCAGCAATAAACCAAGAAATTACAGGAATATCGCTTTAGAGTTACTGCACGAAGGAAACTTTCAGAAATCAGCTTCGACTGTGTACCGAAAATGAAATATAAATAGCATTTACAATGGCGTTTTTATTGTGGGAGATCATTCTGCCGGACCTTGTATATAAGTATAGTGAAATAATCTATGTTTTTCCAAATATTAACATTTAAAACTAAACATTTAAAACTCCGTCCAGGTTCAACGTGTCTATCACACAATATATATTTGTGAATTTCGTCTTTCGGTTAGTTAGTTTTTTTGCCAAAGTATTTTTTTTAGATTCAGTTTGGGAATGGCGCTTGCTGACATAGTCTTCGCACCCACGAACACAAAATTGTTTTCTTTTAAATTTCTTAATTATCGATAGGCCACAATTTAGCAAAAAACACTTTTAAAAATAAGGTAAAAAGTCGAAAAATCACGAAAAACTGCAACCACAAATGAAAAATGCCGACTTACATTTACGTCATATTTGTATCTGTTTTGCCAATGTCAGTCATAATCAAAAACATATACCGAGAGTGGCGGTTAATGTTCATGGCGACAGCACAGGAGTCTGTACATAATATTTTTATACCAGGGGTGACGGTCTGTAATAAGCGCCTCTCGAACTTTGTATTCCGAACTAATGTATACAGGGGGTATGTATAACAGTATTATGACAAGACCGGGGTGCTTTCCTTACTATAAATAATTAGAATACTGTGCGAAGTACTGAAAGTACTTGTCACACATGTGCGAAAAAATTTCTGCACACGGATGAAATTTAATGTTTTCTTAGGACGTAAATCGTGTAAAATCCAACATTTTCATATGTGGTCGCAGGAAATAGTAATTTACCTAACCAGTGCGGAAGACGCACTAAACTCATTCGTTAAGTATGTAGGTATAATATTTTTTCGACGAGGTTGTAGAAACAAAAAAGCGCTGAAGTACTACAATAAAAAAAACTCATTTATTATATTTTCATATTCTGGATCAATGATATCGGAAGGTCTTTAAATATATTTTGCTCTGGATGTATTTGGAGGCAGGCTTATAGTAACATTATGTGTTCCATCCTATTGTGGCTAAGTCTTCTTCGGGATTATCGGTATTTTCTATCATAGTAAATAAACACTTTTTTTCTATTTTTATTTATAAGATGAAATGTCATCTCCTGGTTTTTGACAAAAAATAGGCTTTGTTATTTACTCTATTCTTTTATTTTTTCTGTTGCTATTGGAAAACTAGCCGCCCACTTGTGTTTTTAGGCAAAAATTAACGTCAGCAGTATTGCCAACTATTGGAAAGCAAAAATCCGTAGCGTGAACGCGAAAAATCTGTAGAAGTCCATAGGTTCAAAGAAGACTAAAAACAAAAAAAGGTGGTTTTTTTTTAATTAAAAGGTTTATATTGGTTTGATTTTTTTTCTTTTTTTGACAGTGACAGGAGTGCATAACTTTTTTGGTTCGGAATTGCACGAGAACGGTACGGTGCCTACTGCTCCGTTCCAACGGCCAAGCACAAATTGTGCCGGGCACTATATTGACAGTTTAGCATTACAAACTGAGAGTTGATCTTTCAAAATTGACATACCAAAGTCGAATTTATAAATCCCGTCGTTTATTTTCCAATAATAGTGGATTCACTATTAAATCCGGCTCGTATAATACACAAAGGCCTAATTTTGGAAAGACACATCTGTTCTTATAATGAGAAACTGTCAATATAGTGTCCGGCACAATTTGTGCTTGGCACTATTGCAATAGGTCCCAACTGAGGACTGATAAGGAGGAATGAGGCGCGGCCGCCGTTGTGTTTCGATGTTTATCGTTTTTTAGTAAAATTGCCAAAAATCTGTAGAATTGGATCCAAAATCGGATATCGGATATCGAAATCCAAAATCCGTAGATCTACAGATAAATCCGTAGGGTTGGCAACACTGAACGTCAGTGTCAAACTCAAAATGTCTTGTTTTTTTGTCATCCCTAAAATTTTAGTAAGGCCCACAATTTAGAAACCGAATAGGTGTCCCTAGGACTCTAATATGTAGTGCTACCTATCGACTGATATTTAAATATTTTGCCTTGTTGTCTTTTGCGTAAAAAATTGGCTGGATCGAATTTGTCGCCTTAAATTTGTAAGTTTCCATGCTTTTACTTTGTTAAGGCCACATGTGGTTTTCGAAGCATTCCAAAACTTCTTCAAGTTTTGTAATTTTATCTTGTGCAAAAGTATTATATATATATATATATATATATATATATATATATATATGGACGGTGTTATGCAACAACCGTTTAAGCCACAATTGGGAGGTTTCGAGAGAACGCTGTTGCAAATTTTTTATAGCGGCAATAACGATGTGTGGCTTAGTAATACTAATCATAGATGGCGTAATGCTTTGTTGTTGTGGGTTAAATCATTTTTGCAACTTGGTTCTATAACTAATTTTAAATGTTTTTAAGCAAATAATATAATTTTTCAGGTTGTGGCTTAAACGGTTGTTGTATTACACCGTCCATATAAAACATGCTATTTTTATTTTTTCTTCGGCTGTACTTTAGCCTGATGCTTTCAAAAATATATCAAACCTTTATTTTCATTTTGTCCAAGCCTGAGGCATATTAACATCAAAGGATTCTGGTGGTTAAAAAACATTCCATGTTTTTTACTGCTTTATTGCTTCTTAAACAATGGATTGGAGGGAACTTATAAAAGCCTTGACTTTGACCAAGCGTGGATCTGGTCCATATTCTGGGGGGGGGGGGGTGAATGGTCGCTGGAAATACTATTTATGTAATTATTTTTTTTCTATGGGGTAATTTTGCGGTTACACCACGTTACCCCTCCCCCCGCGAATCCGCGCGTGACCTTGACTAGCCGGTCTTTTCTGTTTTTCTGCAGTTCTAGGCGATTGATGGCACACACTTTGACACCATGTTTTATATTTATGTTTGTACTTTATTTTTATTATTGTTTAAATAAAATACAAGTTGATATTTATGTTTTATTATAAAAATAAGAAATATAAAAACTGGCTCATGGGCAGCCATTAATCCAAGTTCTTAAATCTAAGATATAGTCGACCAGTAAAGCTCTAACATATAAACTCGACCAGTGAAGTTACAAAAACTATTATTACACAGGCCTATCAAAACGGACGGGCCACGATCCTCCACTTTGTTGACGTCACATCCGGGGCTGATTTTTTTTTTAATGGTCACGTTATGACACAGCTGATTGTCTTGAAAATATTGAAGTTGGAATGACGGTTTATGAATATTTGATTTTTTTTTAAATAAAGCCGGTTTGAGTTTGTTTTTACTATATTCTTTTAGAACAATTTTTTGAAATCTATAGTAATCCTTAATTTTTTAAAACCGCTTTATTAGCTCACACAAAAATTAAGTTTAAAGTAGAAGCGAATGTCAAACAAATCACAAAGTCAAATACATGTCAAATATAACAGTTGGCATGTGGTACATGGCGGGTAATTTGAATTCAAAATAAAGAATGCTAAATCTTGAAGATTTTAACCTTTTAATCATGTTGATTTTTTACAAAACTTTGGTGAAATATCGGGATGGTGTCTGAGACTATTTCACTGAAATTTCGCGGAAATCAGTAGTGCCATTTTGAAAATATCATAAAAAAACCTCTGACCTCCCATAATACCCAATGTAAAATTCAGCCCCCGGAGAACAGCTGATTTTTTCAGGGTCGTGGCCTCTATTTTTGTGTTGGCCTTGGTTCACATAAAAATTAAGTTTAAATCAGAAGCAAATGTGACAATCACATATGACAAAGTCAAATACATGTCAAATATAACAGTTGGCATGTGGTACATTGGGGGTAATTTGAATTCAAAATAAGGAATGCTAAATCTTTAAGATTTTAACCTTTTAATCATGTTGCTTCCTTACAAAACTTTGGTGGAATATCGGGATGGTGTCTGAGAATATTTCACTGAAAAATCGCGGAAATCAAATCAATATGAGAAACTGATAGATGAGTTTGCAGAGAAAAAGGAGAGAGGAGGAGAACTTAGGTTTGCTTTTATCTCAATTATTTCTACGGAATATTATTTTCGCGTATTTGACTTTTGTTTACATGAAATGTGTTTGCTTTGATAAAATATTTTAGACAATCCGGTGCAAGAAGTATTCAATTCGTAAGAGTTTGCGCCACTGGACTGAGTAGTTTGACGATGATCTTATCACTGGAAATAAATTAAAAGCGCGAAGACTGTTTGCTGGAACCAAGCTAACAAGCTAGCTAGCTATAGCAAGCAGCTCGAAATCTTTTTGTGGATATGTTAATTTACGGCTGACTAGGTAATATTTTAGCGTGGCCCCCTAGCAGCTAGACTGACGTAATTACGCTAATATGTAAATAAAATGGTCGCCCCTATTCCGAATATGAAAATGTGTTTTCCGTATAGTTTACGAAAAACGGAAATTTAAAAATAGAGGCTTTAGCTTTTTGTTTATATTTTTGTAATTATAAGCACGCTTGTAGTACAGCAAATAGTTTAAAAAAAACCTCTTTACAGTAAAATTTTTGCGTTCCTGTTTCCCCATTTATTAAAGAGTTAAATTTTTTTTCAAGTTCCCAACGAAGCATCAAGCCATCAGTATAATTCAATGCCGGTAGGGGTATTTCCCTTCTGTTGGTTTCAAAAAAACTTATGATCTACAAGGAGCTATCGCCTACATTCACCTGAGGATGGCCCAAAAGGTCGAAACCGGTCCGGTCGTGGATTGGCATGGATCACTTGTTCCTGACTATCAGGACGTGTTCCAGACGGGGATCACTCGATTCCCTGTGATCGATGTTTGGAAATAGTGAAAACCAAATAGTTTTAACAAGTTCCCAATGAAAGCATCAAGCCATCAGTATAATTCAATGCCGGTAGGGGTATTATCCCTCGGGGATCACTCGTATCCCTGTGATCGACGTTGGAGATAGTGAAAACCAAACAGTTTTAAATTTAATTTTTGTTTACTATCCAGCCAGAATAAAAAGAGGCAAAAAGAGATGACTTAACTCAATCTATATCCCTTTGTTTACAGCACTTTTTTCTTACTGGGTGGTCTTCATTTTAAGCAATTTTACCATAAACAAAATTTTAATATTACAAGAAAACACGGTACTTTCGTACGTTTAACGAAATCGACTCCAGCCCGTTCATAATTCACACCCTTTTATTGGGCTTCTATTGTTATCGCTGGCTCAAACAGGATGAGAAGGCGTATCATTTACAATTTTTTAATAAAACTGTGTGAAGTTCCGTTTTTAAGGATAACGAATGGTTTTGGATTTTTGCAATATTTAGAAAGTCAATTGGTATTTTTTTTGGGTTTCTAGATTCGTACGCACCTACCTAATAAAATAGTTAGGTACCTATATAATATAATAAGTATAAAAGTTTTTAAAAAATATTTATTTTTAAGAAAAACACGGTATGATGGTAGGATGAATTAAAAAATTATAGTACGCCACTGGACAGAGAAAGATAGAGATAGAGCTAATTGTAGCCATCTCTTTTGTGCCCCATTTTATTCTGGCCGGAAGATATACGTAAGCTTAAGATTTGACCAGTGGCGTGTCGTATAGGCGAATGCCCCTCCCCCCCCAGCTTCCCGCCCCTCTGCGCTTGGCGCCACTGCCGTCCTTTGAGAACATGAAGTGTTATTATTTAAAAAAAAGGTTTGTAATTTATTTGACTCCCATACCTATATTTGCGCCTCTTAAGGTCTTCGCCCCCCCCGCCATTTTATCCACGACACGCTACTGGATTGGACAGGTATGGCAATACATTTGCAAAAAAACAAAAAAATATATGTTGCTTAGCAAAAATGAGACTTTAGAGTTTAAAATAAATGTACAGTTTTTGTATTTTTTAAGTGATGAGTAACTAGATGAATACGAATACGTGCCCACTGCAGTAAAAAAACAATAGCGTTATCTCTAAATAAATTTACAAAAAAAAACTTTTTGAAAACAAGCTTTTATAAAATGGACTAAAAAGCATATACGAATAATTTTTTGAGTGTTCTGATATCATAATAGTAAAAGCGATGGGCGAATGAAAGGAAATTTACCCGTTTTTGTTTTAGCCTTGTTAACTCGAAGTTGAGTGAAGGCTAGACAATTTAACCCAACCAAACCCAACCCAACCCTACTCAAGCTACCCTTACATTTTTCTGATATGGATGGACATTATTACGCCTGCGTCATATTAGGCAGATCATCCGCGACCGGTAGTGTGTCGATTTATTTTGTCACATTGAAAAAGAAGAGTCGGCCCATCATCGGTTGTGGACGATCCACCAAATGCGCATAGAAAGGCATTTACCTAATACTAAATACGCCCATCGCTTTTATTATTATGATATCAGAAAACTCAAAAAAATTATTTTTTGCTTTTTAGTCCATTTTATAAAAGCTTGTTTTTAAAAAGTTTTTTTTTCTAAATTTATTTTTTAATTTATAGATTTGTCCAAGTTTATGTCTATAGATTTCCTTCTCCAAGACAGGTTTCATTACCAGAAAAACACTGTGTGATCGTTGAGATCGTTCCCTAAAACTGTTCGTTATTATTTTGATCATTATACGCAAGGATTAATTAATTTTGGTCGAGATCGAACAAACTAAAGCCTTACTCTTCTACGCCCCCCCCCCCCCTTTTTAGTGGGAGAGCATGTGAATTTTGAAATCAATCAGATACCTACGTGGAAGTCAGTTGAAAGTAATCAAAAAAACTCGTCATTAAATCGTCCATTTTGAATCCGCCATATTGAATTTTTGTAATTTGAGCAAAACTTCGTAATCGTCATCCTTAAAAACCCCCAGATACCAATTTTGGTGGAAATCCAACAAACTAAAACTTTACCCCCTCTCCGCCCTCCAGGTTAGGGGTGAGGTAGGCAGTCAGTGATACCACATTATTGGATTGTCATCGGAACTATAACGGTATGCTAAATTTGAAGTCAATCGGATATGTAGAAGTCAGTTGAAAGTAATCAGAAAAACCTAACATTAAATCGTCCATTTTGAGTCCGCCGTATTGAATTTTTGTAATCTGCGCAAAAATTCGTAATCGTCATCCTTAAAAACCCCCAGATACCAATTTTGGTGGAAATCCAACAAACTAAAATTTTACCCCCTCTCCGCCCTCCAGGTTAGGGGTGAGGTAGGCAGTCAGTGATACCACATTATTGGATTGTTATCGGAACTATAACGGTATGCTAAATTTGAAGTCAATCGGATACGTGGAAGTCAGTTGAAAGTAATCAGAAAACATTGACATTAAATCGTCCATTTTGAGTCCGCCGTATTGAATTTTTGTAATCTGAGCAAAAATTCATAATAGTCATCCTTAAAAACCCCCAGATACCAATTTTGGTGGAAATCCAACAAACTAAAATTTTACCCCCTCTCCGCCCTCCAGGTTAGGAGTGAGGTAGGCAGTCAGTGATACCACAGTATTGGATTGTCATCGGAACTATAACGGTATGCGAAATTTGAAGTCAATCGGATACGTGGAAGTCAGTTGAAAGTAATCAGAAAATCTTAACATTAAATCGTCCATTTTGAGTCCGCCATATTGAATTTTTGTAATCTGAGCAAAAATTCGTAATCGTCATCCTTAAAATCCCCCAGATACCAATTTTGGTGGAAATCCAACAAACTAAAATTTTACCCCTTCTCCGCCCTCCAGGTTAGGAGTGAGGTAGGCAGTCAGTGATACCACATTATTGGATTGTCATCGGAACTATAACGGTGTGCTAAATTTGAAGTCAATCGGATACGTAGAGGTCAGTTGAAAGTAATCAGAAAACCTTGACATTAAATCGTCCATTTTGAATCCGCCATATTGAATTTTGGTTATCTGATCAAAAATTCGTAATTCTCATCGTCAAAAACCCCCAGATACCAATTTTGGTTAAAATCGGACCAACTAAAGTTTTACCCCCTCTCCACCCCCCACGTTAGGGGTGAGGTAGGTACCCGATGAAACCGTATTATTGTATTGTCATCGGAACTAAGACGCTATGCGAAATTTGAAGTCATTCGGAGGGTTGGAAGTTCTTCGAAAATGAGTTGCAAGATTTGATTACATACATACATACATACAGGTGAAGTTAAATAAAAGCTTGTAATAATAATAAAAACAGAGTAACACATTCTATATTATTTGCTATAAATAGAAATTTCGAGGTCACGTATAAAACGTCTACTTAAAATAAACAAAGGCCCCCGGGGGGGGGGGTTCGGTTCGGTTCATCGGATCGAACAAACTAAAGCCTTACCTCTTCTACGCCCCCCCCTTTTTAGTGGGAGAGCATGTGAATTTTGAAATCAATCAGATACCTACGTGGGTCAGTTGAAAGTAATCAGAAAAACTCGTCATTAAATCGTCCATTTTGAATCCGCCATATTGAATTTTTGTAATTTGAGCAAAAATTCATAATCGTCATCCTTAAAAACCCCCAGATACCAATTTTGGTGGAAATCCAACAAACTAAAATTTTACCCCCTCTCCGCCCTCCAGGTTAGGGGTGAGGTAGGCAGTCAGTGATACCACATTATTGGATTGTCATCGGAACTATAACGGTATGCTAAATTTGAAGTCAATCGGATACGTAGAAGTCAGTTGAAAGTAATCAGAAAAACCTAACATTAAATCGTCCATTTTGAGTCCGCCGTATTGAATTTTTGTAATCTGCGCAAAAATTCGTAATCGTCATCCTTAAAAACCCCCAGATACCAATTTTGGTGGAAATCCAACAAACTAAAATTTTACCCCCTCTCCGCCCTCCAGGTTAGGGGTGAGGTAGGCAGTCAGTGATACCACATTATTGGATTGTCATCGGAACTATAACGGTATGCTAAATTTGAAGTCAATCGGATACGTGGAAGTCAGTTGAAAGTAATCAGAAAACATTAACATTAAATCGTCCATTTTGAGTCCGCCGTATTGAATTTTTGTAATCTGAGCAAAAATTCGTAATCGTCATCCTTAAAAACCCCCAGATACCAATTTTGGTGGAAATCCAACAAACTAAAATTTTACCCCCTCTCCGCCCTCCAGGTTAGGGGTGAGGTAGGCAGTCAGTGATACCACATTATTGGATTGTCATCGGAACTATAACGGTATGCTAAATTTGAAGTCAATCGGATACGTGGAAGTCAGTTGAAAGTGATCAGAAAACATTAACATTAAATCGTCCATTTTGAGTCCGCCGTATTGAATTTTTGTAATCTGAGCAAAAATTCGTAATCGTCATCCTTAAAAACCCCCAGATACCAATTTTGGTGGAAATCCAACAAACTAAAATTTTACCCCTTCTCCGCCCTCCAGGTTAGGAGTGAGGTAGGCAGTCAGTGATACCACATTATTGGATTGTCATCGGAACTATAACGGTGTGCTAAATTTGAAGTCAATCGGATACGTAGAGGTCAGTTGAAAGTAATCAGAAAACCTTGACATTAAATCGTCCATTTTAAATCCGCCATATTGAATTTTGGTTATCTGATCAAAAATTCGTAATTCTCATCGTCAAAAACCCCCAGATACCAATTTTGGTTGAAATCGGACCAACTAAAGTTTTACCCCCTCTCCACCCCCCACGTTAGGGGTGAGGTAGGTACCCGATGAAACCGTATTATTGTATTGTCATCGAAACTAAGACGCTATGCGAAATTTGAAGTCATTCGGAGGTTTGGAAGTTCTTCGAAAATGAGTTGCAAGATTTGATTACATACATACATACATACAGGTGAAGTTAAATAAAAGCTTGTAATAATAATAAAAACAGAGTAACACATTCTATATTATTTGCTATAAATAGAAATTTCGAGGTCACGTATAAACGTCTACCTAAAATAAACAAAGGCCCCCCGGGGGGGGGGGTCAAGCCCTCATATTGTCGTAGTTTATGCTATATTATCCTTTTATTCATGAAATATCTGGAAAATATCTAAAAAAATCTTAGGCTTGAGGATGCCCAGGCCTCGAACTTCCCCCCCCCCCCTGGGTGCGCCCATGCCATCGCAAGTTAGCTTCGGATCATTAACGTATTAACCGGAGGAGACCAGGAACCGCGGCAAAAATTCATTCATTAAAACAATTCGATTTGACCCCTAGATGCTTCAATAAGTTGGAAAAGAATAGAAATATTTTTTGGAAAGACGATGGCAACGCTGTGCGACACACAGCAGACGTATGTTTATTCAAATGGTCGATCGATTTACCAGTGACGGCGGCAAAATATTTATTTATTACCAGTAAATACCTAACTTTATTAAAACAAGCAATTTAATTTAGTTAACAGCTGAATAGATACCCATTGACAATAAAAATGTACATTAATAGCATTGTTGAGATTATGTTCTCAAATACAGAAGTCGAACATTAAAAATAGGAGTCAGGCTCTAATAAAAACTTGAGAGCCCACTTGATTTTCGAACCGGGGCACTCACCGAGAATTGTGAAGTCGTCTCCAGCAGCCGAAAACGGTATTAAAGGTTCTCTTTTTCCTAGCGACAATTAGATCACCCCCATTATTACAATTTTAAAGCTAGATAATATGTGTAGTGCCTACTTTTCTTTTGTATATAAAAAAGTAAATATAATTTTAGTTCCTTTTTTTATGAAAAATTGGTAGTAATATTGTAAAAAAGTAACAGAGCTCTATTTGGATAAGGATATTTTGGACTTTTTTTGAAAAAGCCCTCGATTTATTGCTTTGATGGGGAGACAATTTGCTTACTTTGGGGATTTATTAAGATGCACCATATTAGTGGGGTTACTTATACCCATTTGTTTTAATTAGGATAGTAACCATGGCCAGAACTAAAATAGTTTTTTTGGTTATGCTACTCTACATTTTTCAATTTTCCCTGAATTTAAAATTTCTTGCAAATATATTTGTATTTACTGCCTCCTACGACGGTGGTTTTATCCCTTTTAGTAAGATTAAAGGTGTGTCTACAAAAACAAACAAAAAATATGTACCTAAAAAACAACTCTTTTTTAAAGCGAGTTATTTTGAGAAAAGTTAATGCGACACTTATTCCGTCGTACTACCATCTCGGTTTTCATCAGCAGTTTCATTAGAAAAGAAACTGGAAAAAAGTGCAACATATCAATTTCTGTTCTGTGGTAATTGCTTTATTATAGTTTTTTCAAAAACATCTTTTTCGAATGATGTTTTGTTCAATTGACATTTTTTTTTAACAATTTGTTCAAAAACATCTTTTTTGAATGACATTTTGTTTGAATAACGTTTGGTTCAAAAACATTTTCTTCAAACAGAAAACTCTTTGAAAAACTAGCTCCTGTGTGTCTCTTTTTGGGAGGTCGCAATCAGTGGTAGCTTTATCAATTGATCCTAACCTGTTAACCTAACCACACTGAACTCTAATCAATTGATCGCGAACGTATCCATTTCAAGAAATTAAAAATATTTTCAAAAAATAGATCATTTGAACATAATATCGATTACAATGTTTCCGAAAAAAATGCCAATTAATCACACTGCTTTCAAACAAAATTCAAAAAAGATATTTTTGAACAAAACAATTTGACAAAATGTCATATGAATTTAAGCAATTTTTGAACAAAAAGTTTCAGATTCTCAAACAAAATGTTTTCGAAAAAAATGCAACTCGAACAAAATGTCACTTAAAAAAGATGTTTTCGAACAAAATGGTTTCGGTCAGATTATCATTTGAACAAAATGTTTTAAAAACACAGTTGAACATGTTTTTAAACAGATTCTCATTTAAAAATGTTGAACAAAATGTTATTGAACAAAATGTTTTTCAAAAAAATATAATATAAAAAAGATATTTTCATAAAAAGTGTACCATCAGATCGTCACTGGAACAAAATATTTTTGAAACTAAAAAATTTGAACATTATATTATTTAAACTCAATGCTTTTTTCCATTTGAACAAAATGTCATACAAACCCACTGCTTTCGAACAAAATGTCAAGTAGAAAAGATATTTTTTAACAAAATGTTTTCAATCAGATTGACATTCAAACAAAATGTTTGAAAAAAAGTCATTCGAAAATAATATGTTTTAAAAAAAATGTTTTCGAAAGAAAACCCCATTCGACAAAATGTCATTCGAAAAACTAATTTTTCAACAAACCAGAATTTTTTTTATCAGGTGGATGTTTGAACAAAATGTTTTTGAAAAAGATGATTTTATCCAAAACGCCATTTGAACAAAATGTCATTTAAAAAAGTAATTTTTGAACAAAATGTCAAATCAAATTGTCTTTTAAACAGAATATTTTTGCAATGCAATTTGAACAAAATATCATTTTCGTTTAAAAAATTAATTTTATTTGCCAGTTTTATTTTTGACATCACTTAATGCTGATAGTATTTTGAAAAATAACTTTTTTTATTTAACATTTAAAATGAGTTAAATAAAAAAACATATATTTATATCGTCTCGCTTATAGTTAAAAATAAGAAACAAAAAATATTTTATAAATGATCTAAAAAGTAGGGTTATTTAGATACCAGGGCCGAAATTTACTTTTCGATTTTAAATACATTGCAATCAATTTTTGAGTTTTAACAATCATCCTTAGAAATGGATTTTATTTAACAATTTAAAAAATAATAAGTAGGTAACTATAGTTTATTGTTTTTAAACTTTTTGAATATAAAATTTTGCTGACATTTTATAGGGTTAAAAACAAATCTGCATGTAGAGACTTCGTCTTTACACTTTTTAGATGTTTAATTAGGATGCTTTTAGCTTGGTGTATATTATTTTAGGTTAGACAACCTTAAAAATTCAGAGTAGGTAAAAACGACTAACCCAACCTAAAAAATTGCCTCGATCCAAATCTAAAAAAACTTTTTACACAAAAAAAAAACGGTTAAATAAAAAAGGTATACGTAAAAAAATTACTTTCCATATTAATAAGATACCTTTTTTACATTATCTGTTGAAAATCAAGGCTCGTAGTTCAGTTAAAAGTATCAAAATCCCAAAACTTGGGACACCCCGTACATTTTTAACTAAACTTATGTTTAAACACTTTTAACAAATAAACAATTATTTATATAATAGCCTAATATGTTTTTTTCTGATTTTAAGTTAATTTCTACGGCACTGGTCTTTGTTTTGTTTTGAAGGTCAAACAAGTTATTTAACTTACTTGTAAAATGAAACTTCTGGATTAAGATGGTCGAGATTTTAGCACAAAATACACTCCCACACCATTTTAAAGTCTTTTAAGATTAATTTTAAGTCCAGATCGAAAATATATTTTAAGAAAAAACACGAAAACAATTTCGAACCGTAAAGAGACAGGACAGAAAGACCGCATTTGACCCTGTACAAAATACTAATGGGTCCAAAGGGACTACCTTCTAATCAAGAATAGTTTTGTCTCTTTTTCTCGCATCGGTTTAACAACAGAGGAACAAAATAAGATACTTTACGCGGGCCTAAACGATTGCGACATGTTTCTAATTCCTTTGTTTTAGTGGGGGACTGTAATCGAGAATAGTTTTGTTTTTTCTCTCGCACTGGTTTAATAAAGGAAAACGAAGGAGTAGCAAAATAAATGCTGGAAGCACAAGTTAAAGTGATCACCGCTTGTTATATATCCATATTTGGTGGTGTATAATTAATCTGGTAATGGTTTGTAAGAAGAACAGTTTCGTCTTTTTCCGTTGCATTGGTTTAAAAAAGAAATAAAAGTAAAGGAAAGATCGGATAATTTTGGTGATTCTTAAAGAGAAAGGAAATAGAGTTTTCTATGGACCAAACAAAAATAGTCGATGAGTTCTTTTCTGCAGAAGTACGTTTTTTAAAACAAATTGTTTATCTAGACGGCCGATTCTTTTGTTTATTTCCTAGTCTCCTCCGGTTAATACGTTAATGCTTCGGATAGTCAAACGTCAAATAAATGAATAAAACACCTTGTCAAACTTAGCGTGTTTTCAAAAATTGGCGTTGCGTATTTGTTTTAAGAACACAATTGAATCAACTTTGTCATAATTTTTTACTATTATGTTATTTTTTATTAAACCTTTCTTTTTAAAATGATGCTAAATTTAGCTGCATATTTTTGTCCATGTAGGTAGGAATTAATTTTTAAATATTAACATTTTGCTCCAAAATTAGCGAAATATGTGTTCAAATTGTAGTATAGATATTTAAAATATAAAGTACTAAATAAATATACATCTACACATATTTTTAGTATACTCATTATACGAGGATGGGATGAAAAGTTTTCGGCCTAGCCTATAGCATGCCCGATTTGCTTTCGTGTTCCAAGTTCCAAGGAGTGCGTCAAGTCGTTTATGTCCTGCTTATTTTTAAAGTTTATACAATCTGTCAATTTTAAAAGATAGAAAAAAACGAGACAAGAGCCATGATAAAATGTTTTCATATCAAAGGAAATTAAAGCTAAACTAGATGCTACACTAGGGGAATCTGCTCCTTTCTATACCCAAGTTAAAACCTGGGTATCGGACTTTAAACGTGGTCGTACTAGCACTGATGATTCTCCGCGTTCTGGCAGGCCAAAAACGGCAACTTCTGAAAAAATGGTGCAAACCATTCGCAAACTAATTCTAAAATATTGCAGATTAAGACTGGAAGAGGTAGCTGAGACTGTGTGTGGGCATATCAAAAAAACGAGTTCACCATATTTTATGTAAAGTTTTAGGTATGAGAAAGCTATCCGCCCGATGGGTGCCGCGTTTGCTCACGCCAGATGAAAAGCTCGTGCATCTAACCATTTTACAGGAGAATTTGACACTGTTTAGACGTGATTCAGGAGACATTTTGCATAGATTTGTTACGGTCAATGAAACATGGGTTCATCATTATACCCCTGAAGGTAAGCAACAGTCAAATCAATGGACGGCAAAGACAGTATCGTCTGCTGGAAAGGTCATGGCAACGGTCTTTTAGGACACTAAAAGGATACTCCTTATAGATTATCTCGAAAAAGGACGAACAATAAATTCAGAGTACTACAGCGACTTATTAGACCAGCTCAAGTATAATAAGCGAAGAACGCCCCGGTTTGGCAAAAAAGAAAATTTTGTTTCATCAGGAAAATGCACCTTGCAACAAGTCCGCTTTTGTAATGGCTAAAATCCATCAGCTAGGCTTTGAACTATTAAATCATCCATCTTATTCGCCAGACCTAGCCCCGTCAGACTTTTATTTGTTTCCAAACCTAAATTTTTTTTTCCAAAAAAGTGATCATCAAATCAAATCAGTTAAACATCGTTGGGTCGAATGTATTACCTTACAAGGGGTCTATGTAGAAAAATAAATTATTATTTAGTCACTATGGTGTTGCGTTCTATGTAATGCCGGAAACTTTTCATCCCATCCTCGTATATTAAGGAACAAAAGGCAGACCTTATTCCGAGGCGAAAATTTTTGTTAAATGACCTCAAGCAATTTAATATTTCTAGTTTTAGACAAATCGGTTAGTAAATATGAAAATCCGCCATTTTGGATCCGCCATTTTGATTTTTTTAAGTTTGAGTAAAAATTTTTGTTAAATGACATCAAATAATGTAATATTTTAAGTTTGAGACAAATCAGTTAGTAAATAAGAAAATCTGCCATTTTAGATCCGCCATTTTGATTTTTTAAGCTTGAGTAAAAATTTTTGTTAAATGATCTCAAGCAATGTAATATTTCAAGTTTGAGACAAATCGGTTAGTAAATAAGAAAATCCGCCATTTTGGATCCGCCATTTTGATTTTTTTAAGTTTGAGTTAAAAATTGTATTAAATGACCTCAAGCAATGTAATATTTTAAGTTTGAGACAAATCGGTTAGTAAATAAGAAAATCCGCCATTTAGGATCTGCCATTTTGATTTTTTTAAGTTTGAGTAAAAGATTTTGTTAATGAACCTCAAATAATGTAATATTTCAAGGTTGAGATAAATCGGTTAGTAAATAAGAAAATCCGCCATTTTGAATCCGCCATTTTATTTTTTTAAGTTTGAGTAAAAAATTTTGTTAAATGACCTCTAGCAATGTAATATTTCAAGTTTGAGACAAATCGGTTAGTAAATAAGAAAATCCGCCATTTTTGAGTCGCCATTTTGATTTTTTTAAGTTTGAGGATAAAACTGTATTTAGTGATCTCAGGCACTGCAACCTTTCAAGTTTCAGACAAATCGGTTTAAAAATAAAGAAATCCGCCATTTTAGATACGCCATTATTGTAATAAAAAACGTAAATTGTAGTGTTACCAGGTTACCAAACACTACAACAACCAAGATTCAACAGTCGACTTAATGGAGTTAACTTTACTTAACAAAAACAAATTTCAAAAAAATTGCGTAAAGGATTTTTTAAAGATATTTTTATATAAATAATATATTTTGTTTTTCATCTACACATTTTATCAAAAAAAAATTTTTTTAGTCCGGCGCCGAGTTGGCGGCGCCCAGTTGGCGGCGTCGAGTTGGCGGCACCCAGTTGTCCCATTCCGCCTTTCGGTTGTATGTAAATACCAGGGTTACAGGTCATTACATTTAATTTATTTTCATTTGACAGCTTATCACACCCTGTGTTGACACCTACTTCGATTTTTGCAAATTGCTGAATTAAAAAAATTGACAAAATGTTATGAAAAATTTGCCTATTTTTAATATGAAAACATTGTCAAATTGCAAATTTTAGATGGAAATTTCAGAGTTCCTGGAGCCTATCGGAAGATTTGTCCCATTTAAACGAAGGAAGAATCTCATCTATTACATACGTAAAGCATTCCACCGAAGCCCAACGTCCATGTTAATTGTGCGACGTCATTTATCTCCCATCTCATATCCCTGTTATGGTGAGAATGATAGTCTACTTTAACTTTGACCTAGCATTTCCTAGTTTTTAAATTAAAAGCAAACAGCTTAGCAAAACAAACTTTTTCTAATTTAGAGCCGGAATTAAAAAAGGAGTTTACCGGATTAAGCACAGGGACTTTACTTTCGAAAGAAGGTTTGTACGCTGGGGGAATTCGAACCTTGATTGGACACACGGTCAAGAAGGTTTGACCGGTCTTCTTATCTCTGTTTTTTCTCCTTAATAAACGTCAATATTCAGAGTCGCTGGAGACCCTGAGCGAGTTGCAAAGAGATGCTTTGGGCTCCGGCGCACTGAGCGGTACCAGGCTACCTATTCTCGTACTTGGACGATGTGATTGCTCCCAATATCAAAAGTAATGGAAAGAGTTGTAAACAATCACCTAATCAAGTACTTGGAAAAGTACAATATTATCAACGACAAGCAGTACGGATTTCGAAAATATAGGTCAACTGGCCATTTACTTACATGCGTCACTCACTTATGGTAAAAACCGATTGAGTTGCGAGGTGAAGCAAGAACAATTGCCTTAGATATATCTAAAGCATTCGATAAAGTCTGGCATGAAAATCTGCTCAATAAGCTTAAAGCAATGAGATTGACGCCGAAACTTTGCACTTGGTTTGAAAGTTACCTTAAGGATAGATCCATTTATGTTGCACTGGATGATCAGAACTGCAATACCCTGTTTCCACCAATGCATGCCCACCCCGATTAAAAAAACGCATCAGGTGACGCTGCATTTAAAACCGGTGCAAATCCATGGGCCATTCGTTTTTTGAAACGGGGTGGGCATGCATTGGTGGAAACAGGGTATTACCAAATAAATGCTGGTGTACCACAGGGAGCAATCCTTTCGCCAACACTTTTTCTGATTTACATAAATGACCTCATAGATAAAACAGTAAATCCACTTTATTGCTTTGCACTCATACCACCCACATGTCTCTCCGCACGTGAATTCCATCATCTTAGACTAACTCAAATATCGCAGATAAATAACGACCCGGAGATAATAGAGGTCTGGGGCAACAAAAACCTTGTACAGTTTAACGCGCGGAAAACCGAAGCAGTTCTGTTTTCAAAAAAGACCAGCAGAATCAGTTGAACATCTTAGGAGTCACTGCAGAGACCAATATGTCTTGGCACAGTCACGTGGCAGATATAGTTAAAAGGGCGTCCCAAAAGCTTGGGGTGCTATTTTGTACAAGACACCTGTATACACCAAGCCAACTACAAAGCCCAGATTCGACCAACTATGGAGTACTGCTCACATATATGGAGTGCGGCACCCAAACATACCGTAATGCTTTTGAACACCGTGCAAAAACGAGCTATCAAGCTGATCAATGACCCGGCACTTACCCGTAGCTTGGATAGTCTCGAACATCGAAGAACTATGGCCGATCTATCTCTCTTCTACAGGTATTATCACGGAAAATGCTCTGAAGAGTTGGAATGTATGATCCCCCCGGGAGTAGCACCTACTAGCGAACACGTCAAACAGATGGTAACCATCAATTTACTGTCAAAATAGAGGCCCCAAGAACCTCATTATATCAGAATTCATATCTCTGGAGAACAGCATCGCTGTGGAATAAACTCCCTGCGACAGTTTTCCCTGCATGTTACAACCTGAACCGTTTCAAAACAAACATACACCAACATTTCCGCACACTTGCCGCTTCTCGTGCGTGATATGGATCTCCTTGCCAGTGCGCATAACCGTAAAAAAAATATCATGCTTTGGCCAATGGCAAGCCTTAAATTAGTTTCGAGCAGTCACGTGCTATATAATAGGACCTACATTGCGCAAGCTTCTCCTATGGTCCGACCGAGAAACGTTTGTCCGTACGGGCCAGGAGAGCAGATTTCACTTCAAACGCGTAAAATTCACTAACTGTGAAGAGCGGGCGACTATGCCAATAAACACAAAAAATAGCATGAAATCCGACATAACGAGGCCTCGGCCCCTCCTCCAGAGCCCCCCCCAAGACATATTCCTGGGTGCGCCACTGGGTTTTGATATAATGTGTATATATAAAATGACATAAAAAATAAAACAACTTGTCACAAGAAATCTGTCCTACGACGTTAACAGTCAATTTTAACCAAAGGAAATTAATTCTACGAGGCAAAAAAAAGGTTTTAATATAAAATACTCTGCCAATATATGGGCCCCTAAGCTCACACTATGTACTACAGTTATAGTGTACGTGTGAGCTAATATAACTAAAAACTGAAATATATTTTATTCAACTCCAGACTAAATTACCTTTTGTTTGATACCACACAAGCCATGTTTTGACTTAAACTCAAATTTTTGAAATCTACCCCCACCATTAAAAAAGACAAAAAACTAAAATGTATTTTGTTAAACTCCGGACTCAATTACCTTTCGTTTGATATCACACACGCCATATTTTCACTTAAACTATAATTTTTAAAATATACCCCCACCCTTTTTTTTAAATAAATTAAAATGTATTTTGTTTAACTGCAGACACAATTACCTTTCGTTTGATATCATACACGCCATATTTTCACATAAACTCTAATTTTTGAAATCTACCCCCACCCTTTTATTTAGTTTGTGTTCGGTGGATTTTGTTCATTTTTAAATGGGACCATCTCGACCCAAGACCCAGCCTAGGTACCAAATTTCATTAAAATCGGCCAAGCGGTTTTTGAGTTATGCGCGTTGGTCGTTACAGACAGACAGACAGACAGACATACAGACAGACAGACAGACAGACAGACAGACAGACAGACAGACAGACAGACAGACAGACAGACGGCGCAACAAAAAAGTTTCAAAATCATCTGAAACGCAAAGATATATAAAAAATTTTGAAATCGGAGCAACTTTTTTTTTCTCGAAAAAATTAGGATCACCATAGCTCACACTACTATAGTATAGTATATGTGTGAGCTAAAATGGTAGGAAGTGATAGAGGACGGCGGCCATAGACGAATGACAGAGATAGACCAGACACTTACACGGTGGGAGTTGTATTACTAAATTGGCGCAGTATCCAGGGGTGTCGTGCACGAATCAGCGCCTCTCCAACTTTGTGTTCCGTACTAAACATTTACAGGGGGATTTGAAACAATATAACGCTTGCGCAGTTTGTCTCTAAGCTACAGGATGGCTTTTCAAATTATTGTATACCTGATGCTCGTAGCCATCAATGAAATCGTTCTCCAATCAAGCTACATCTTTTAATATAGTGTTTTGAACAGTTTTTATCAAATTAAATTTTAACACTAATAAACTCGTTCTACTCGTCAATTACATAGATTTAAATTTAAACGATGCGCGCTGATAAGAATGAGTTATTTTGTGTCAAAGCTCAATTTGCTTAAAAAGACTCTATAAACACCAATCAATAAGGAAGCTTAATCAAATAATGTTTAAATTAATGACTACTAGCAATAAAAGAAAGGAAAGTTAACTTTTTATTCAATCTATAAGGTTTAAAAGTTTGTTTCCCATTCATTTAGGTACATAAATTTCCTTGAGAGGCTAATTTTATAGTTAAAAAAAGGCTTTTTGACGAATATTCTACAGTAATTTCCTTTTTATTAGTGCATAGAAAATATTTACACATTCTACATTAACTTAAATTAATAATGTATACTTTTACAATACTTTATACATAATAATGTTGCAAATATAGGTTTCTATAAACGGAAACATTTTTAAATGTTTTTTCATGAAAAATAAAAAAATGTAACGTAAGCCTTGTAAAGTAAAGTGAATATTGCCGGTTATTCATTTAATTAAACATCATTTTATTAAACTCCCACATTTTGCACTGCCACTGTGCCTGAATCACTGAAGAGAGGGGAAGCTTAGCGTAGTTGGTAGCTCGCGGCTTGCCATTACCTTGCCATCGTGCCTTCGTTATCGAGACATTAAGCAAAAGTAGGTAACGAATCTGTGATTACGATACAAAGAACTTTTCGTACTCACTTCGCCCTTGGTAGACATGTTTTAGTTCCAGATACTTTGGGAATATCTGAACACTATTCCCGAACCATTGACGAATTGAAAGCAGCAATACACCAAGAAATTACAGGAATATCGCTTTAGAGTTACTGCACAATGGCGTTTTTATTGTGGGAGATCATTCTGCCGGACCCTGTATATAAGTATAGTGAAATAATCTATGTTTTTCCAAATACTAAAACTCCGTCCAGGCTCAACGTGTCCATCACACACTATATATTTGTGAATTTCGTCTTTCGTCAAAGTTAGTTTTTTTGCCGAAATATTTTTTTTGGTTCCGTTTGGGAATGGCGCTTGCTAACATAGTCTTCGCACCCACGAACACAAAATTGTTTTCTTTTAAATTTCTTAATTACCGATAGGCAACAATTTAGCAAAAAACACTTTTAAAAATAAGGTAAAAAGTCGAAAAATCACGAAAAACTGTAACTACAAATGAAAAATGCCGAATTACATTTACGTCATATTTTTATCTGTTTTTCCAATGTCAGTCATAATCAAAAACATATACCGAGAGTAGCGGTTAATGTCCATGGCGACAGCACAGGAGTCTGTACCTAATATTTTTATACCAGGGGTGACGGTCTGTAATAAGCGCCTCTCGAACTTTGTATTCCGAACTAATGTATACAGGGGGTATGTATAGCAGTATTATGACAAGACCGGGGTGCTTTCCTTACTATAAATAATTAGTATACTGTGACGGCGGCGAACTATTTCGGTAAGTTTTTGAATTATTAAAAATAAATCGTTTTGTAATTGAAAAATAAAAATTTATAGATGATGAAATGATGTTGTCCTTTCGGTAACGTGAATTATCTGACGTCTAAGTTGATTAAAGTAATAAAATGAACAGTTTCCCAAACAAAACCGTTAAAATCTAGAACAAAACTCAAAAAAAAGTTGTGTCAGGTATTTGACTTGGCCGGAAAATGCTAATATGTAAAGAAATTGTCCCATCGGTAGCACGATTTGTCCCGGTAGCGCTGTTTTTTTTGTGCTAATTTTTAATTGTTTTCCCTTCGGCACCGTTGATGTCCCTTTTGTTAAACCTAAATTATCTAATATTTTTGTGAAATTTGAAAGTCTGGTGTTATTTTAAACCAATTTTTTTAATTTAAAGTTCTTCTTTAGATACAACTTAAGTGAAGGGATAAACTATTTTTCAGAGAATGTATATTTTATGCATTTGTGGGAAAAAAGTTCTAGAAATACCTAACCCAAATCTCTATAAATTCGTTTTTAAGAAATATTTTGCTAGCCATTATAACTAAATTATTGCGCTGTGTATTTTTTTACTCAGTTTCTCAATAGCTATCTTATTTCAAGCATATTTTAAAACATTTCGTAGATTTTGTGTAAGTAATATGGCACAAACTACCGCTTTACCGAAGGGACAAAAAATGACTTTTCAAATAAAAAGTCTTTACAAAAAATGCAAATCACATACAGTGAAACCGAACCGAACCGATACTCACCGTTTTGTCGATTTTGTCTGCTTATTGGAGGTGTCCGCTTAAGAGAGAGAACTGCGAAATTTTAATATATATTTGGTTTTAAACGTACATAGTTGTATTACTTATAATAAAAGATGAAAACTAAACAACACCCCTTAATAGAAAATTGGTGAAAAATTAGGTACACTTAGGAAGTTTTTTACTAGGCGCCATTTCAAAGAGATCTATTACTATCCAACTGAACAATAAAAATAAAACACAGCAGACACGCCGAATCAAATATGTTGTAAATATGACGCATGTATTTAGTCTCCGCATTTGGGTAAGTCCCCGGCTGCAGAGTGCGTTGTTGCCAACATACTAGAAAATATTAATGCCCATGTCGTGCAGCGCTCCGTCCCGTTGTCAGAGGTTCGCTTCCGGTTAAGGGAGGTTTCAGAATTTTTTTACCAAAATATATTTTACTTAAAGAAATAGGAAAAGCTTGGTTCCATCAAATTTCTCCGCATAAATAGAGATGTCCGCAAGGAGAGGTCTTACTAGCTTTTGGTGACATATAATAGTTTAAAGTCTGACACGTTCCGTTTACAACAATTTATACTGATACAAAAAATTTATTTTCTTTAGCAAAAATGTTGGTATTGTTCCAAAAAAAAGTGTACTCAGTGTATATTTAATTTTGCACTTCCCATAATGATTATATAATCTTTTAGTTGACAAATTTTTTTGGCTCACTTGCATTTTTCAGGATATTTTCAGATTTTTATTTTTTTTTGAATAAACAACTGAAGTAGGTCAATCATGTTTTTCGTTACGCATTACGTTTAAAGAGTGTTTTTCTTCTTTCACTATGTCATAAAGTTTTTTGCTTTGTATTCTTTTGAAAAATTCGCAAATTTTATTGTTTTTCTTACAATTTTTTTTATTGCTGCTATACGAGATGTAAACAAAATAAAATATGATGTCTTTAGGGTGCTTCAGTCAGCGATTTTAGGGATTTTACCATAGGATTGAACAAGGGATTGGTTTTAGATTTGAGAGGCAAGCGAGCTTTATCCCTTACGGGACATTTGTTGAGGAAAGTTTAAAGTTTATTTATTGATCCTGTGTGCTTTACCCTCTGGAAACTTTCTCTCTTTTGTATAGTTGCCAAACTGAAAATCGGGCGGCACGCAAAACAAAGCTTTATTAACCGAACTTACAGCGCTTTTTCTTAGAAAAACCTCCTTTAAACACCGAATTATTTTCCAAAAACTGATCGTTTGTATAGGTTAAGTGTAAGCTATACACAGAAGCAATATTTAACTTTTGTGTTTCTGTTGCATGTTTCTTAAACTTTATTGCTCTATTTGTCGTAAAAAAATGCCGTTGGTTGCTTATTTTCGCCTGTTTGAAAACATTTCCAATGGAGCAGCGGTACTAGTGGAAGGGGGTTAACTCGTAGGTTTGGCAATTTTTGCCCTTCAGGTATTTTTTTTACCCAATCTGTGTACTTCCAATCGGTGTCCAGGTAGCTCATTGGGCCTTTTTGTTTTCTTTACAAAGTCCAGTGTCTCAGCACATTTGAACATGTGCAGCACTTTCTTGCTCAGGATTGGTGCCCAAAATAACTGTTGTCTCATCCTAGCGTAGGCCTCATATTCTGCCATGTCTCTTTTTCCCGTTCATAGGCTGTGTCCTGTCCACTACTTGTGTTATATGCTTCCTTAACTGGATCGGTTATGTCAAGTTAAAATACCTATCAGCAGTCCGAAGGCTTTTTCTGTCCGACCCAGCTAAGGTCACTTATGACCTTGATCGGACTTAAGTCACCATATAACGAAGTTCCTACTTCTTTATATAGTAACCTTAGTCACAACAACCATCTAAGTCTGGTTGATTTTAGTTTGTTCTTGAGTTATTGAGTCTTACATACATTTAAACACAAGTAGATGTTGTTTACACGGATTTGTAAAAGGTTTTTTATAGTAAGTCACAGAACTATTTTGGATGGACCAACTAGAATAGATGTTTCTCCATAATTAACTAATTTAATTCAATCTTATTTGGGAACTAGCACAAGTAAAAGATATATCAGTTTCTGGAAATAAAAGGTAGTAGTTCTACTATTTACGTAAGTTCTTTTGATGTGCCACAAGGGTCAAATCTCGGAGCATTTTTTTATTATTGCCTTTAAAAAAAGTATTTCTAAGGTAAAAAATATGGAATCATTGGCATTTGCCGATGATTTTAAATTGTTTGTTGAAGTTACTTCAAAGAGAATTTCAGGACACAGCCCTGTATTGTCACGGAAATGGTTTCAACTTAAATTTGTGTAAATGCTGTTGTTTGTCATTTAGTCGTAACAAAAACTTAATTAAATTTGATTATACAATAAATAATGAAAACCTAAAACGTGTATCTGAACAAACAGTCCTGGGTGTACCTTCTATGCTAATCTTTAATTTTTATGACATAATATTTCTAAAATTGAGAGTGCCCAAATAGTTGCTGAGTTTATTTGCAGAAATACTAAGTTTTAACATTAAAGTAAGCATTTACTTATTTGACAGTCTAGTATTGCCTATACTGGGGTACGTTCAGATAGCACGTCGGATGTAGTCGGGCGCGCTCAAATCCGTTCAGATTACATACTGGGTGAAAGTTACTCTCGTTCATATTGGCCGAAAATAACGTCGGGCGAATCGCCTTTTACACCCTTCTCTATGAGGTGGGTGACAAACGCTCGACTTGCGCAGTAGGTATATAAACCAACCCCCCAATTTTTTTATTTTTTGTTTTATATTTTCGAAAACATATAACATAAAAGTGGAATTTTCCATAAATAAATAATCAAATTTTACTTTTTCTTGAAGACAAAAACCACTTGTTTGACTTTTGAAAGGTGAGTTCTAAGTTTCTTTAGAACGGTTAAGTCCCATTTATAAACTCGAGACCATTCAACATGGTTACCTCTGATAAGAAACCCACATAAAAACATCACAAAAGTTCCTATTTTCAAAAGATTGTAGAAGCCAAATTTGTTATGGATGGGTTTGTTTCATATCCCGTATAGAAAACATTAAATTTAGTTACCTATTATCTCACACTACTACTATACTATAGTAGTGAGAGCTATGGTAATCCTAATTTTTTCGAGAAAAAAAAAATTGCTCTGATTTTAAACATTTTTATATATCTTTGCGTTTCAGATGATTTTGACACCGTGTGTCTGTCTGTCTGTTCTGTCTGTATGTCAGTAACGACCAACGCGCATAACTCAGAAACCGCTTGCCTGATTTGAATAAAATTTGGTACCTAGGCTGGGATTTCGGTCGAGATGGTCCCACTTAAAAATGAACAAAATCCACCGAACGCAAGTCAAATAAAAGGGTGGGAGTAGATTTCAAAAATTAGAGTTTAAGTAAAAATATGGCGTGTGTGATATCAAACAAAAGGTAATTAAGTCTGGAGTAAAACAAACTACATTTTAGTTTTTTGAAAAAAAAAAATGGTGGGGCTAGATTTCAAAAATTAGAGTTTAAGTAAAAACATGGCTTGTGTGGTATCAAACGAAAGGTAATATATTTCAGTTTTTAGTATATTAGCTCACACGCACACTATAACTAAAGTACCTACTGTGAGCTTAGGTGCCCATAGATTGACAGAGTATTTTTCTTTGTGGGATTTTTGCTAGGGTATGCATGATGGTTTACCCATAGTAACATAGCACAATGGATAAAGTTAATGCCTTGTTTTAAAGCTCCATTTTACCATAATCAGCTGGCAGAAAAAAAAAACGAAAATACCAAAATTAACCCTAAAATTCCATTTTTTGTTATGTTGCTGTGTAAATCGACCCTCAAAACTGTATTGGTTACAGGTTTCACATCGCTCCATGCAATGAAGACAATTGCCTTAGGAATAACCCTTGGCAGTGTGAGTTGTTTTTAGAGTATCTAGCAGTTTTTCAAGCAGAATCCTCTTGCAGCGGCACTCCTTTTAGGAAAACACTCTTTCAGATGCAAATGGATCCTTTACAGAATTTCATTTTGACTGTTTAGTTTCTACTTAGGAGAATGTAGAGAATGGATTTTTATTTGGACAAATTATTATAGAAATATAAATAATATTATACCTAGATATTACTTTGTGCTTTCAAATTAAAATAAAAGACATTTAAACTATGTATATTTGTATTCTTTATTTAATAGTAGATAATGTAACCATATAAAGAGGTTTGATATAATGTAATTGAAGATCTCTCAACGCCCCAGCAAACACTTTGAGAATTTGTCTTCTTTCGCATTCTCACTGTCATACACTATTATATTATATTGCACATGTATGTACATATAACTATTAATATTCAAATTTATTTATTTTCTTGAAAGTGTTGAGCAGATGAATTAAAACCTGTATTGCTTGTACAACAAAGAAAATAAATTTACAGAAAACACAACTTTTAAATCTAAAACAAAACTTTATTTCTCTAATATAACTCTGTCAGCCACCAAAAGTCGGATACTCCAAAAGACTGTCTATTTCCATTTTTTAAAACAAAAAAAAACACTTGTTTGTGTTTATGTTAACTCTACTAAATAAACTGTAACAAATTTTTAAATCTGGGGGTCGATTTTGACCACAACTTGTTAAATCTCTCATTCGACATTTAACAGCGGTACAATCTCTAGTACAATCTCTAGTAGTCAGCTTGGCCATGCGAACTTTAAAACTTGAATTGTGGCTAAAATACAGACTTTTATTTACCTTTTTCTATGTTTTTACATACCTTTATGGATTTTCCCATATAATTTGGCCCCACAAGTTTCCTTTTATCACTATTTTCCGAATTTTTCGCGATTTTCCGTGATTGTATTTCATTGTTTTTACTTTAGAACTGTCACTTTTCTGATTTAACAAACACAGGGTAGGATTTATTATTTTTTAATTATAAATTTACCTATACTTTATTATTATTAAATTAATAGCAACTTCACGCAATTTTTTCCCTTTTTTTTTTATTTGTTTGATTATAATTTTTTTCAAACTTTTCCAACTAGGTGGTTAGTATACAATTCAACTTATTTTTTATTAAAAAAATACATAAAATGGCGAATCCGAAATGGCGGATTTTCCCATTTATGAACCGATTTGCATCAAACTCGGAACTTTGAGATTTTTCAGGTCGCTGATTATTATTTTTGACTTAAATTTATAAAAATCAAAATGGCGGATCCAAAATGGCGGACTTTCCCATTTATGAACCAATATGCATCAAATTCGAAACGTTGGGGTGTTTCAGGTCGCTGAATATGATTTCTAACTTAAACATTAAAAAAATCAAAATGGCGGTCCCACAATGGCGCACTTTCTTATTTATAAACCGATTTGCATCAAACTTGGAACTTTGAGATATTTCAGGTCGCTGATTATTATTTTTAACTTAAATTTATAAAAATTAAAATGGTGGATCCAAAATGGCGGACTTTCCCATTTATGAACCAATATGCATCAAACTCGGAACTTTAGAGTGTTTAAGGTCGCTGATTATTAATTTTAACTTAACTTTGTAAAAATCAAAATAGCGGATCAAAAATGGCGGACTTTCCCATTTATGAACCAATATCCATCAAATTCGAAACTTTAAAGTGTTCCAGGTCGATGATTGTGATTTCTAACTTAAACTTTAAAAAAATTAAGATGGCGGATCCAAAATGGCGGACTTTCCCATTTATGAACCAATATGCATCAAACTCGGAACTTTGGGGTGTTTAAGGTCGCTGATTATTATTTTTAACTTAAATTTATAAAAATCAAAATAGCGGATCCAAAATAGCGGACTTTCCCATTTATGAAACAATATCCATCACATTCGAAACTTTAGAGTGTTTCAGGTCGCTGATTGTGATTTCTAACGTAAAGAATCAAAATGGCGGATCCAAAACGGCAAACTTTCCCATTTATGAACCAATATCCATCAAATTCGAAACTTTGGATTGTTCCAGGTCGTTGATTATAATTTCCAACTTAAACTTAAAAAAAAATCAAAATGGCAGGTCCAAAATGGCGGACTTTCCCATTTATGAACCAATATGCATCAAACTCGGAACTTTGGGGTGTTTAATGTCGCTGATTATTATTTTTAACTTAAATTTATAGAAATCAAAATAGCGGATTCAAAATGGCGGACTTTCCCATTTATCAACCAATATCCATCAAATTCGAAACTTTGGAGTGTTTTAGGTCGTTGATTAAAATTTCCAACTTAAATTTTAAAAAAATCAAAATGACGGATCCAAAATGGCGGACTTTCCCATTTATGAACCAATATGCATCAAACTCGGAACTTTGGGGTGTTTAAGATCGCTGATTATTATTTTTAACTTACATTTATAAAAATCAAAATAGCGGATTCAAAATGGCGGACTTTCCCATTTATGAACCAATATCCATCAAATTCGAAACTTTGGAGTGTTCCAGGTCGCTGATTATGATTTCTAACTTAAACTTTTAAAAAATCAAAATGGCGGATCCAAAATGGCGGACTTTCCCATTTATGAACCAATATGCATCAAACTCGGAACTTTCGGGTGTTTAAGGTCGCTGATTATTATTTTTAACTTAAATTTATAAAAAATCAAAGTGGTGGATCCAAAATGGCGGACTTTCCCATTTATGAACCGATTTGCATCAAACTGGGAACTTTAAGATCTTTCAGGTCGCTGATTATTATTTTTAACTTAAATTAAAAAAATAAAAAGCGTACTTACTGCAGTTTTATCTAAACTGCACAAGAATGAAACCTTGCCATTGTGGATTCGCCATTTTGATTTGTTTTTAACTTTAAGTTAGAACTCATAATCAGAGACCTGAAACAACCCAAAGTTCCGAATTTAATGCATATTGGTTCAAAAATGGGAAAATCCGCCATTTTGATTTTTTTAAAAGTGTAATACCCCAAAGTTTCGAATTTGATGCATAATGAGAAAGTCCGCCATTTTGGATCTGCCATTTTGATTTTTTTAAAGTTTGAGATAGAAATCATAATCAGCGACCTGGAACACTCTAAAGTTTAGAATTTGATGGATATAGGTTCATAAATGGGAAAGTCCGCCATTTTGGATCCGCAATTTTGATTTTTTTAAAGTTTGAGAAAGAAATCATAATCAGCGACCTGGAACACTCCAAAGTTTCGAATTTGATGGATATTGGTTCATAAATGGGAAAGTCCACCATTTTGGATCCGCTATTTTGATTTGTATAAATTTAAGTTAAAAATAATAATCAGCGACCTTAAACATCCCAAAGTTCCGAGTTTGATGCATATTGGTTCATAACTGGGAAAGTCCGCCATTTTGATTTTTAAAAATTTAAGTAAAAAATAATAATCAGCGACCTGAAAGATCTCAAAGTTCCGAGTTTGATGCAAATCGGATCATAAATGGGAAAATCCGCCATTTCGGATTCGCTATTTTATGTATTTTTTTTAATTAAAAAAAAGTTGAATTGTATACTAACCACCTAGTTGGAAAAGTTTGAAAAAAGTTATAACCAAACAAATAAAAAAAAATTGGAAAAAATTGCGTGAAGTTGCTATTAATTTAATAATAATAAAGTATAGGTAAATTTATAATTAAAAAATAATAAATCCTACCCTGTGTTTGTTAAATCAGAAAAGTGACAGTTCTAAAGTAAAAACAATGAAATACAATCACGGAAAATCGCGAAAAAATCGGAAAATAGTGATAAAAGGAAACTTGTGGGGCCAAATTATAAAGGAAAATTCATAAAGGTATGTAAAAACATAGAAAAAGGTAAATAAAAGTCTGTATTTTAGCCACAATTCAAGTTTTAAAATTTCCATGGCTAAGCTGACTACTAGAGATTGTACTAGAGATTGTACCTATGTTAAATCTCCAATATGAGATTTAACAAGTTGTGGTCAAAATCGACCCCCTGATCAAATTTATCAATAATTAAAAAAATGTATATATTTTAAGGTTATGTTTATTACATCCATACCGTTCAGAAAGGCAAGACGTCCGGCGATTTACCCATGACGTCATTCGCTCGCAAGGCGTCTCGCCCGACGTTTTCAATCTGAACGTACCCCTGGAATATGGAAGTGTTATCTGATCTTCCTAATATGACATTTGGATTAGTGTGATTGAGGGAGTTCAAAGAAAATTTTTAAAAGACATTCCCTTTAGAAAGTTTGGGTTTTATCCACAAAGAGGCTGTGACAACTATTAGAAATAATTACTAGATAACTTATTTCACAAATATACTTATATACAGGGTGGGGAAAAAAGACCGGCACCCTAAATATCTCAAAAACTAAGACATATATCAAAAAATGTTTCAAATATAAGTTGTAAGGCTTAATTTATTCTATTTAGCTGTCACATTGACTTTGACGTATCTGTCAGTTTCAAAGGATTTTTCAGAGGTAACTTTAAAATTTTAAATGGGTCCTCCTTGTTTTTTGTATTTCCATTTGTAGCCAGGTAAAATGAACGTTTAAATTCATTATGACATTTGACATCTTCCTGTCATTTCATAGAAAAAGTAATAATTTTTATTTTTCTCTTTAGTGACCTTAAAAATGTGGAGATCAGTACCCTGATGATGTACTGAAGTATCAACAAAGCAGTGACAGAAATTTTTCACGTATATATCTAAATTAGTACCCTTTTAAATCAGAATCAAATTGACAAGAATTATTTATTTTTATTTAGGGGTTCCGGTCTTTTTTCCCCACCCTGTATATATTTATCGGTTTCACAACGTTCTACGTCTCCACTCGTTTCTGTTTGCCCATAATTTATCATCTAGGCCTCTTATTCTTATTTCACTGTCTATTCCTTCTCTCCAGCTTCTCCTTGGCCGTCCTCGTTTTCTTCGGCCAGTTGGTTTCCATTGTAGTATTTATTTAGGTAGTCTTTCATCATTCATTCTTTGTACATGTCCGTACCACACCAGTTGCTTTGTTCTTATATCATCCACTAAAGTACGTTCCCCCACTGTCATAATTTCTCTTATTCTTTGATTTGTAACTCTTTCTCTTTTGGATTTCCCTGCTGCTCTTCTCCAATAGTCCATCTCCGTAGCGGAAAGCATTTTTTCCGTTCTATCCTTGATTGGTCATACTTCTGAGCCGTATGTATGTAATAATACTTTTTATGTATGTATGTAATAATACTTTTTACATACAAATATACTTCAGATGTTAATATTGACAATGTTGGCTATAAGAATTTTAGAAAAATTATAGATCTAAAAGTGGGCAATAGTTAATTTAAATTAATGCCCTCCGAGTCAAGAATAGGTGTTATTATAAGTAATTATGCAATTTGAAATATTTGGTATTTATCATGTGTAGTGCAAATTACCTATTTTTTAGAATAGATGTCTTTCTAATGTAATAAAGTATGTGTAATTGGCTTTATGCTGGTAGGTACTGTTAAATAAAAAAGCTGTAAAATGATGTCACTCCAAAAACCACGTGGCGTGCCTTTTCTTGAGAGCTCTCTGGGTTGACTATTCTTTTTTTGATAGTTTTTTGGCTTTTGGAGTAAGTAGAAAATACGCACAAGTACCATATGAACATGAATTTTATTGTGGTCGTTCTTGTCAAACAAACTTGACTGCTTTCTCAAATTTTATATCAAAAGCGCTTGATGATAATACACAGGTTGAAGTAATTTACTTTGATTTTAAGAAGGCATTTGACAAGGTTGACCATGATATCTTACATTACATAAACTGAAATCGTATGTTGTTGGGGATCCCTTATATACCTGGTGTTCTTGTTATTTAAAAAACAGTAAACAGAGGCTAAAAATTAATAAACTTATATCATTCGAAATAGAAGCGACATCAGGAGTACCCCAGGGATCGCATTTAGCTCCTTTTTTTCTCATTATTTGCAAATGACATTTCCAAGTTATTCAGATTTTCTTCTTCCTCAGAATTGACAGATGATTTAAAAATATTTAAAGGAATTTACAGCGAAGGCGACTGTAAAGAACAACAAAAGGATATTTGCATTTTATATAACTGGTGTCAAAAAAATAAAATGGAAATAAATTTTGGCAAATGGAAGCTTATAACGTTTTCTAGAAAAATAAACAAAATTAAATTCTCATATAACATTAACAATATTGAAATATCCAGTGTTAAACTTACAAATGATCTTCGGGTGCTTTTTTGATTCAGAGTTTCGTTTTGTAGATCATATAAATAATGTTATAACAAAAGCGTTCAAAATTTCAGGGTTCGTTATTCGATCAAATATTGAATTTAATAATATTGAGGTTTTAAAAATATTATATTTCTCATTAATAAGAAGCCAGCTTGAATATTGCTGCATGATCTGGTCACCTTATTATGACATTCACAGTAATAGTGAACAAGTTTCCCAACTTGTTTTTATTTTTGTAAATAATTATATTCTCTAATTTTCACTTAAAATTAGAGAAGCTATCTCTCTTAGTTTTTAAATATTTTTGGGTTACATTTTCTACGCTTACAAGCGTTTTTAGAATATTATTTTGATTTACTTTACGCTATATCTTTCCATATTTTAAATTTAAACTTCGCGCGCTTCTTCCAGCAATGAAGGATTTGAGATAAGCGGCTAAATTCGGCCTAGCAGACGAAAAACGCCGATTGTCTGAGAGAACAACTCAACCACGCGCCTCGTGCAAGTAAAGTCACCGCACCGCTATTATTTTATATTAAAATTGTGGAAACTATTAATTTTACGCTTTAGTTTATTAGATATTAGTGTTTGGAACATTTTGAACTATAGAACAATGGAGAGTCTGGTACTTCGCATATAATCGGGCTGGCCAGCCAAGTAGCTACGAAAGACATCTAATGGTAAGTCGTTTCTTGATAATTTTTCATTGCTACGCTATTTTTAGTATTTAAGTTTTTAGGCTCTTTTTTCCCTGTTGGAGCCCTGTGGAAAGATACAGTCCCTCTTAACTCCCCCACGTTTTCCTCGAGCTATCTCGAGTGGTCCTTCGGTATATTTTATTTTCTACAGAAGGCCTAACCTCACCATTTGGTCCAGGTTCGAGCCTGATAACAGGACCCCGGGAAAAATTAAAGTCTAAATCGCATTTTGTTAAAAATAAAATTTTTAATAAATACGCATGACCTTGATCTTTTTGCTGTGCTAGCAGTAAAAATAACAAGTAAAAAAGTACCGAACGCGCATTGTTTTCGCGCATTTCCTACCTCTTTTGGCTTGGCGTCGTCTGCACGTAGGAAAAGTTTCCAACACCACGATATTAGAGAGGTAAATGAGACTTGTTTACATTTTTTATCGCCTATTTTCTTTTCTTTTAAACGCTTTTAATTTTTAAATATTAAAAATTTCGGAAACTAATCGTTCACCTGTTTTAACGGAGTTTTTTAAAAAACATTACAATGAGTACGCAACTTAAGAAGTTAGAAGCACTCCGTAATGTGCAACATAATCGCATTAATACTCTTCATAACTTAGCTAATGCTTGCCTAACGGATGATACAAAAAAACCGTGTTTACAGGTTCGACTTAGCGACCTTGATGAAATTAAAGAAACATTTTTTATTTATCAAAATCAAATAATAGAGGCTTATTCGGCAAGTCCGGAGAGACTGGAAGAAGAAAATGAACGCCTTACTGAGTTTGACGACAGCTTCTATGATATTAAAAGAATTCAAAAACAACTATTTGAGGTGAAAATTGAAGCTCCTCAACCTCAAAACTTAACGCAAATTTCAAATTCTTCTGATCCAGACCGCTTTATGGCGTCTTTAATGCCAAGACTGCGCATTGTCGAATTTCATGGCGACATCACTAAGTTTCCAACCTTTCTAGATATGTACAATAGTTCTGTACACAATAATCCTAGTATTCCTACGACCGCTAAATTTAATTTGTTACTGTCCTACCTAAAAGGACCGCCTTTAAACGTAGTTAAACACTTACAAATAACCGACGCTAATTATATAATCGCTTACAATACGCTTCTAAAACGCTATCATAACCCCCGCTTATCGGCTCAAACTTATTGGCGCTCCGTGTATAATTTTCCCGCTCTCAAAGACGACAATCCAGAAACGCTGCGCACGCTGCTTGATGTTTTTTCAGAAAACATTGAGGCTTTAAAAACTCTAAATTACGACACTGATCAATGGTGTTTTCCGCTCGCCAACATTTTACTAGATAAATTGCCTGAGGTACTACTTTCGTGCTTTGAACTAGCTAATTCTAGGTCTAATGAAATGCCCAAATATCAAGAAATTTATCATTTCCTTGAAACTCAATGTAATTCGCTTTATTCGCTACAATCTAAAAATAGATTTAAAAATAATAAACAGTTTTATAAAAATAACGCCTCGCCTTATTATACAAAAACGCTACTTGGTACGGAAAATACTCATTCTAAAGATAGATGCGCTTTTTGTGATTCTAACACACATTCAATATATTTATGTAACGCATTTAAAGGTAAATCTCCCTACGAACGCTATTCTTACGCTAAAAATAAAAAACTATGTTTAAATTGTTTAAGCTCAATACATTTAACAAATTCTTGTCAAAGTCTACGCTCATGTCGCTATTGCCCTGGTAATCAAAGACATCACTCATTAATTCATTTTGAGCGAAATTATAATTGCGCTAATTCTCAAAATCAAAATAGATCACAATTTGATGCTAACGTGAATTTCTCACAAAATCTCTCTAATATTTCTCCCAACGCATCTCCAAGTAGTGCACCACGTGGTTACTTGGCCAGCCAGCAAAGTTTTAGATCCCCGGCTACGGGTTGTCCGCTTCAAAATTACTCTACTCAAAATAAGTTCCCTCAAAGTGCCTCTTCTCAAAATAATCAAAATTTTACTTCGACGTCTTCTAATTCACAAGTACCAATCGCAACTCCTTCAGGTTCTAACCCCACGCATTGTGGTTTTATTTCTGCGCAATCGCAAGTTTTATTGTCAACTATCCTCGTAAAAATTCAAGATGTCCGCGGTAACTTTCAAACAGTTCGAGCCGTGTTAGACAGCGGTTCGCAAAACACATTTTGTTCTCAAAAATTAGCGCAACAATTGGGCCTTCCAAGACAACCCTTATGTTCAAATATACAGGGGGTTGGAGGCAACTCTCTTACTTCTGATCTAGGATCGATTTTTATTAAAATTTGTAATTTTCAAAAACCAGATATTTTTGTGTCTACGCAAGCGATTATTTTGCAAAAGGTTTGTACTGATTTACCGTCAGTAAAAATAAATACAGAAAATTGGCATTTTATAAAAAATTTACCCTTAGCAGATCCCACTTTTTACAACCCTTCGCCTGTAAATTTACTAATTGGTATGGATCTCTTTCCACTAATTATACAGGGTGAAAAAATCGCTAGCGATGATCCAAATCATCCCTTTGCTATGGGAACTATTTACGGCTATATTTTGATGGGACAAATAAATCAACCCTTAATTTCTACCCCGCCAATTAATGTTCTTTTTTGTCAAAATGAAAATGACTCGCTTTCGCAATTAATTTCAAAATTTTGGGAAACCGACTGCGTCCCCCAAAAAACTCATTTGAAACCAGAGGATGAAATTTGTGAAAATTATTTTAAACAGAGCGTGTCGCGTAATCAAGACGGCCGGTATACTGTCTCCCTTCCCTTTCGCACATTTGAGAATCCACCGCAGTTTCCTGCAATAAAACAAGTCGCGCTAAATCGTTTCTTATCTTTAGAAAAAAAACTGCTTCGCGATAAAAACTTGTATTGTGAATATTCTAAATTTATGAATGAATATTTGGAATTGGGTCATATGGATTATGACTCAGAAAAAGAAGACGATTCCGACAGCTATTTCATTCCACATTTCGCTGTTGTTAAAAATGAAGCTATCACTACTAAGACAAGGGTAGTTTTTAATGCGAGTATTACTGACCCCTTTACGCATATTTCGCTTAATCAAGTATTATTATCGGGTCCAAAACTACAAAAAGATATTATTCAAATATTATTACATTTTCGCCTTAACCCTGTGACGCTCACCTGCGATATTCAAAAAATGTATCGTGGTATAAATATCAACCCTGATCATCAAAAATACCAAAAAATATTTTGGCGGTTTAACCCTAATGACAAAGTTTCCGTTTTTAAACTCCGAACTGTCACTTACGGAGTGAACTGTTCACCATATCTCGCTTTACGCACCCTTCAGCACTTAGCTGAGTCCGAATATGATAACTACCCTCACGCTGCTAAAGTTATACTTAACGATACCTATATTGATGACGTCACTACTTCATGTAAAACGGTTCAAGAGGCGTTAAATTTGCAGCATGAGCTTACGGAGTTATTAGGAAACGCTGGCTTGAAATTACACAAATGGTCTAGCAATCGCTCAGAAGTGATCTCTCATTTAGATCCCTCCTTAGTCAACCCCGCAGTTTTATCTCTTGATTCGGATGACGTCACTAAGGTCTTAGGCCTGTGCTGGCATCCTTCCTACGACGAGTTTCGATTTAACATATTACCTAATCAGCAAAGCTGTACTAAAAGGACACTTCTCTCTTTTTTAGCACGCTGCTATGACCCCCATGGGTATCTTACCCCAGTAACATTCACTTTAAAATATTTGATTCAACAAATTTGGTTACTTGGTATTTCCTGGGACGCCACGCCTACTTTAGAAATAGTTCGTCAGTGGACACTCTATCAATCTGAATTTCAAGTTTTAGAAAAATTTAGTTTACCCCGCCACATTGACATCACCAACGCCGAATCCATCGATCTCTGTGGTTTTTGTGATGCGAGTGAACGAGGGTACGCATGCGTAATATACTTACGTGTCTTACGAAACGCTAAATATCACATATATTTTGTTCTTGCGAAAAGTCGCATCGCTCCACTTAAAAAATTTGTTAGTATTCCGAGAATAGAACTTCTAGCCGCTACTCTTTTATCTGAGGTCTTAAAATACACATATGATATCTTCATAAAAAGGTTAACAATAAATAATATTTACGCTTTTTCGGACGCAATGGTTGTTTTACACTGGATAAAATCCCATCCAAGTAAATGGAAAACTTTTGTCGCAAATCGCGTTAGTCTTATCCAAGATAATATTAATCCAGAATGTTGGTTATATACCCCCACCTTTCTCAATAGTGCCGATGTAGCCAGCCGCGGCTGCTCGCCGAGTGAGCTTTTAAATCATCCCCTATGGTGGGCCGCCCCTAGTTTTTTACAAGAATCTTTCGATAAATGGCCAACAAGGGTCCCGCAAGTCAGAATAAATGACAGTTTAGAGACTGAGGAACGAAAAAATGTTGCTCTGATTTCTTGTGACCGAATGACTGAAAATTTTTTAGATTCGCTTTTAAATAATAAATCCGATTTTTACGCTATTCAACTACTTTTAGCCCGCAGTTTACGATTCATAAATAATTGTAGACTATCCGCAGACGTCAGAAAAAGGACAAATATAGATTATAGCGATCTCTTTAACGCTTTAAAATGTTTGGCTAAGCACGAACAACAAAAATACTTTTCTGAAGTAATTCTTAACCTTCAAAACCAGAAAAAATGCATAAAACCCATACAAAAATTGAATCCCTTTTTAGACCAGGATGGTCTTATAAGAGTTAAAGGACGCATTCAACAAGCCATGACTATTTCTTACGGACAAAAACATCCTCTTCTTTTACCCAAGGAAAGTAGACTTTCTTATATTTTTATTGAATATATGCACAAAAAATATTTGCATGTGGGAGTGCAAACAGTCCAATATCTCATTAGTCAAATTTTTTGGATTTTATCTGCCAAACGCTTAATTAAAACGGTTTTATCCAAATGTGTTCGTTGCTTTCGCGTCAAACCGCATTCTTATGAGCAAATCATGGGACAAATTCCGTCCTACCGCTTGATTCCACAAAAGCCTTTTACTTTTAGTGGAGTAGATTTTAGTGGTGCTATACCTATCACTCTCAGTAAACACAGAGGTGTAAAAACACAAAAAGCATATATCTGCCTTTTTATTTGTCTAAATACTAAAGCTTTACATCTCGAGTTAGTATCAGATCTAACTTCGGACGCTTTTTTAGCTGCGCTACGTCGCTTTGTTGCCCGAAGAGGTTACATAAAAACTCTTTTTTCAGACAATGGCACAAATTTCGTTAAATCAAGCAAAGAATTGCTTGATCTTGCAAGAAATTCTTGCACGCAACAAGCTATCGCCTGGAATTTTATCCCTCCATCAGCTCCCCACTTCGGCGGTCTTTGGGAGTCAGGGATAAAATCAGTAAAAACTCACTTAATTCGTACCATTGGCTCGCAAATTCTAAGTTATGAGGAGTTGTACACGGTTCTTTGTCAAATTGAGGCGATTTTAAATTCTCGCCCCTTGACCCCGCAATCTACCGACTGTAACGATCTACAGGTTTTAACACCGGGACATTTTTTAACACATGGACCTTTAGTTTCTGTTCCTGATGAAGATTTTTCAAGTAAACCTGAGAATCGGTTATCGCGATGGAACTTGGTCCAACGAATACAAGCCGATTTTTGGCGTCGTTGGAGCCAAGAATTTTTACATACCCTTCAAGTACGAAATAAATGGTTGGAACCATGCGCAGAGCCAAAAATAGGTACCCTCGTTCTTATCAAAGACGAGTTATCACCGCCCCTTCAATGGCGGGTAGGTCGCATTATTGAAATTTTTAAAGGGCCTGATGGGCACGCTAGGGTGGCAAATGTTCGTACCGCGTCCGGTATCTTTAAACGACCTTTAGTCAAGCTTTGCCCCCTTCCAATTGATTCAGATTCACCTACCGAAAAATGATGCTCATTTTGGTGGGCCGAATGAACAAGTTTCCCAACTTGTTTTTATTTTTGTAAATAATTATATTCTCTAATTTTCACTTAAAATTAGAGAAGCTATCTCTCTTAGTTTTTAAATATTTTTGGGTTACATTTTCTACGCTTACAAGCGTTTTTAGAATATTATTTTGATTTACTTTACGCTATATCTTTCCATATTTTAAATTTAAACGTCGCGCGCTTCTTCCAGCAATGAAGGATTTGAGATAAGCGGCTAAATTCGGCCTAGCAGACGAAAAACGCCGATTGTCTGAGAGAACAACTCAACCACGCGCCTCGTGCAAGTAAAGTCACCGCACCGCTATTATTTTATATTAAAATTGTGGAAACTATTAATTTTACGCTTTAGTTTATTAGATATTAGTGCTTGGAACATTTTGAACTATAGAACAATGGAGAGTCTGGTACTTCGCGTATAATCGGGCTGGCCAGCCAAGTAACTACGAAAGACATCTAATGGTAAGTCGTTTCTTGATAATTTTTCATTGCTACGCTATTTTTAGTATTTAAGTTTTTAGGCTCTTTTTTCCCTGTTGGAGCCCTGTGGAAAGATACAGTCCCTCTTAACTCCCCCACGTTTTTCTCGAGCTATCTCGAGTGGTCCTTCGGTATATTTTATTTTCTACAGAAGGCCTAACCTCACCAAATAGGTTAGAAAGAATACAACGTAAGTTTGTCAACTTTTTGCTGTTTAAATTAGGCGTAAACAAAAAACTGTACAATTATGAAGTACAGTTAAAAATCATTGGAATAGATAGTGTTAGCAATCAATTGCGTTAAGATTTCGTCATAAAATTTTAACTAACGAAATTAACTGTCCCAAACTACTATCGCTTCTGAACTTGTTTGCACCCTTACGTCAAAACAGAGATATCAGATTATTTTACTTAAACTCCTATAAAACAGAAATAGGGAAAAATAGTTTCGATAATAAAATAATGTCACTTTTTAATAAATATATTCAGACATTTATCGATATTGATATACCTATTTACCTGCAGCAATTCATCCCTTAAGCGTAAGATTGATACAATTCTTTGTTTGAAATTCGTAGACAATGATTGTGTAGAAATAAAATTTCGGACTTCCATTGTCTTTATTTATTTTAAAACACGACGTTTCGGTTAGTAAGTATCTCTAACCGTTATCAAGTGTAAACTAAACAATCTAGTCTCTAGGCTACTACTTATACTACTTGGTGTGCAGTCAGGTGTGACGGCCCGCCCCCTTTTTTAATCCTAAGACGACTGTTTTCCTGAAGGAGTGGTTTCCATATGTTTGGTATGTCCGTGCTTGGTTGACTGAAAACTTCTTTATTCTGCATTATATACGCAGCTTCAATAAACTTTCGTTTTCGCCAATGCGACTCCTTATGTAAAACTTTAGCTTCTGACCACTGAATCCTGTGATCATTTGACCATGCATGATCTGCTAAACCGGATTTTTCAATATCCCCCAATTGGGTACTTTTTAGATGTTCATTTACTCTAACCTGAAGAGGGCGTTTCGTTTCACCTACATATGATTTACCACACTCACACGGGATTTGGTAAATACATTCCTTATTATTTGAGGGATTGTCTGGTTTTGTTTTAGTTACAAAACTTCTTATCGTATTTCCCGAAGAAAATACTGTTTTTATATTATAGTGTTTAGCTATTCGTCTTATGTTTTCTGAAATCCCTTGAACATATGGAATGTTAATAACACCTAACGGATTATTATTTTGAGAATTTGGTACATTTAGTTTGTTTTTAATTTTAAATATCGTTGAGTTTATTAATTTCTCGGAATAACCATTCGATTGTAAGTCCTTTTTAATGTTGTTAATTTCTGTGGTTAATTCTTCATTATTACTACAAATATTTACGGCTCTTTAATACAAACTTCTTATAACTCCTTGTTTTGTTGCAACAGAATGATTAGACTTAAAATTTAGGTACTGTCCCGTGTGTGTAGGTTTCCTATATACAGTGGTTTGAATGCTTCTGTCTAATCGTTTGACAAGAACATCCAAAAAAGGTAAGGCCGAATCTTTTTCAATTTCCATGGTGCACTTGATTGTTGGTCGAATACCGTTTAAATGGTGTAGAAAATTTTGTAGTTCGTCATCATTTTCCGGCCATATAATATATGTGTCATCTATGTATCGTAGCCATAGTTTTGGTTTGACTCTTGCTGTGTTGATCGCATGGCCCTCGAACCACTCCATGTAGATGTTTGCTACCACTATAATATAAAAACAGTATTTTCTTCGGGAAAATACGATAAGAAGTTTTGTAACTAAAACAAAACCAGACAATCCCTCAAATAATAACGAATGTATTTACCAAAGCCCGTGTGAGTGTGGTAAATCATATGTAGGTGAAACGAAACGCCCTCTTCAGGTTAGAGTAAATGAACATCTAAAAAGTACCCAATTAGGGGATATTGAAAAATCCGGTTTAGCAGATCATGCATGGTCAAATGATCACAGGATTCAGTGGTCAGAAGCTAAAGTTTTACATAAGGAGTCGCATTGGCGAAAACGAAAGTTTATTGAAGCTGCGTATATAATGCAGAATAAAGAAGTTTTCAGTCAACCAAGCACGGACATACAAACCTGACTGCACACCAAGTAGTATAAGTAGTAGCCTAGAGACTAGATTGTTTAGTTTACACTTGATAACGGTTAGAGATACTTACTAACCGAAACGTCGTGTTTTAAAATAAATAAAGACAATGGAAGTCCGAAATTTTATTTCTATTGATACAATTATATCATAAAGGCGACTAACCGATATTGTCTCATTTTTTGATCTGTGAATATGTTATTTTTGTGTAACGTCTTTTGACAAATTATTTTTTGAAGTGTAAACTTCTTTAGGCGCGTTTAGCAGTTTTTGTGGGTAGTGAATTGAACTGAGCCGTCAGGCTCGGCTATGTAACACTCATTCGGGTGAAATCGGCTCGAGTCGACTAACTGTGAGAAACATTCAGCGAGCGATATGATGATGCAGATGAAGGCCAGTACACAGAAGAGTTCGGTTCGGTCCGCTTTGCAGAATATTAAAAAAATCATTGCGTTTCCACTGTGGGAATATTTTAAATAAACGCACCAGAAAAACAGACTTTTTAATGCGTTTGCTGAGACGAGAAAATTCGAATATAATAATTTATTTCATTCGTGCCCGTAAATTATAATTATCAAAAAAAAAAGAATGAAAAAATATTAGGAGCGCGCTTAACAGTGTGCCAGTACCTATAGTATAAATTGCTCCTAACTTCCATAAATCTTTGGCCTTAATAGAAATCAACGAAAAATCATTCAGATGTAATCTACTTATCCGCTTTGTATCTTATATCATCCGGAACATTTTGATATCTGCCAGAAAATAACCTGTTTATTCCGGTCTCGTGATTTTCCTCCCTTACCTCTATCATACTTCTTCCGCACGTCAATTTAGATTTTGTTCCCTTATCAAGAAATATTGCGATATTGACATAAAAAACTTGAAAAAACTGCTTGGTTGCATTTCAAGTAATAACATAAAATTATAAGCTACAACTAACTTTTGAACATAAAGAGACATTGATTTCTGGTAAATAGACTTTTTAATGGGATATTCGAGCTAAGTGACAGTCTTGTCAAAATAACCTATAGCTTCAAAAATTTGACATCTCAATAACATTTTTAAATTGAAAGGGGGCATTATACCTTTTTCGAAAGGTATTTTAATTGTCCATACAGTATAATTTACCATTTTAAAAGCGGTTAATGTTCATAGGAGATATCGTTATTTTTATTCGCGGTCGACTGTAAAAAAGTTTACTTTTTACTACTACCACTATGTCGGTTTAAAACGTTTTTCTAAGTTGTCCGACACCTATTCTCCACCTCCTTCGATCCTGATTCTGCGCCCTATTATTGCCATTCTAGGACCTGCTTTAGTAATCTTTCGTCGTTCATCCGTTGTACATGGCCGTACCATATCAGTTGTCTTTTAGTGATGTCATCCGTTATGCTACTCTCGATTCCCATTCTTTTTTTATGATCTCATTTCATATATGATCTGTTCTAGATATTCCCATTGTTTTATAATAAATTGATTTTTTATGCTTCTCACTTATAAGAAAACCTAAAAATAAGTTTTAACATGTAAACAAGAAAGTGTGATGTGTAAATATTCTAAAAGAATTTAATTTTTGTGTTAAATGGCTTTATAAAAATTAAGTAGACATACTTTGTTTTAAAGCCCATCACACACAAAAATGCATAGCGCATAGCATGGCGCATAGTGCTGCATAGCATAGCATGGCTGGTCTTATGGAAATGTCCATCACACACAAATATTGCATAAAAGGCGTTTTGGCGTTTAGAGGTGTTTTTGTCAATTCCGGTTTGTGGTTGATCTGTTTTGAGTGAATTTTTTGAAATGGATAGCGACGAAATTATCTTATATGCCGCTGCCTCACTGGTTTGGTTACTTTATTTTAAAAAACGTCGGCATTTAAGGTGACGGACAAGAAGGTAGTGACAACAAACCTCTAGACTATCAAAAAATATAAAAAAATTCTTTAAAAGGAAAACACGAAAAATATGGGGATTTTTTTAGGTTATGTCGTCATTTTCCTGTCATCTTTGTTTTGTTGATTACGTGATTTATTTCGATACATTCTATTGGCTAACCATAAGAAAAAATATGGACTCTCCATAAAAAGTTCAACCTTGTAGAAATGCCTATGCAAAACCAAGATGGCGTCTTCTGGGCGATAGCTGATTGGTCAGAGCTTATGCTATGCCATGCTATGCGCTATGCATTTTTGTGTCTGATGAGCTTTAGCTGCATGGTAACTGTCACGTTGTTTATTAGAAAAATAATGTCAAACCTAAAACTGTCTTGTTGCTTTCGTTTATTTGTTAAAATGTATCGTGTTTGGCCTTTAAAAGAAAAAGTCACTGCAGTTTTGTATTTACGCGGGTAGGGGACAATTCGCCGCGGCCGATTCGTTGTGGGACAATTCGCCGCCGGCCGATTCGCCGCGGGGACAATTCGCTGCGAGATTTTTTATTTTATGATATTACCATTGGCAATTGTTTAAAAAGTTTTATTTAGCTTGACTTCATATAATATATTTGTTTATTTGTTTGATCATAACTTTTTGGAAACTTTTCCAACTAGGTATTTGGGGTTAGTATACAATTCAACAATTTCTTTATTAGAAAAATAAATACAATGGCGGATCCAAAATGGCGGATTTTCCCATTTATAAACCGATATGCATCAAACTCGGAGCTTTGAGATCTTTTAGGTCGCTGATTATTATTTTTAACTTAATTTTAAAAAATCAGTTTATAAACAAGAAAGTGCGCCATTGTGGAACTGCCATTTTGACTTTTTAAAATTTGAGTTAAAAATAATAATCAGCGACCTGAAAGATCTCAAAGTTCCGAGTTTGATGCAAATCGGTTCATAAATGGGAAAATCCGCCATTTTTGATTCGCTAATTTAATTTTTTTTAATTTAAGTCAAAAATTGTATTAAGTTACCTTAAGCGCCGCTATGTTTCAAGTTTGAAGCAAATCGATTTATTAATAAGAAAGTGCGCCATTGTCAAAAATAATAATCAGCGACCTGAAAGATCTCAAATTTCCGAGTTTGATGCAGATCAATTCATAAATAGGAAAATCCGCCATTTTATTTATTTTTCTAATAAAAAAAATGTTGAATTGTGTTATACTAACCACTAAATAACTAGTTGGAAAAGTGTGAAAAAGTTATGATCAAACAAATAAACAAATATATTATATCAAGTCAAGCTAAATAAAACTGTTTAAACAATTGCCAGTGGTAATATCATAAAACAAAAAATCTCCCGGCGAATTGTCCCAGCGGCGAATCGGCCGGCAGCGAATTGTCCCGGGGCGAATCGAACGCGGCGAATCGGCTGCGGCGAATTGGCTGCGGCGAGTTGTCCCATCCCCATTTACGCTGAGGTCGTTCGTAGTATGGACCAGGAAAAATTTAGGATTTCCAAATAATTTTACCTCTTTACCAAATCTTGTAGCCTACCACGGTTCCAAGAACCTACTTTTAATTTTTTATTAACTTTTCCGTGGCGCAGAGGCGTTTTACCGTAAGACAACATTCGTACAAACATAGTTTCTTATTTACTATATTTCTTCACAAACGAGACCACGCTGTATATACTACCTACATTTTTTAAAAGCTGTTGAAATTTCTCATAGAATGATGTGTTATATTATTCCAAAAAATCTTTTTTGTTTTTTAATTCTCAAAAGCAGAAAACAAAAAACATATACATAATATGGTTTACCACAACAGTGGCGGATCCAGGGGGAGGGGGCACTAGGGGCACTTGCCCCCCCCCCCCCCCCCGAAAATTATGAGGACCGCACTTTGACGATCTGCATGTTGCCAAGCCAGGTTTTGGTCCAATTTTTTTTATCCCTCCTCCTCTTATAGTCGTGTTTGAATTTCTGAAAATTTAACTATGTTGATGCCCTAAAGCCACAATGTGTGTAATAATATTGTACAATAAAGTTTAGAACACATTTTTTCCAGTTGAGCTTAGTTTCTGAGGAAATTGGATTAAACCTGTAAAAAAGTTATTTGTTTGGAGATTTGTAAAAACTAATTTTATTTATGGACGCCTGTGAAGTTTTAATTTAAAGCTGAATCTTACTTTATGATACAGCATTTAAAAGAAAATTTCATTGTCTACAATCGACTATGGAACATGATTTTTGATAGAAGGCTTGTCTTTTAAGATAATCGGTTAAAACTTGTGACAAACATGAAGTTTTTTATTTTTTTTGACATTTTCTAAATAAACGGACGGCGCTGGAAAGTTTGGTATTAGTCCGACCGCACTAGCTTACCCATTATTAAAAAGATAATTTAATTTTCTACAATAAAATGTAAAATAATTTTTTTCCAAAAAACTTAGTTTTTGAGAAAATTGGACAAAACTTGTAAAAAAATTAAGTTTAGTGATTTTTCAAAATTTATGAAATTTACGGACGACCCTAAATTGTTATAAATAAAAATAATCTTATTTATTATTATTTATAAGAAAATCGGGTAAATCATGTAATAAGCATGTTTCTTTTTTGGTTTTTTTACATCACCTCAATAAACGGACGCCGCTGAAGAGTTTGTCATTGGTTGTATCCCACTGACTCATACTCCGTTCAAAAACAAATTTTAATGTCTACAATAATGGTTATTACATATTTTTCCCTAAAACGCTTAGTTTTTGAGAAAATTTGTAGAAAACCTCAAAATCTCAGATTTGGGAGGTTGTGGGGGGTTTTTGGGGGTTTTTGCAGCTAACATTTAACAAAGTAATAAAACTTTATATCTAGGTTGGATTTTACACATTTTTGATTGATTTCTCTGTCATTGTGGCTTTAAGGCGTCATTGCCAAACTGCGGTCCTCATATTTTGCATACTCAACTACCTACAGCGCCTGCGCAGATGGAAATTTGCCGGTCATAATATCAGACAGAAAGACGATCGGTGAAACAAATGTATTGTAAACTGGAGAACTTGGGAAAATAAAAGAACTAGGGGAAGAACCCAAACACATATCGGCCCATCCGGGTGTGGCCCATCGGGTTTTGTCCGAATACCCGCCGGTCCAATCCGGCGCTGTTTTAATGTTGATTCAAAATTTTAACAAAAACCTTTTGCAAATATTAAGCATTAATAAAACTACTATATTACTTTTTATGATTTAGCCTATTGTATATTTGGCTTCACATTAATAAATTGCAATCATTTCCATCTATTGTCGATTTAATTAACATTAATTCAACAATAATCGAAAATAATTTTACTAAACGAATTGCAATCAGGTTAAACTTGAAATGAAGGAGTGGCGGTATTGTCAAATTTATACGCCGCGCAGCACACAGGCGGGTTTTAAGAAAAAGCTGGCCATAACCCCAAATATATAAAAGCCCTGTTTAATTGTAAAATTGCTATTAGTGCAATCACTGATGAACATGCTGGGCCGTGACACATTACACGCCTGATTTGAAAAATAATGCCATAGGAATGACAGATGAAACGTCCATTTAATTTTTTATGTTATTTGCGTTACTTTAATTTACAAAAGTTGATGATTAAAAAGCCCTTTTAAAACTTGCGCCTATTATTAAACACAATTTTTTTGAACATGGATTTTGAATCTGGAGGTCTCTAGCTATTTATTGTACGTATTTAACATTGTTTTTTATTTTATTGGTAATATTTTAAACCAGTTTAAAGAAAACGTTGGATTTTTTAGGAAGTATTTTAATTAATTAGTAAAGTTCCAAATTTTATTTTTTTGTGCGGGGTCCTTAAAGAATTTTTCTTCTTTATCTTTTTTAAATAATAAATCATATATTTTTTTATTACTATATACAATTTAAGGGGGCTCTAAATGGATCTTAGGTTTTGACCAGCTTTTTCGTGAAATCCGCCTGTGTGCGCCGTGCGATCCTAATTAAACTTACCACACGGCGCGGCGTACAGTGATCTGTCTAGGTGAGAAAGCAGTCATTCATTCATTTTCAGTTATAAGGTTCTTATTTGCTTTTATTTTGTTTTTACTTATAATGCGTGTTTGCGCCTAGTTTTTACTATGCTGCTTGGCGTGCTGAAAAACACCTGTTCGGAAAAATTACACTTTTCGAATTAAAATGCATACAAAAAATTGACGTTTTCCGCACGCTGCCAGATAAATAAAACATAAAAATAAAAAAATATTGTAAACATTTTTTGTTAGTTTTTAAATAAATAATCTTTTTTTTTATTTCTTTAAAAGGTATATCTCAATGTCAAAAACTGAGTATAAGTACAATTGTATACGACAATTTAAATCGATAAAATAAAAAACGTGTTTTTGAGCGGAAAAACAAATATCTTAGAAACTTCAAAATTTTTTTGTTTGTAAATATAAATATAAAAATTGCGGTTTTTAAAATTTTTCTCGAATATTTTGAGGTTATGTAAAAAATTAAATTTACAAAAGTTTTAGACATTTTTATGGCCTATAACTTTTCTGTATGTTACTTTTTTCTCCAACGTCAACTTTCGCCGTAAATCGCAATATTACGATTCTCTGTCCGTTTTTACCCCCCAAAACCTAACCCGCAAAGCCCATGCTCACACATTTATTTTTTTCACCGCTCTACAATTTCCAATGCTTTAAGTCCTGTTAGTAAATATTTTTTTTATGTGTGTCTGTCAGTATATTATTGAAATTGTTTTTGTTGAACAAAAATAAAAAATGGGAACACGATGTGTTGCTCGTAAAAACGAGTTTTATAGGAGTGAAAAGCCGTTTTCTTTTTTGAAGTAAGTAGCTTTGATTATTTAAAAAACCTTGTTTGTACCTAATCGCAGTATATATCCAGTTATAAATTAAAAATCAAACGTCCACAAACTTTCAAAACCACAGAATAGAGAGTAAAATTGAAAAAGGAAACCAGAAACGTCGCAGCGTGCTCTCTCTACAAAAAATATCAATATTTTTGCCTCACTTTGCATATATGTGGCAAGGCCTATCCAGTTATATATGTATAGAGATCATTGTGGGTTTCCCTATACTAAAAATCGCTAAATGAGGTTTTTTGGAATCTCAACTCACTCAGTGGTTTTTTCGTATCTGTATGACGCCACAATATTGCAACTCGGTGCTTTTTTTGAGAAACTGTATAGTTTGTGAAATATAAATTTTCAAAGTTTTGTCATTTTCGTCTTATGGGTTTCCCTATACTAAAAATCGCTAAATGACGTTTTTTGGAATCTCAACTCACTCAGGGGATTTTTCGTATCCCTATGACGCCACAATATTGCAACTCGGTGCTTTTTTTGATAAACTGTATAGTTTGTAAAATATGAATTTTCAAAGTTTTGTCATTTTGGTCTTATGGGTTTCCCTATACTAAAAATCGCTAAATGACGTTTTTTGGAATCTCAACTCACTCAGTGGTTTTTTCGTATCTGTATGACGCCACAATATTGCAACTCGGTGCTTTTTTTGATAAACTGTATAGTTTGTGAAATATAAATTTTCAAAGTTTTGTCATTTTCGTCTTATGGGTTTCCCTATACTAAAAATCGCTAAATGACGTTTTTTGGAATCTCAACTCACTCAGGGGATTTTTCGTATCCCTATGACGCCACAATACTGCAACTCGGTGCTTTTTTTGATAAACTGTATAGTTTGTAAAATATGAATTTTCAAAGTTTTGCCATTTTGGTCTTACGGGTTTCCCTATACTAAAAATCGCTAAATGACGTTTTTTGGAATCTCAACTCACTCAGTGGTTTTTTCGTATCTGTATGACGCCACAATACTGCAATTGAGTGCTTTTCTTGATAAACTGTATAGTTTGTGAAATATGAATTTTCGAAGTTTTGCCATTTTGGTCCCATGAGTTTCCCTATACTAAAAATCGCTAAATGACGTTTTTTGGAATCTCAACTCAGTCAGTGGTTTTTTCGTATCTGTATGATGCCACAATACTGCAACTCGGTGCTTTTTTTGATAAACTGTATAGTTTGTAAAATATGAATTTTCAAAGTTTTGCCATTTTGATCTTACGGGTTTCCCTATACTAAAAATCGCTAAATAACGTTTTTTGGAAACTCAACTCACTAAGTGGACTTTTGGTATCTATATGCCGCCACAATACTGCAACTCGGTGCTGTTTTTGATAAACTGTATAGTTTGTAAAATATGAATTTTCAAAGTTTTACCATTTTGGTCCCATGGGTTTCCCTATACTAAAAATCGCTAAATGACGTTTTTTGGAATCTCAACTCAGTCAGTGGTTTTTTCGTATCTGTATGATGCCACAATACTGCAACTCGGTGCTTTTTTTGATAAACTATATAGTTTGTAAAATATGAATTTTCAAAATTTTGCCATTTTGGTCTTACGGGTTTCCCTATACTAAAAATCGCTAAATGACGTTTTTTGGAATCTCAACTCACTCAGTGGTTTTTTCGTATCTGTATGACGCCACAATACTGCAACTCGGTGCTTTTTTTGATAAACTCTATAGTTTGTAAAATATGAATTTTCAAAGTTTGGCCATTTTGGTCTTATGGGTTTCCCATGCTACCAATCGCTAAATGACGTTTTTTGGAAACTCAACTCACTCAGTGGACTTTTGGTATCTATATGCCGCCACAATATTGCAACTCGGTGCTTTTTTTGATAGACTGTATAGTTTGTAAAATATAAATTTTCAAAATTTTGCCATTTTTGTCTTACGGTTTTCCATATACTAAAAATCGCTAAATGACGTTTTTTGGAATCTCAACACACTCAGTGGTTTTTTCGTATCTGTATGACGCTACAATACTGCAATTCGGTGCTTTTCTTGATAAACTGTATAGTTTGTGAAATTTGAACTTTCAAAATTTTGCCATTTTGGTCTCATGGGTTTCCCTATACTAAAAATAGCTAAATGACGTTTTTTGGAATCTCAACTCAGTCAGTGGTTTTTCGTATCTGTATGATGCCACAATACTGCAACTCGGTGCTTTTTTTGATAAACTGTATAGTTTGTAAAATATGAATTTTCAAAATTTTAGCATTTTGTATGGGTTTCCCTATACTAAAAATCTCTAAATGACGTTTTTTGGAATCTCAACTCACTCAGTGGTTTTTTCGTATCTGTATGACGCCACAAGACTGCAACTCGGTGCTTTTTTTGATAAACTCTATAGTTTGTAAAATATGAATTTTCAAAGTTTTCCCATTTTGGTCTTATGGGTTTCCCTATACTAACAATCACTAAATGACGTTTTTTGGAAACTCAACTCACTCAGGGGTTTTTTCGTATCTCTATGACGCCATAATACTGCAACTCGGTGCTTTTTTTGATAAACTGTATAGTTTGTGAAATAAGAATTTTCAAAATTTTGCCATTTTGGTCTTATGGGTTTCCCTATACTAAAAATCGCTAAGTGACGTTTTTTGGAATCTCAACTCACTCAGTGGTTTTTTCGTATCTGTATGACGCCACAATACTGCAACTCGGTGCTTTTTTTGATAAACTCTATAGTTTGTAAAATATGAATTTTCAAAGTTTGGCCATTTTGGTCTTATGGGTTTCCCATGCTACCAATCGCTAAATGACGTTTTTTGGAAACTCAACTCACTCAGTGGACTTTTGGTATCTATATGCCGCCACAATACTGCAACTCGGTGCTTTTTTTGATTAACTGTATAGTTTGTAAAATATGAATTTTCAAAGTTTTGTCATTTTGGTCTTATGGGTTTCCCTATACTAAAAATCGCTAAATGACGTTTTTTGGAATCTCAACTCACTCAGTGGTTTTTTCGTATCTGTATGACGCCACAATATTGCAACTCGGTGCTTTTTTTGATAGACTGTATAGTTTGTGAAATAAGAATTTTCAAAATTTTGCCATTTTGGTCTTATGGGTTTCCCTATACTAAAAATCGCTAAATGACGTTTTTTGGAATCTCAACTCACTCAGTGGTTTTTTCGTATCTGTATGACGCCACAATACTGCAACTCGGTGCTTTTTTTGATTAACTGTATAGTTTGTAAAATATGAATTTTCAAAGTTTTGTCATTTTGGTCTCATGGGTTTCCCTATACTAAAAATCGCTAAATGACGTTTTTTGGAATCTCAACTCAGTCAGTGGTTTTTTCGTATCTGTATGATGCCACAATACTGCAACTCGGTGCTTTTTTTGATAAACTGTATTGTTTGTAAAATATGAATTTTCAAAGTTTTACCATTTTGGTCTTATGGGTTTCCCTATACTAAAAATCGCTAAATGACGTTTTTTGGAATCTCAACTCACTCAGTGGTTTTTTCGTATCTGTATGACGCTATAATACTGCAACTAGGTGCTTTTTTCGAGAAACTGTATAGTTTGTAAAATATGAATTTTCAAAGTTTTACCATTTTGGTCTTATGGGTTTCCCTATACTAAAAATCGCTAAATGAGGTTTTTTGGAATCTCAACTCACTCAGTGATTTTTTCGTATCTGTATGACGCCACAATACAGCAACTCGGTGCTTTTTTTGATAAACTGTATAGTTTGTAAAATATGAATTTTCAAAATTTTACCATTTTGTATGGGTTTCCCTATACTAAAAATCTCTAAATGACGTTTTTTGGAATCTCAACTCACTCAGTGGTTTTTTCGTATCTGTATGACGCCACAATACTGCAACTCGGTGCTTTTTTTGATAAACTGTATAGTTTGTGAAATAAGAATTTTCAAAATTTTGCCATTTTGGTCTTACGGGTTTCCCTATACTAAAAATCGCTAAATTACGTTTTTTGGAATTTTAACTCACTCGGTGGTTTTTTCGTATCTGTATGACGCCACAATACTGCAACTCGGTGCTTTTTTTGATAAACTCTATAGTTTGTAAAATATGAATTTTCAAAGTGTGGCCATTTTGGTCTTATGGGTTTCCCATGCTACCAATCGCTAAATGACGTTTTTTGGAAACTCAACTCACTCAGTGGACTTTTGGTATCTATATGCCGCCACAATACTGCAACTCGGTGCTTTTTTTGATTAACTGTATAGTTTGTAAAATATGAATTTTGAAAGTTTTGTCATTTTGGTCTTATGGGTTTCCCTATACTAAAAATCGCTAAATGACGTTTTTTGGAATCTCAACTCACTCAGTGGTTTTTTCGTATTTGTATGACGCCACAATATTGCAACTCGATGCTTTTTTTGATAGACTGTATAGTTTGTAAAATATAAATTTTCAAAATTTTGCCATTTCTGTCTTACGGTTTTCCATATACTAAAAATCGCTAAATGACGTTTTTTGGAATCTCAACACACTCAGTGGTTTTTTCGTATCTGTATGACGCCACAATACTGCAATTCGGTGCTTTTCTTGATAAACTGTATAGTTTGTGAAATTTGAACTTTCAAAATTTTGCCATTTTGGTCTCATGGGTTTCCCTATACTAAAAATCGCTAAATGTCGTTTTTTGGAATCTCAACTCACTGAGTGGTTTTTTCGTATCTGTATGACGCCACAATACTGCAACTCGGTGCTTTTTTTTGATAAACTGTATAGTTTGTAAAATATGAATTTTCAAAGTTTTGCCATTTTGGTCTTATGGGTTTCCCTATACTAAAAATCGCTAAATGACGTTTTTTTGGAATCTCAACTCATTCAGTGGTTTTCTCGTATCTGTATGACGCCACAATACTGCAACTCGGTGCTTTTTTTGATAAACTGTATAGTTTGTAAAATATGAATTTTCAAAATTTTGCCATTTTGGTCTTATGGGTTTCCCTATACTAAAAATCGCTAAATGACGTTTTTTTGGAATCTCAACTCACTCAGTGATTTTTTCGTATCTGTATGACGCCACAATACAGCAACTCGGTGCTTTTTTTGATAAACTGTATAGTTTGTAAAATATGAATTTTCAAAATTTTACCATTTTGTATGGGTTTCCCTATACTAAAAATCTCTAAATGACGTTTTTTGGAATCTCAACTCACTCAGTGGTTTTTTCGTATCTGTATGACGCCACAATACTGCAACTCGGTGCTTTTTTTGATAAACTGTATAGTTTGTGAAATAAGAATTTTCAAAATTTTGCCATTTTGGTCTTACGGGTTTCCCTATACTAAAAATCGCTAAATTACGTTTTTTGGAATTTTAACTCACTCGGTGGTTTTTTCGTATCTGTATGACGCCACAATACTGCAACTCGGTGCTTTTTTTGATAAACTCTATAGTTTGTAAAATATGAATTTTCAAAGTGTGGCCATTTTGGTCTTATGGGTTTCCCATGCTACCAATCGCTAAATGACGTTTTTTGGAAACTCAACTCACTCAGTGGACTTTTGGTATCTATATGCCGCCACAATACTGCAACTCGGTGCTTTTTTTGATTAATTGTATAGTTTGTAAAATATGAATTTTCAAAGTTTTGTCATTTTGGTCTTATGGGTTTCCCTATACTAAAAATCGCTAAATGACGTTTTTTGGAATCTCAACTCACTCAGTGGTTTTTTCGTATTTGTATGACGCCACAATATTGCAACTCGATGCTTTTTTTGATATACTGTATAGTTTGTAAAATATAAATTTTCAAAATTTTGCCATTTCTGTCTTACGGTTTTCCATATACTAAAAATCGCTAAATGACGTTTTTTGGAATCTCAACACACTCAGTGGTTTTTTCGTATCTGTATGACGCCACAATACTGCAATTCGGTGCTTTTCTTGATAAACTGTATAGTTTGTGAAATTTGAACTTTCAAAATTTTGCCATTTTGGTCTCATGGGTTTCCCTATACTAAAAATCGCTAAATGTCGTTTTTTGGAATCTCAACTCACTGAGTGGTTTTTTCGTATCTGTATGACGCCACAATACTGCAACTCGGTGCTTTTTTTTGATAAACTGTATAGTTTGTAAAATATGAATTTTCAAAGTTTTGCCATTTTGGTCTTATGGGTTTCCCTATACTAAAAATCGCTAAATGACGTTTTTTTGGAATCTCAACTCATTCAGTGGTTTTCTCGTATCTGTATGACGCCACAATACTGCAACTCGGTGCTTTTTTTGATAAACTGTATAGTTTGTAAAATATGAATTTTCAAAATTTTGCCATTTTGGTCTTATGGGTTTCCCTATACTAAAAATCGCTAAATGACGTTTTTTTGGAATCTCAACTCACTCAGTGATTTTTTCGTATCTGTATGACGCCACAATACAGCAACTCGGTGCTTTTTTTGATAAACTGTATAGTTTGTAAAATATGAATTTTCAAAATTTTACCATTTTGTATGGGTTTCCCTATACTAAAAATCTCTAAATGACGTTTTTTGGAATCTCAACTCACTCAGTGGTTTTTTCGTATCTGTATGACGCCACAATACTGCAACTCGGTGCTTTTTTTGATAAACTGTATAGTTTGTGAAATAAGAATTTTCAAAATTTTGCCATTTTGGTCTTACGGGTTTCCCTATACTAAAAATCGCTAAATTACGTTTTTTGGAATTTCAACTCACTCGGTGGTTTTTTCGTATCTGTATGACGCCACAATACTGCAACTCGGTGCTTTTTTTGATAAACTCTATAGTTTGTAAAATATGAATTTTCAAAGTTTGGCCATTTTGGTCTTATGGGTTTCCCATGCTACCAATCGCTAAATGACGTTTTTTGGAAACTCAACTCACTCAGTGGACTTTTGGTATCTATATGCCGCCACAATACTGCAACTCGGTGCTTTTTTTGATTAACTGTATAGTTTGTAAAATATGAATTTTCAAAGTTTTGTCATTTTGGTCTTATGGGTTTCCCTATACTAAAAATCGCTAAATGACGTTTTTTGGAATCTCAACTCACTCAGTGGTTTTTTCGTATCTGTATGACGCCACAATATTGCAACTCGATGCTTTTTTTGATAGACTGTATAGTTTGTAAAATATAAATTTTCAAAATTATGCCATTTCTGTCTTACGGTTTTCCATATACTAAAAATCGCTAAATGACGTTTTTTGGAATCTCAACACACTCAGTGGTTTTTTCGTATCTGTATGACGCCACAATACTGCAATTCGGTGCTTTTCTTGATAAACTGTATAGTTTGTGAAATTTGAACTTTCAAAATTTTGCCATTTTGGTCTCATGGGTTTCCCTATACTAAAAATCGCTAAATGTCGTTTTTTGGAATCTCAACTCACTGAGTGGTTTTTTCGTATCTGTATGACGCCACAATACTGCAACTCGGTGCTTTTTTTTGATAAACTGTATAGTTTGTAAAATATGAATTTTCAAAGTTTTGCCATTTTGGTCTTATGGGTTTCCCTATACTAAAAATCGCTAAATGACGTTTTTTTGGAATCTCAACTCATTCAGTGGTTTTCTCGTATCTGTATGACGCCACAATACTGCAACTCGGTGCTTTTTTTGATAAACTGTATAGTTTGTAAAATATGAATTTTCAAAATTTTGCCATTTTGGTCTTATGGGTTTCCCTATACTAACAATCGCTAAATGACGTTTTTTGGAATCTCAACTCACTCAGTGGTTTTTTCGTATCTGTATGTTGCCACAATACTGCAACTCGGTGCTTTTTTTGATAAACTGTATAGTTTGCAAAATATGAATTTTCAAAGTTTTGCCATTTTGGTCTCATGGGTTTCCCTATACTAAAAATCGCTAAATGACGTTTTTTGGAATCTCAACTCACTGAGTGGTTTTTTTCGTATCTGTATGACGCCACAATACTGCAACTCGGTGCTTTTTTTTGATAAACTGTATAGTTTGTAAAATATGAATTTTCAAAGTTTTGCCATTTTGGTCTTATGGGTTTCCCTATACTAAAAATCGCTAAATGACGTTTTTTTGGAATCTCAACTCATTCAGTGGTTTTCTCGTATCTGTATGACGCCACAATACTGCAACTCGGTGCTTTTTTTGATAAACTGTATAGTTTGTAAAATATGAATTTTCAAAATTTTGCCATTTTGGTCTTATGGGTTTCCCTATACTAAAAATCGCTAAATGACGTTTTTTTGGAATCTCAACTCACTCAGTGATTTTTTCGTATCTGTATGACGCCACAATACTGCAACTCGGTGCTTTTTTTGTTAAACTGTATAGTTTGTAAAATATGAATTTTCAAAATTTCACCATTTTGTATGGGTTTCCCTATACTAAAAATCTCTAAATGACGTTTTTTGGAATCTCAACTCACTCAGTGGTTTTTTCGTATCTGTATGACGCCACAATACTGCAACTCGGTGCTTTTTTTGATAAACTGTATAGTTTGCAAAATATGAATTTTCAAAGTTTTGCCATTTTGGTCTCATGGGTTTCCCTATACTAAAAATCGCTAAATGACGTTTTTTGGAATCTCAACTCAGTCAGTGGTTTTTTCGTATCTGTATGATGCCACAATACTGCAACTCGGTGCTTTTTTTGATAAACTGTATTGTTTGTAAAATATGAATTTTCAAAGTTTTACCATTTTGGTCTTATGGGTTTCCCTATACTAAAAATCGCTAAATGACGTTTTTTGGAATCTGAACTCACTCAGTGGTTTTTTCGTATCTGTATGACGCTATAATACTGCAACTAGGTGCTTTTTTCGAGAAACTGTATAGTTTGTAAAATATGAATTTTCAAAGTTTTACCATTTTGGTCTTATGGGTTTCCCTATACTAAAAATCGCTAAATGAGGTTTTTTGGAATCTCAACTCACTCAGTGGTTTTTTCGTATCTGTATGACGCTATAATACTGCAACTAGGTGCTTTTTTCGAGAAACTGTATAGTTTGTAAAATATGAATTTTCAAAGTTTTGCCATTTTGGTCTTATGGGTTTCCCTATACTAACAATCACTAAATGACGTTTTTTGGAAACTCAAATCACTCAGGGGTTTTTTCGTATCTCTATGACGCCATAATACTGCAACTCGGTGCTTTTTTTGATAAACTGTATAGTTTGTGAAATAAGAATTTTCAAAATTTTGCCATTTTGGTCTTAGGGGTTTCCCTATACTAACAATCGCTAAATGACGTTTTTTGGAATCTCAACTCACTCAGTGGTTTTTTCGTATCTGTATGTTGCCACAATACTGCAACTCGGTGCTTTTTTTAATAAACTGTATAGTTTGCAAAATATGAATTTTCAAAGTTTTGCCATTTTGGTCTCATGGGTTTCCCTATACTAAAAATCGCTAAATGACGTTTTTTGGAATCTCAACTCAGTCAGTGGTTTTTTCGTATCTGTATGATGCCACAATACTGCAACTCGGTGCTTTTTTTGATAAACTGTATTGTTTGTAAAATATGAATTTTCAAAGTTTTGCCATTTTGGTCTTATGGGTTCCTATACTAAAAATCGCTAAATGACGTTTTTTGGAATCTTAAATCACTCAGTGGTTTTTCGTATCTGTACGACGCCACAATACTGCCACTTAATGCTTCTTTTAATAAACTGTATAGTTTGTAAAATATGAATTTTCAAAATTTTGCCATTTTGGTCTTTTGGGTTTCCCTATACTAAAAATCGCTAAATGACGTTTTTTGGAATCTCAACTCGCTCAGTAGTTTTGTCGTATCTGTATGACGCCACAAAACTGCAACTCGGTGCTTTTTTTAATAAACTGTATAGTTTGTAAAATATGAATTTTCAAAGTTTTGCCATTTTGGTCTTACGGGTTTCCCTATACTAAAAATCGCTAAATGACGTTTTTTGGAATCTCAACTCACTCAGTGTTTTTTTCCTATTTGTATGACGCCACAATAATGCCACTCGGTGCTTTTTTTGATAAACTGTATAGTTTTCAAAGTTTTGCCATTTTGGTCTTGGGTTTCCCTATACTAAAAATCGCTAAATGACGTTTTTTGGAATCTCAACTCACTCAGTGTTTTTTTCCTATCTGTATGACGCCACAATACTGCCACTCGGTGCTTTTTTTGATAAACTGTATAGTTTTCAAAGTTTTGCCATTTTGGTCTTATGGGTTTCCCTATACTAAAAATCGCTAAATGACGTTTTTTTGGAATCTCAACTCACTCAGTGATTTTTTCGTATCTGTATGACGCCACAATACTGCAACTCGGTGCTTTTTTTGATAAACTGTATAGTTTGTAAAATATGAATTTTCAAAATTTCACCATTTTGTATGGGTTTCCCTATACTAAAAATCTCTAAATGACGTTTTTTGGAATCTCAACTCACTCAGTGGTTTTTTCGTATCTGTATGACGCCACAATACTGCAACTCGGTGCTTTTTTTGATAAACTGTATAGTTTGCAAAATATGAATTTTCAAAGTTTTACCATTTTGGTCTTATGGGTTTCCCTATACTAAAAATCGCTAAATGAGGTTTTTTGGAATCTCAACTCACTCAGTGGTTTTCTCGTATCTGTATGACGCTATAATACTGCAACTAGGTGCTTTTTTCGAGAAACTGTATAGTTTGTAAAATATGAATTTTCAAAGTTTTGCCATTTTGGTCTTATGGGTTTCCCTATACTAACAATCACTAAATGACGTTTTTTGGAAACTCAAATCACTCAGGGGTTTTTTCGTATCTCTATGACGCCATAATACTGCAACTCGGTGCTTTTTTTGATAAACTGTATAGTTTGTGAAATAAGAATTTTCAAAATTTTGCCATTTTGGTCTTAGGGGTTTCCCTATACTAACAATCGCTAAATGACGTTTTTTGGAATCTCAACTCACTCAGTGGTTTTTTCGTATCTGTATGATGCCACAATACTGCAACTCGGTGCTTTTTTTGATAAACTGTATAGTTTGCAAAATATGAATTTTCAAAGTTTTGCCATTTTGGTCTCATGGGTTTCCCTATACTAAAAATCGCTAAATGACGTTTTTTGGAATCTTAAATCACTCAGTGGTTTTTCGTATCTGTACGACGCCACAATACTGCCACTTAATGCTTCTTTTAATAAACTGTATAGTTTGTAAAATATGAATTTTCAAAATTTTGCCATTTTGGTCTTTTGGGTTTCCCTATACTAAAAATCGCTAAATGACGTTTTTTGGAATCTCAACTCGCTCAGTGGTTTTGTCGTATCTGTATGACGCCACAAAACTGCAACTCGGTGCTTTTTTTAATAAACTGTATAGTTTGTAAAATATGAATTTTCAAAGTTTTGCCATTTTGGTCTTACGGGTTTCCCTATACTAAAAATCGCTAAATGACGTTTTTTGGAATCTCAACTCACTCAGTGTTTTTTTCCTATTTGTATGACGCCACAATAATGCCACTCGGTGCTTTTTTTGATAAACTGTATAGTTTTCAAAGTTTTGCCATTTTGGTCTTGGGTTTCCCTATACTAAAAATCGCTAAATGACGTTTTTTGGAATCTCAACTCACTCAGTGTTTTTTTCCTATCTGTATGACGCCACAATACTGCCACTCGGTGCTTTTTTTGATAAACTGTATAGTTTTCAAAGTTTTGCCATTTTGGTCTTATGGGTTTCCCTATACTAAAAATCGCTAAATGACGTTTTTTGGAATCTCAACTCACTGAGTGGTTTTTTCGTATCTGTATGACGCCACAATACTGCAACTCGGTGCTTTTTTTTGATAAACTGTATAGTTTGTAAAATATGAATTTTCAAAGTTTTGCCATTTTGGTCTTATGGGTTTCCCTATACTAAAAATCGCTAAATGACGTTTTTTTGGAATCTCAACTCATTCAGTGGTTTTCTCGTATCTGTATGACGCCGCAATACTGCAACTCGGTGCTTTTTTTGATAAACTGTATAGTTTGTAAAATATGAATTTTCATAATTTTGCCATTATGGTCTTATGGGTTTCCCTATACTTTGTTTTGAGCGGAAAACAAATATCTTAGAAACTTCAAAATTTTTTTGTTTGTTAAATATTGTGGATAGAAAGCACCCAAAAAGCTCAATTCTTACCAAGTTTTGTTAAACTGACAATATTTTTGCAAAAAAAAACAAAAAAAAATACGGTTTTTTAAATTTTTCTCGAATTTTTATTTTTATGGATTATAACTTTTCTGTATGTTACTTTTTTCTTTAACGTCAACTATCGCCGTAAATCGCAATATTACGATTCCCTGTCCCTTTTTACCCCCCAAAACCTAACCCGCAACGCCCATGCTCACGCATTTATTTTTTTAACTTCGTTTTTCACCGCTATACAATTTCCAATGCTTTAAGTCCTGTTAGTAAATATATTTTTTTTACCTTAAAATATGGTTATTCTACTGGCCTATTTGTGATTTGTCATTAAAGTGCCTGTCAGTTTATTATTGAAATTGTTTTTGTTGAACAAAAATAAAAAATTGGAACATGCTTGTAATAACGAGTTTTATAGGAGTGAAAAGTCGTTTTCTTTTTTGAAGTAAGTAGCTTTCATTATTTAAAAATCTTTGTACCTAATCGCAGTATATATCGAGTTATAAATTAAAAATCAAACGTCCTCGAACATTCAAAACCACAGAATATCATCGGAGAGTAAAATTGAAAAAGGAAATGTAGCAGCTCCTGCGCGGCGTGCTCTCTCTACAAAAAATATCAATATTTTTGCCTCACTTTGCATATATGTAAAGGCCTATCCAGTTATATATATATACAGGGTGTCCCAGAACTAATGGTACATAGTTAAACTGTAGATTCCTTGGGTCAAAATATTACGATTTAGAAATACTTACCTTAGTCCAAAAGTTTGTATTAACTGAGGTACAGGGTGTTAAACTTTATTTTAATAATACATATTTTTGCAAAAACTAACCAGCGTGTCAGTTTCTTTAAAATTGGCAAGACGATTCCGTTGAAAAATTTGATGTACAATGTACAGGGTGTTCCTTGGACCACTAAATAATGGTTTTCCCATCCTTTTTATGTAAAAAAGTTATACTGTTTTAAAGTCGCTCAGAGCAACGGTTTTTGAGATTTTTGCATTCAAAGTTTTTATTGCATGTGAGTGATATGCCTAATTTATGTATGATACTTTCTTTAATTCTTTCTACTAATTAATAATTTTGCACAATAAATTGGGTTTGGTGGTTTTTGGGCATGAACAATTTAATTTTGGTAAAAAAAATATTATACAGTGATCTCTGGGTTCATACCATCACATTAAAATAGGTCTAACTTTTTTGTTCCTTGATGTATACAAGATTCTATTAAAAACATTTTTTTTTAAAGTTATAGCGTTTAGATGTCGCTTAGAGCACGGTCTTCAAGATATTTAAATTAGAAGTTTTTATTGTATGCGTAAAAGATTTTTGATTAAATTCTTACCTACTTCATACATATTACCTATAATCAATACTTTTTATAGCATTCTAAAATTGGATGTTTTCTTAAGAAATATTATGTTAAAAAATATACAGGGTGGTTCTTGAATTATCATAAGTGTATTAAAACAATTGTAAGTTATTGTCCGTTATTGCAACTGTGTAGCCCAGACTTAAACCCCCTGGACTTTTATATATCGGGCTATATGAAATCATTTGTCTATGAGACCAAGATAAATACCCGAGAAGAACTATTTCAAAAAATTCAAAATGCTGGAGAGGCGTTCAGAAATGCTAATCTTTATTTTAAAATCAGACGTTCGTATAATAAGCGAATAAACACATGTATTCAGGTTAACGGTGGCCATTTTGAACATTTATTGTCGATTTTTTTTTTGTTTTTCTCTCAAAATATTTGTTGTTGCAATAAAATATGTATAATTTTAATAATTAAATAAATATTCTGTTTAAAAACCTCCTTAAGTATACACCGACGCACAAAAAAATATACTGATGATTTTAATGCATTGGTAGTGGTCCAAAGAACACCCTGTTGTTCATCAAATTTTTCAACGGAATCGTCTTGCAAATTTCAGAAAAACCTAGATGCTGGTTAGTTTTTGCAAAAATATTAATTAGTAGAAAGAATTGAAGAAAGTATCATACATAAATTAGGCATATCACTCACACATGCAATAAAAACTTTAAATGCAAAAATGTCAAAAACCGTTGCTCTGAGCGACTTTAACACAGTATAACTGTTTTACATATAAAGGATGGGAAAACCATTATTTTACATAAAAACTGGTATACACCCAGGCACAAAAAAATACACTGATTTTAATGCAATGTTAGTGGTCCAAGGAACACCCTGTACATTTTACATCAAAATATACAACGGAATCGTCTTGCTAATTTTAAAAAAACTTACACGCTTGTTAATTTTTGCAAAAATATTAATTAGTAAAAAAAGTTATTAAAGAAAATCGAATTGAAAAAATAAAGTTTAACACCCTGTATCTCGGTTAGTACGAACTTTTGGACTAAAGTAAGTATGGCTAAATCGTAATATTTTGATTCAGGGAATCTACAGTTTAACTATGTACCATTAGTTCTAGGACACCCTGCAGTAGCGCAACCCAGGAATATGTCTTGGGGGGGCCCGAGGCTTTATTTCATGCTATTTTTTGTGTTTATTCATGAAATATGTGGAAAATATATACAAAAATCTTAGGCTTGGGGGGGGGGGGCCGGGCCCCGCCCCCCCCCTGGGTGCGCCCATGCATAGAGATCATTGATCGAGGATAGACCAACTGTCAACTTGCAGCTTTGGTCAGGATTCCCTCGGTTTTACCTTTACCTTTGAGGACTTGCCCTTGAAAATTTTTTGTCAATAATTGTTATCTCGTGAACTTCCTTCAAATAATTATTTTACAGTAAGAAATATATCTCACGTTTTTCAAGGCGCAGTCTTCATTGTAATATTTTTTTCTCTGTTAATGATCCATAATTTTATTAAATATCTTTGATAGCATAGAGAAAATAATAAAAGAGTGCTTAATTCTATGGTTCAAAAGCGGCAACAAGTTTACGCTAGCGCCACCCTTGGCTACTGGAAAAATTAAGAATGCGCGGGCGGGCTCGGCGGGCTTTTTAAATGATTTTTTTCTTAGTAAAGGTGCTATTTTTGAGGTCAGGCTAATTTCATGTATGCGAAAAGAATTTGGATATCAAAAATATATTAATTTTAGTCATGTAAGCCTGTAAGATATCCAAACTTTTTCCGCATACATAAAAATTTGCATGACCTCGAAAATGTAATACTTAAATAAAAAACAATGTTTTTTGAAAAATGTAATATTTATTTTTTTTAAAATGAGAACTGTTTTAGAAAAATCTAAAAATATTTAACAAATATAATGTTTTTTCTTAAATGTATAAACTAGGTATTTATATTACAAAAAACTGTGGATTTTTAGAAAACTTAAAAATAGTTAAACATGTACCACCTAATAATCCTTAATAAAACCAATATTTTAAAAACATAAGAACACACTTTTACAGTCTTCAATTTTCTAATTTCTAGGTTTATGTGGAATTGCTCAAATGTTGTAATGTAATTTTCATATATTCTTCACAATATCCATTCTCCAATCCATTTTTTAATAATAAAGGTGGCCACATAATGATGTTATCCCATTGTTGATTGTTTCGTTGGATAACTAAAAAGCAAAAAAAAGCTGCCAGTGGACTCATAATAGTAGGTATTTTATACAGGTGTTAATAAAGTATGTCGCCAAACTTCAGAGGATTATCTTGAGTGATTTTAAGAAAAAAAACTTTGTATAACCATGCTTAGTTTTTGAGATATGGGTTATTAAAATATTAGTTTTTTGTTTGCTTTTTATTTATAACTCGTGCAGTTTTTGAGATATTTAGCTCAAATCTGGAACATGTTGTTGTTGTTGTTGTTTTGTTACAAGGCATACATCATTAAGCATGTCAAATATTGGAAAAAACTACAGGGTGATATTTTTTCCGCGGTCATGCCCCCTTTTTTCTCCAGAACTTTTTTGCAGTTAGTTATTGGCAGATTTAAAAATGTAAAATGAATTCCTTGTTTTATTCAGAAATTTTTTGATCTGCAATATTTTTATTTCTAACCATTTTTCAGAAAAGAAAAACAAAATAAAATAACTTGTATCTTCAATTGCTATTTAGAAATTACATAAAACTCGCATAAAATTAAAATAATGCAGAGTACAAATTTTCCTTTTGTGTCTTTTCTTGGAAACAGTTAGAGTTACAAAAAATTGCAGAAGATCAAAAAGTTTCTGAGGAAAGGTGGCTGTTGGCTCCCCCACCCCAATAAGCCTTCGTGTCGACTCTGTCTGAAATATGTGTTTATATGTAATATAATTTCAGGGGCTAACCAAATTTTTAAGGGGGAGCCTAGCTCTTGAAGCTCTACCCTAAGTACACTTTGGGCCTATTCTTAAATTAAGTAATTGACCCACCTCCACCCTCTGTACAGAATTTTCAAGAAACAAAATATATTAAAAAAAAGTTATGTGTAATACAAGGCCAAACACTGCTACCCCTTTGAGCATTAATTTTGAACATATAATTATTATGTTAAATGGCATTATGTATTTTAAGAATAGGCCCTAGTATGGGTGTGGAAAGAGACAGAACTTATTAACCAATATTTTTCTATTACTTACCTAAATGAAAAAACATTTGCAACCAAGCAGTGTGTACTCAATGTGATTGTAATGATCCATACAAATCCATAATGTCTGTGTACCTAAAAAGTAAAAGCACTAGCTAGAATTATGTTCAAACACTAAACTAAAAGACAGAAGCCTAAGGATTTTTAGACATTTTCCATATATTTCGTGAATAAAAAAATTAAATAGGAGAAGAAGAAGAGAAAGACCTATTCTTGGGTGCACTACTGACTAAAATATCTACTAAAACTAAAAATGGAAAATTCCGAAAAGGCAATACATCAATAATAATAAAATTATATGGACAATGACCCATAAGAAGGTGCGGATCTACGGGAGGGGAAATTCCCCCCCCCCAAATCTCAAACTATATTAAGTTTTTACATACAGAATACACATCCTGGTCACAATGCAAAACTGTTTTATGCAATATTTATTATGATATCTACCCCCCCTAAATAAATTTCCTAGATCCACCCCTGCCATAACTGAGGGGTGAACGTGGTGTGAATGGTGTGAAAAGAAAATCCAAAGTTCCTTCACAATAATTTTAATTATTTAAATTTTCAGGCTATAATTCCCAACTAGTTTCGAACGTACAAAGGTTCATCTTCAGGGGACAATAAAGATGGAAAAACCTAACAATAAAGAGAATATTTGTAGCAGATATTATATACATAAAAGTTAGGGTAGACTTACCATAAAGTGAAGATCACATACAAATGCCGGACACCAATAATTTCTCAACATTACAAAACATTGAACAATAAAAATATTTGTAAAAGGGACCTCAAAACTACTTAAATCTAACACTAAATTAATAAAATTACAACATTACTGGTTAAAAATTAGTTATCTTTTTGTAGGGTTATGTAGATTTTGTTTTGTTTGTTTATGCATGAGCACAGATTTGGTTGGTTGACCGGTAGGTCAAACGCACATAATAAAGGGATGGGGAAATTCAAAATTTAATATGTTGTTCAGCAAGTTGGTGAAGTTACGGTTGTCAAAAAAACCAAAAAAAATAAATAAAAATAATAAATATCAAAACCGATTTTTCTACTTAAATAAGTTAACAACATGGGCAGCTTCCTTATAGTGGTTTAAGACCGGGTCATTTAGACTTGTCAAGTTTATTTCAGTCTCCAACCTCGCAATCTCAATGTTCTCAAGAGCATTGAGTTTTAGTCCTTTTTTGTTGTTATGTAAAATTTGGAAGTTGTTTTTAATGTTGAAAGAATGTTGTTTATCTTTTAGGTGAGTTCCAAACGCTGAACGGTTGTCATTAGGAGATTTTTGGCTATTAAGGTGTTCTTGTATGCGTGTTTTGAAATTTCTCCCTGTTTGCCCTACGTATTGAGCATTGCAATCATTACAAGAAAGTTTGTATACACCATTCTTTTCTAAGGGTTCTCGGTTATCTTTGTTTTTTGAAAAAAGAGATGAGATTGAAGTAAAAGGCTTAAAAGTTATTCTAGTGTTATCTTCAAGACTCTTAAGAACATTCGCTGCTCGAATGGAGACAGAACCTAAAAAAGTTAACGAAATCTATCTTGGAGGTTGCCAGGGCGGGATTTGTGACAGATTATCACTTGCTAAATTATGCATTATTTTTCTGTATTTTTTGTTAATTAAGTTATCTATAATATGTTTTTTATAACCGTTGTCTAAGGGGTGAACAGCTGAACAAAATTTGTACATAATCCTACAGGACTCAAATAAATTCTTGGTCCTGTAATGTATTTTAGTGTCCTGTGGAGTCCTACACAGCCTTGTTAAAAAAATTTGTATTGCTGCTGTGGACAGATGATCACCCCTCCCGAACACACAATGCACCAATACTAAGTTGACACATTTTATCTAAAACCAATCTATATGTTCAGTGTCAATCTGTATAACAAGTATATAAATCGACCCTAACTTCAATAACATAAATTATCTTTCTTACCTTGTCTTAGTCACAAAACAAGACCAGTTTTGTCTGATAACACGCGCTTTAACACAAAACAGATCTCCTTTGTAGTGAAAAAGTTATTTCGTAGCAAAATTTTTCAGAAAAACAAACCAAGAATTTGAGGTTAGGTTTGACTCGACTGCGTTTACAATATACTTGTAACTTGCTTTTAAAAATGACTTGCAATTTGTAATATGGGTAGAATACCTGTATTATTTATTTTTTTTTTTGGTGGCAACTTCTATCATCATTGATTGATGAATCTTACAGATGTTCATACCTATGCAACAACGAATAACAGCAATTTTTATTTAAACAGTATAAATACTGAATTAGGATTTCAAATCAAATCAAATAATATGTTTAAGAGAAAAAAAAAGAAGTACTTGTTGCCTAGTCAGCCTCAGTGACGTATATAGAAAAAAGTTTCGGAGGGGGGGCCAGGTCTTATAATCATATTATATTATATTTTTTTATTTTAGTCTCTATATTATTTTTTTGGTGTATTTTAGTATAGTAACCTTTTCTCATAAAGAAATATGGTAGCAATGTTTTTTTTAAGGATATGATTAAAAACATTTTACAGTACAGTGTTGAGAAAGCTGTGTGTTACTAGATTATTCTTTTAGTAGGTAGGTATAGTTAGTTCTGTTGGGAATGATACAGGAATGCTTGTAATGATTTTTCGGTATTATTAGAGAAATATAGCCAGGCTATAATTGTGCCAGGCACTATTTTAACACATTTACATTGAAAACTGACAGTTAATCGTTCAAAATTCATACCAAAGTCGAATTTAAAACTATCGTCGTTTATTTTCAATTAATAAAAGAAGGCACTATTTATTCCGGTTCATATAGTAAACAAAGGCCATGTGTTGAAAGATCACAGCTGATATTACAATGTGAAGGTGTCAAAATTGTGCCTGGCACAATTATAGCCTGGCTATATTTCAATAATTGTCTAATAATACCGAAAAACCATTACAAGCACATTCCTGTATCATTCCCAACAGAAGTAACTATACCTATACCACGGATCACCTACCTACTAAAAGAATAATCTAGTAACACACAGCTTTATCAAGTACTTATATTGTACTGTAAAATGTTTTTAATCCTATCCTAAAAAAAAAATTGATGCCATCTTTCTTTATGAGAAAAGGTCACTATACTAAAACACACCAAAAAATAATATGGAGACTAAAATAATAAAATATAATATAATATAATATAGTACCAAGGGTGGTTTACATAAACAATCAGGCTGACTAGGCAACAAGTACTTCTTAAGTTTTCTCTTAAACATATTATTTGATTTGCTATTTTTAATGTCCAATGGTAATTTGTTATACAATCTGATTCCTTTATAAAACAATGACTTATATCCTAATTCAGTTGAATAAAAATTGCTGTTATTTAACCTGACTTTATTTCAATAATTTTTTTTTACGGTGCGCACTCGCAAGGAGATCCCTATCACGCTCGAGAAGCGGCAAGTGCGCGGAAATGTTGGTGTATGTTTGTTTTGAAAAGGTTCAGATTGTAACCTGCAGGGAAAAGTGTCGCAGGAAGCTTATTCCACAGCGATGCTGTTCTCCAGAGATATATTATACATTATGTAATAATAAGAAATAAATAGTTATTAGTATTATATGTTTGGATTTGTTTTGTTATAGAAATACTGGTGTATGTATTAACATTTAAATGTATTTTTTTATATTTATGTTTGTAATTTGAAATAGCATGATTTGCTAATAAAGATTTATTCAATTCAATTCAACATAGTAAACCATTTCTAACAACAAATGGCATTAGGAAAATACTAAGCGTTATGTGATAGACAATTTTCTCAAAGTTTTACGTAATTTATGAACGACCCCAATCGAACAGAATAAAATTAGTTTTAAATACAAATAGAAACATAGTCCGCGATTGCAGCGCTGTGCGCAACTGGAACTTGTTGGCTGCGCGGCCCTATCTTTTCGGCAGTCCCTTTTTATTTTGTCTCTGTTTGATAGAATTGTAATAGGTACTGTCCTAAAAATCGGTTTTTGATATTTTTTTATCATTGGAAAATTCAATTTAATTTCTCATTATATTTGCACTTATTGAAAATTAATTATTGACTTTTATTAAAGTTAATTTTAATTTTAATTGATTGATATTTATTTAGTTTATTTAATATAAAACGCCGTTGCCGTTATTATTTGTTTTGTATAATATATTCTCAAAACTAACAAATATTCAACACAAATGGACAAACAAAGCTTTGCGAAATTTAATGTATATACAGTTCATTATAATAATAAAATGGTTGCCTTATTAATATTGTTGACATTTAGTTTTCATTTTATCAGAATAATTTTAACCCGTAACTGCTGAGGTGGATTTTCCCAATTTCTAACAATTCTAAAAATATGTACACGTATTAAATAGAAGAAGAATAACGAATACAACATTCCACTATATAAACAACAAGTGACATTAAAGAAAGAAAAATAAGAAAAAAGTTTTTCTGTCTTCGGCCGGGACTTGAACCCGGAACCTCTTGCTCTGTACGCAAACGTATTAAGGATTGAACTACCGAAGACCTTGCATAAATTTTCGGAAAACTACCATCTATGCAGGTGCGCGGTGTCTCAATACGAGAACTCATTAGTCATTCGATTCAGCTGTATATTTTTATATTATCACGGTTGCCTGGCCTCCAGGGACTGGCGTACAGTGCGGACTCCTGTGGGCGCTATTCGAAAAACTGAGGTTACATTTTAAAAGTTTTAATATTGCAAACGTATAGATAAATGTCCAGTTTATCTGTAATCATAACCTATTTGTTAGTCACACTTGCGAAAGTGAACAAAATAAATAGTTAAATTCGTTATTTTAAAACAAGTACAAAAAAACCGTATAAAATACCTATCCGAAAATTAATTTTACTGGTTCTGCATTTAAATATAAAAAAAAATTTCTTTAAGTATTTCAGTAATATATATTTACGCTATTTGTTTAAATAAAATTTTGTCAAATTGACGTCTCGCTTTTAAAATAATTTAATTAAAACTGTTATGCTTACAAAAAAAAAATATTTTTTAAATTTTATTAAGGTTATAAAAAATTGCAAAGATTTGCAAGGTCTGGCATATATCCTAAATATTAGTCCAATGAATTAGCAAAAAGGTAGCATAAATATTTTTTGCTACTGGCTGCTACTAAGGGTGCTGTATTTTTTTAAATAATATATTTCAATCATAATAGTTTAGAACACATTCCGAACCGAACCGAACCGAACCACCCCGATTGAGAGGCCTCACATCATCTCCTGTTTAGGTATACCCTTAAAACCAGTCTTGCCGCCATTTGGACAAATATAAAATTGTGACAGCTCTCATCAACGTCAAAAATGGCGGCAGCAAGTCAAAAATGGCACTAAATCTGGAGAATATATGAGACTTATTATTCGGTGATGGCGAGTGTTATAGGTGATAATAAATTTTAAAAAAATTCCCAAAATATTTATGGTACTAAGTCACCTTATACTACTGTGACCAAAATGGAAAATTAAATATTTTAGAATCGGACATCGTATTGGCCGTTTTTTGTTCATGGGAACGCACAAAAACAATAATTTGAGGTAGTCAATAAAATTATAATAATACTGCTATCAGTCTTAAAATATATATGCCAAAAATAATTCTGGTGGTTGTGTGGGCGAATATTTAAAAATAAAATAGTTTTTTTGCACTTTGGAGATTAAAAGTGCGCTTTTTATCACAAATTTTAGGGATAAAGTATCACTTTTTATCCCGTGGATAAGAAGTGACGTTCAAAGATAAAACGTAAAAGTGCCACTTAAGTCCCTGAGAAGATAATATACTATTTTATCACTTTTTTTTTTACTTTTTGAACGCCTAAGCATAAAACATCCAGACTTGTTAAATGAGTGGCTTCTCACGAAAATCTGAAGGTGTTAAATATTTTCAAAAAAATTCAACCCTTGAAAAAATAACCAAATTCTAAATAAGGCATCATTAAATTTTTGCAAAAATCTCAGTCTCAAATGGAAGCTATCGGGACGAAACAAAATGTATTTTCAAAACTGTTATTTCGGATGGTTAGATAAAGATATTATATCTGAGAAATTTTGTTATAAAACGGATTCAGAAAAATCAAAAAATACAGATTCGGAAACAGAGGCCGTACCCGGACCGAGTCGTGGACGGCCTAAAACGGTTTTCTTAGAATCATCTTTAGAAACAAAGAAACTGAGGGTGCAATGTGTGTGTGTATGGTAAAAATAATTATTTTGGGGTTGTTAATTTAATTTTTCTGGAAGGGACTTAGCCCCCCCAAGCCTTCCTAACTACGTCCATGAATCCGAATTAAAAAAATTATTTTAGTTTAATTTCTAACACAAAAGTAAATTGATTTTTATTTTTAACGTAACTGTAGGTGTAAATTGAATGTACTTTAATTTATTTTTTAAATATTTTAAATAAAATGACGTATACATATTTTAAAAAGTTTTACTTATTTTAACCTTTAGACTAAACTTTATCACATACCCTATAAAAAAATTAACTTTTTTGAAAAACAACAAAGATATTGATTATTGTCCAAAAACCCTATTTTTGTCCGCACTGTGTGACGTGTGGTTGCGTAGCTCAAAAAATATATGTGTAGAGAAACTCACTTATTCGGAGTAGACTTTGTAGAGTCGGGTTGGGGGTAGCTATTCCCTATTCCCGCCTCGACAGAGCACTACACGCCGACACTCTAAACGCTAGAGTGCCACCCTCAAAGAAGGTACCACTCAGTACGATTTAAAATTGGGACTCGAACAATATCTTAACAAACAACTTACTTACTTTAAAATAGTTAATCCTTAAATGTATCGGGTTGCTTGCTAATCATTTTGTATTAGATGGCCACTTGGGACTCATCTCACTTTTCGAGAACTTCAAAACCGAAATCTACTCTTCCCCAAAACTGACAAACTGTCACCCCGTTTCGCACCCTCGATCTCATCTTTCGCGCCCATCAAAAGTGCTGACGGTGTAACATCACATTCATAATTATTATTGAATCTTACCAAAATATTTGGAAACAATAATTAAATATGATCGATACAGTGCCGTACGAATTAGCAGGCTTGTACCCGGTTTTAAACTTTTTTTAGGTTCAACCCAAGTAACATTTCTTTATTTATAGCAGAAGCTAAAATGTTGCCAGCGCCTTTTCTTAAAACCATTAATTTCAATGTTTGGTCGCTAGCACGTTCCCATTACCCTTATATACCTCTTAGACCTCCTAAATGGGAATCCCCAATTGGTGGTGGCAACCTATGTATTAAGCTTACTATAAAACCATAAGAAATAAACTCCAGCTTCGCCCTCTAGCGGTTCCACCACTATAGAACCTTTTAGAGCCTAAAGCTATTATGCCAGGTTCTAAAAGGAACTCAGAAACGTCCTGTATCCTATTATAAAACTAGATTTGGTAATATGGTATCCTGGCGATTCTGTTGAATACCATAATACCTTTAGAGTAAAGAAGTTTTCCTATAAAAGCTATGGCGATATTTTAGATTCGCAATGGCTATATAAAATAATTTAGGTCACAAATTGCCAAAAATGTCAGAGTCCCTAAATTATTTTATCACATAAAAATATAGCGAGTTTGTCGTTTTGTTGATGATCAAATTGCCTGCCAGATTTATTTTTTTGATAAAATCGTATCTGAAAAGCTCTCAAAACAAGCGCGCCAACTCAAAAATTCTTTTTAATAGTTTTTTGATAACAAAATAACAAATATTTAAAATAAAATAAAAATAATTTACACTATTCACTATTAAAAAAGTCTGTTTGGTTTAAATCAAAATTAAAGTAAAATTATTGTTAAAAAACACTGCTAAAACGACTAGATAAATATTGTCTCTTTACAATATTTTTTAAATAAATTTATATACTATGGTTATAAAGTGGTCACTTGGTTTTATTTGTTACTGTATCGCAACAAGGATTTTTTAGTGCCCTTATGAAACCAACGTAAAAGAGCAAAGTAAACATAGTCAACATAACCTCACTTAAATTTTTTGTATTTGTTTTTAAAGTGTTTAAAAGCGTATAATTCAAGTTGGAGGGCAACCTCTTATATTGGCCGTCTAAACAGGCCTTATCTATGCCTGGGTGTCCTACCCAGGAGGACGGAAACTCAACAATTATTAATTATTGGGCTTTAAATAATCAATCTTGCAATAGGTAGGTACCAATCTGTACCTAGGTATATCTATTATTTTTACCAGAAATACCTAAAAAAAAATAAAACACGAAAGTATTTACTTACTTCTGTTAGAACCCTTAAGGAAACAAGGTCTTATATGGCCGCCTATTTAAATAATATTTATTATTCTGCTATGGGTAACTATAAATACAAAAGAATTAAGTTTACCTTTAACCCTTCCTATAAAACCTTTTCAGAATGCCTAAAAGTAATGGCAAAAACCAAAAGTCTAAAGTTTATATTTACCACTCTTAAAAAGCTTAAGGAAACTAGGTTCTATATGGCCGCCTATCTAATCATATTTACTTTTAAACTACTAGTAACTATAAAAATAAAAGGATATAAAGGATATGGTAACCTTTTAGATCTATTATAAAACACTTTTGTGATGACCTAAAGTAATTAAAAAAACTAAATGACCAAAGTTTATATTTATTTCTTTTTAAAAACTTTAGGTAAAAGGGTTTTATAAGACCATCTTTATAAATCAGAAATCAATAAAACCAAAAGTATCTAAAAGAAACAGAAGGAATATCAGTTTTATTACACTCCCTTTATAAATCACTTTTTGGTTGTATAACACCTCTTTAGGTAATTGGCAATAAAAATTACCTTTAAGTAGCCAAATTGATCCTAAAACCCATAACAGCACCCTCTAAATAACCTAGGAACCAAATTAAAAAAACCTTGAGTGGTAATAATGTTACTGGGAAGCCTTTAATTCGGCCAATCGCTATAATATAGGAAAATTTGATTCTCGTCCTCTACCTTGTTGCCCACGAGAATAGTTTACTCCGTTTCTTCCATTTCCATCTTTGTTATATAACAAAACTTAAAAAAAAAATTTTTTTTAGATAAAAAAGATAGGTCAGGGTTTTATTTTCATATGAATTCATCAGGTTTATTTTTATTTTTCGATGGCTCATCAGCATTGATGAATATCCGATCCAAGGTCCCTTGTTATTTGTCAACAATCTAGATTTCATTGATGAAAAGGATTGGGTGAATTTAGAGACTTTCCCATGATTAAAAAGCATAAATTTGTGACGCTCACCGTTCTGGCGTCCGCTTCTGCCAGCGAACACGATAAGAATTTCTGGATTTTTACACCTTATACAGATGGTGCATGCAACTTCAGGTTATGTAATTCTTTTTTCTTATGTGGCATAATTTTTGTCAGAAAAAGTTATTTGATAATTAAAAAAGATTTGCTACACCGCCTCGAAAAATTACCTAAATTTCCGCCAGTAAGAGCTACTTAAAAAGTTGGCAAACGTAAGAAATCTTGTGGCAACTTAATTTTAAAGTTTTATGCTTGCTCAACTTGCGGAATTTATAGATATTTAACAAGCACGTTTAGCCCGTGCATATAGAAAAAAAAACTCTCTCCTTGAAATTTACAAAATAATTTAATGAAACATTCATCGAGTTCTTATTAGATAGTTTAAGTTGTGCTACGTGTTTTTACGTAAGCATGAGATTTGAGAGTTACGCAAGCGCAATTCGTCACACCGTCGTCAAGGTCACGTTAGGAGCTTACGTATTTACGTTAGCTTACGGCAGTCTGCGGGCACCTTAACGTTACCAAAGAATAGAATTGGTTGATTGACCGATAGAAAAATGAGGCCTGAACCATAATTTCCGCTTCCAGTACAAACGATTCTTTGCAAATATATTCCTACTGTAGTTGCAAAGACAAAAAACAAAATTCTAACATCAAAAAAACACAGTGCCGAATTCTATATTCTCTGCTATTAGTAGACTTGTTATGGTAACGTAAAAACATTCAACTCAAATTTGGAACAAAACGTAGAGCGCTTAACGTGCAGTTTTACGTAAAAATACGTAGCACAACTTAAACTATCTATTTATTTTTAACTATGGGACAATTCGCCGCCGCCGAACGTTTATTGCTCCTATTATTTTTTAGAATAATATTAGTTATTTTTTTGATGCTGAATCTTTTTACGATGCCAAAACCTTAATTGTTCATTTTACAAATGCCATAAAAACATAATAACAGATATAAATAATTTTAGTTGCACCAAAATTTCAAAAAAAAAACGTAATTTCGTGAAGCGTTTTTAATACATTTTTTATTTGTCTATAAAAGTATGAACTATACCAACCAGGGACGGCTAGTGCATAAGGGCTGCAGAGCTGCAGAACCCCCAAAATTTTCACATTATTTGACTATTTTTCAGCCGCTGCTATTTTTCTAATATAATTATTTTATTTCTAAAATTATTGGAATAGCAGTATATTTTCGGTCCGGTGTTGGTATAGTAGGCCTTCAAATCGCGCGAGTAGGCAAGGCCGCCCGCCGTCGCGGAAGGCCGCATTTCACAGTCGATCAAATGAAGTTATTGGCATTGTTGCGCTGCTAATTTGCAACACAACGTAGCTTGGCGGCTAACGAGATCTGTGCTCGGCTAGAAACCCCTTCCTTCGCCCCGCACCGCACTTGCTCCTGGGTTTAGATAGCGAAATCTAGGCAAAAATAGAGCTGCAAAACTTGCAGTTCTAGTACAAGACGCCAAACGCATGAGCGGGAGGTTATGGTCGTATTTGTTGTTTGTTTTTGTATAATTGTGTCACAATGAATGTGGTGGATTTTATAATAGACACGTGATCTGGAGATTGTAAAAAATAGCATTTTTTATACCCTATCGGCAGAACTCACAAACTTTACTGTCACGAGCCGCCACTGATACCAACCACAGGCCATATTCCTATCAATTTTTATAAAATAGCTGTTATTGTTTAGAAATTACGACTGTTAAAAAATTTCAATTTTTTTAATACCTGGTTTTATTTCCAAAAGTAGGTATATGGGAAATTGGTATAATATGACAAACTAGGATAAAATGGCACACCACCTTTATTTCAGATTACACTCATCTTTACCTTTAGCAGGAGATATAAAATATAATATAATATGAAATTTATATTATACAGGGCTTACCTTAGTCCGAAATTGCTCCGTTTCAGAGATACAAGGTGTTTTTTATTTCATTTGAACCAAATGAAAAAAACCCAGAAATTGACTGAATACCTACCGAAAATGATTAAATGATACTTTACTGACTAAATTTAATCCTTCAAGGCAGCAGCAAAATCTTTTGATCCAAAATAATTTCAATATTCCGTTGCGGTATCGAACACTAAAAGCGGAAATATCGTGAAAACGGCTCACCCTAGCAGATTTTATCGAAAGTACCTTTTTTGCTTAAAAAAGTTCAGGAAATTATTTTATCAACAAAAAATGTTGAAAAATGCAAGAAAAAAGTTATGATCATTTTAAACCATAAGATGAGCATTGTGAAGCGCCCTCTAACGGCCACAGTGAAAAAGTGTTAATATTTAGGTTTCGCATCCCAAAAAACCCCCGAGTACCAATTTTTTAAGTAATGCGTTGAGAAATGTTCATAAATTTTAATAAAATCGATTTTTAATTTTTAAATTCACCACTCTGTATCTCTGAAACGTAGCAATTTTGGACTAAGGTAATTTGCATTAAATCGACTTATTTTGACTTCAAGAATATGTGCTAAGATTTTGTACAGACCTTTTAGAGACACCCTATATAATATTATATATTGAAACCATTAGACCAACCGTTTTATTAAATGCTTTTTATACGACTGTCTTGTAAAAGGGGGTTTTGCGCACGGAGAACACGATCTGAAAATGGCATTTTGCGCACGCTGTGTGCAAAACGTTTTGCAGACGCTAATGTCATTTTTGCGCACGCCTATGTCATTTCTGCATACGGGTCTCCCGTCATTGTGATTTTTGTTGTTGCCACCCATCAATATAAGTTGGCTTAGTTCCGTAGCAACCGTCACTGCTCGTATGTTTTGTTGATTAGATACGTCAAAAAATTGTTGAATTTTTAAAGTTTTGTTGTAAAAATGTCGGAAGTTAAATTAAAATTTGATTTTTCTTTCTTTATTAGCAGTCGTATAAAAAATATTGTAAAAAACTCGTTTGAAAACCTCTTTGCACACTCCCTCGACTTGTAGACCTCGCCTTCGGCTCGGTTTACCAAACTGTCTCGATCGTGTGCAAAGAGTCGTTTTCAAACCTTGTTGGTTAAATAACTATTAAAGTGGTTATTAGAACAACCTCTCTATAAAGATTTAGATATCGAAATAAATGTCTATTAAGTTGAAGTTGAAGTTGAAAAACAACAAGAAACTTATCACAAAATGCATCAAAAGAAATAAATGAAACTTTTAATTTAACAAAGGTTAGTTTTAGCGCCCTAGATATAAATCATACAAAGATGAGAATTTAGTGGCAAGGAAAAGCTACCCTTCGGTCTCCAGGCAAACGCTCTTCCAATAATTTTAATTTAATACCAAATATACCCATTTCTCCCACATTAAACAGCCTAACAAATTTGGAAAACGAATTCAAACTAAATAATTACAAAAAAAACTTTTACGAGAAATAAGACAAGAATTAGTTTCGACAATAAGTGAACAACAACTTGTTAGCAGGAGATATACGATATTTATCATTTTAACCAAACCAACTCAAACCTAACAGTGCCAAATGGAAAAACTCCACCGTTCATTGAAAGGGTTTCCCACAGTATGCCATAGGTACCCTTTTGTCACAGAGAAATACGAAAATCCCTTAAAAAGTTGGATACAAACAAAGCAATGGGTCCAGATGGCATTCCCGCGATAGTACTCAAAAATTGTGCTAGCGAACTCACCCCAACTTTCGCAAAATTATTCAATTAATCTTATAGGCAAGGAGTATATCCATCATCATGGAAGTCTGCCGCAGTACAACCCATTCCAAAGAAAGGAAAAAAGACAGATCCGTTAAACTATAGACCAATTGCTCTACTTCCGGTGATATCAAAAGTAATGGAAAGAGTTGTGAACAATCACCTAACCAAGTACTTGGAAAAGTACAAAATTATCAACGACAAGCAATACGGATTTCGAAAATATAGGTCAACTGGCGATTTACTTACATACGTCACTTACTTATGGCAAAAAGTGATTGAGTTACGGGGCGAAACAAGAACAATTGCCTTAGATATATCTAAAGCATTCGATAAAGTCTGGCATAAAAATCTGCTCAACAAGCGCAAAGCAACGGGATTGTCGCCGAGACTTTGCACTTGGTTTGAAAGTTACCTTAAGGATAGATCCATTTATGTTGCACTGGATGGCCGGAACTCCAACTCTTACCAAATAAATGCTGGTGTACCACAGGGAGCAATCCTTTCGCCAACACTTTTTCTGATTTACATAAATGACCTCATAGATAAAACAGTAAATCCACTTTATTGCTTTGCAGATGATGGCAATGTAGTCTCCTTAGTCATACCACCCACATGTCTCTCCGCACGTGAATTCCATTACCTTAGACTAACTGAAATATCACAGATAAATAACGACTTGGAGATAATAGAGGACTGGGGCAACAAAAACCTTGTACAGTTCAACGCGCAGAAAACCCAAGCAGCCCTGTTTTCAAAAAAGACCAGCACCGGTGAGCCAAACATCATGCTATCTGGAAGTGCTGTCGCATTGCAGAGCCAGTTGAACATCTTAGGAGTCACTGCAGAGACCAACATGTCTTGGCACAGTCACGTGGCAGATATAGCTAAAAGGGCGTCCCAAAAGCTTGGGGTGCTATTTTGTACAAGACATCTGTATACACCAAGCCAACTGCTGACACTCTACAAAGCCCAGATTCGACCAACTATGGAGTACTGCTCACTTATATGGAGTGCGGCACCCAAACATACTTTAATGCTTTTGAACACCGTGCAAAAACGAGCTATCAAGCTGATCAATGACCCCGCACTTACCCGTAGCTTGGATAGTCTCGAACATCGAAGAACTGTGGGCGATCTATCTCTCTTCTACAGGTATTATCACGGAAAATGCTCTGAAGAGTTGGCACGTTTGATCCCCCCGGGAGTAGCACCTACTAGGCGAACACGTCAAACAGACGGTAACCATCAATTTATTGTCAAAATAGAGGCACCAAGAATAATGTGGAATAAACTCCCTGCGACAGTTTTCCCTGCAGGTTACAACCTGAACCGTTTCAAAACCAACACACACCAACATTTCCGCGCACTTGCCGCTTCTCGAGCGTGACAGGGATCTCCTTGCGAGTGCGCATACCCGTAAAAAAAAAAGTGAACAACAACTTGTTAGCAGGAGATATACGATATTTATTATTTTAAAATATTTTTTACCATGTAGATACACTCAAAAGTTTATTAAAACTGACAATGTGTAAGGAATTTTTCTTACTTAACGTAATAAATATATATTTTAAGTACATTTTGTTTAGCATTTAAGTTTAAAAAAGTATTCTAGTTTCTCAGTATTTAAAAAATAATAAATCCATGCATTTTGGTTTAATATGGCAATAATTTTTACCCTCATTTATCATAACTTTACTTAGAAAGTAATGTGATATTTGTTTTTTATGCTTTGTATTCATTCGAGTGAGCACGCCGAACAAATTCGTTTATAAACATCGAAAATATACGCACGTGTAGTCCAGGAGCCGACACGCAGCCAGCCGAGGAACCAGGGATAATAACCCAGGAGCCTGCTATAAGTGCTATATAGTCAGAACCAGGACGGCGCCAGCATAAATCTCCTACAGTCAACTCACGACGACCACGACTCTTGCGCTGAAAAGGAAAGAAGTCTATCGTCTATAACCAAGTTCTGCTGGGACGATAGCCATGTTAGATAGATGCAAGTCTAACATGTAGCAGGACCACCTTTCGGAAGGGTTGTAAAAGCGTGGGTCCACTGTGTATACTTGCTACGCAGTATAAAGATCCTTGCCCTCGACAAAGAGGTGTCAGGCAAAATTAAGTCCTCTAAGAGAAAGAAAACTTGCATCCTAAGGGGCACGTGCATCAGTTTGATATATGATGTACGGACAAATCGTGGTTTGCGAAAAGGGCGCACCGTGTGCCTAGTCGCTGGACCAAAAAATGGTATCCCCGCCACTACTACTACCACTAAAGCGACTACCGTTCAAAACGTTTAGATCCTTAATGTTCCGGGTATACTCGCGAACATATCAGAATACATATATATTTATTTAATATAATATAGTAGTTTTATTACTACTTCAACATAAAATGAAAACAAAATCGCAATAAGGGAGTTAAATGAATTTTTTTGGGCATCCGCAACGAACAACAGTTCGAGAGAAAAGAGTGGCAAGCAAAAACAAATTCGTTGGTTTCGCAACAAAATTGTTCGACCGTGCTCGCATCAATAAAACCGAGGCACTTATTTTACATCCGATCCATTCTGTTTTTATTTAGAGGCTTTTTGTCGTAAAATGTAAGTTTTTAAATTAGGTGCTGAGAAGTATGCTATTTTATCCAACAAGTTAGATAAAATAGAACATTTGTATATTATTGGGAAAACTAATATTTAGTTCAAATTTATATACTTTTTGTTTGTTAACCCCATTTTTAAAAGCTATTCGAATCAGCAAATAAATTGGTAAATTTTATGTCACAGGCTTTTATAAAATGCACTAAAAATTAAAAAATAATTTTCCATCATTCTGATATTTTTTTCTTAATGTTGTATGATCATCGGACCACTATGTGTATACCAAATTTCATCGAAATAGGATAATGGGTAGTGTGTCAAAAACGCATTTTTCTATGGAAGGGGGTGGGGGTAGGGGTGGGAGGATATTTTTTTCTTAATATTGTATTGTTATCGGATCACTATATGTATACCAAATTTCATCCAAATCAGATAACGGGAAGTGTGTCAAAAACAAATTTTTCTATTGAAGGGGGAGGGGGTAGGAGTGGGAGGATATTTTTTTCTTATTGTTGTATTATTATCGGACCGCCATGTGTATACCAAATTTTATCCAAATCGGATAATGGGAAGTGTGTCAAAAACACATTTTTCTATAGAAGGGGGTGGGGGTAGAGGTGGGAGAATATTTTTTTCTTAATGTTGTGTTCTCATGGGACCACTATGTGTGTACCAAATTTCATCCAAATCGGATAATGGAAAGTGTGTCAAAAACGCTTCACAAAATTTGATAGTTAGATAGTTAGACAGAGTGAAGTGAAGCTAAATAAAAGCTTGTGATAATAATAAAAAGGCCCAAAATAGAAGTATTATTGTTATAATAGGGAGATAATATCGTTAACGTTAACAATAATTGACGTAACTTGCCAATATTTAAATTTATAAAACTTAAACTATAAGCACTGGCGGATCAAGGTGGGCGCAGAGGGGCCCGGCTCACCCCCCCCTTCCAGACTTATAACTTATATTTTTATTTATTATTATATTATTAATTTAAAATTTGGCCCAGATTCTACTTAATTTTTAATATGCGCCTTAAAAATTCCTTTAGGTACTAAACTTCACACCTCAGATCTATCAAAAACCACTAATAAAAAATATTTTGATGTTTCAAAGTCATTGTCAAAGTCAAAAGTAGCTTTATTGTCTGTAGAATAAGATTACATTGACAAAGCCAGGCTTATCACACTTTGGTCCCTCCCCCTGAAAAAGGTCCTGTAAAGTATTTGACAACCAAAAAAAATCCGCTTTTTAACATCTACGCTTCACAAAATATTAAGGGGGCCTACAGGGCTTTTAGAGAGAGGGATTACCAGGCATTTGCCCGGGTTTCCCGGTGAACCAGTCCGACACCGCCAAATTTAATCGAAATGATATATTTTTGCATATAAGTCAATACATATTTTTTTTTCTGTGTATGAGGAATAATGGAAAAAGTCTTATTTTAACTTTTAGCAAAACTTTATCAAATGGCTTGGTAAAACGCCAAAAGGCGAATGTTATGCCCTTTTAAACTTTTCAACATTTTATGGATTTTTGTGCGAGAGAACACAAATTAAGTTATATGCAGAAAACCTTGTTAAATTGAAATATAAAATTTTAGCTAAATCGTAGATATTAGAAGAAAGCCATGGCCTGGCAAGCACAGATCTGGGTGAAAATCTTCAAATCAAAAATCAAATTATTTGTAATATAATTTTTTTCTAGAGGGGAAGGGGTTTTTCCCTATTTTCCCTTTAATTATTAGACAGACAGCGCGACAAAAAAGTTGCAAAATCATCTGAAATGCAAAGATTTCTTTCTTCTTCTTATTTTTGACACGTTCACCATAGCTCATACTACTATTGTACTTTTTAAATTTCCTCAAGGTAAAAATATGTACAGGTAAATCAGTTAATTAATACTAAATTAAATAAAAACCTACGTCGTAGAAAATGGTAAAAAATATTAAAAAAGAAAGTAATAGAAATATAAACAATAACTGTAAATACATTAGACATAAAAAATTTCATTTAAACCTTGTTCAACAGGAATGGTCCCGAGCACAGACGTTGCGTTTCCCCTTTGTATTGCAAGACTTATCCTTACTTACGTACTTTTGGATGTTTTATTTTGTAACTTATTTAATTAATTAATTGCTAAGCCTCATTACCCAAAGGACCAAATGTTTCGACACCAAAAGGAACAAAGAGAAAACCCCGGTCTTCCAATTCTTTATACTTAATTTTTTTTTGTGACACCAAGATTTGCTGCTTCACCTGGTTTTTGTGAAGTTTTTGCTATGTATGTTTTTGCAATAGTGTCGCGACAAGTGGCATTCCACAAAAGTGTCCTACCATTCTTCCAGGGCAACAAACTGTGACGAAAAGTCTTGCTTCCTTATAGACTGCTGGACGTTTTCGTCCCGCCATGGACTTAGTTTCCTTGGTTCGCTGTCGTTTCACTCTTAGAATAAAAAATACGTTTCACCTATTTTTTCATTCTTTTTGATTTACCTTGTATCTTGTAGTATGTTTGTTCTACCTTGTGTCAAGCAAGCCAGCAAGTATGTGTGTTTTTTCTCCTTGACCATTTCCCGTATTTTCTCTGTCCATAACATCTTATTGATATTTCTATTCTCTTGGTATCCAACAGCTTCTTTGCTTGCTTCCATCAAGCTTTTTATTATGTTCATATATATCTCTTCGAATGAATGTTCTGTATTTTATTAATTGTTCATCTAATCGTTTCTGATACAATCTTTGCGTACTTTCGATTTCTAGACTTCTAAAGTCCCGTGTTAAAGACGTAGATGGCGCTAGCACGATAAACAACCCTGGGCTCAACAAAGAATTTTAGGTAGAATTAAACAATTTATAGTAAAATTAAAATTGGCGGGCCAAAACGCTGGGTCTTGATGTTGTATGAATATAAAACCCGGTTCCCACCTACGACTTTCTCATGCGTGCCCGCGCACGAGTCATATGTCACATGATCGGGCACACACGAGAAAGTCGTAGGTGGGAACCGGGTGTAAGAGTGAATAAGTTGTGATTGTCTCGGGCACCAAGTGACTTCGAGGCAAATTATTTTGGTGTCCACCGATTTAAGCTGGCAAATTATAACAAAACGAAATGAGGATATTGAACCGTCAAATTTTAAAAGTAACCCAAAATAACTGAATTTACTATTTAATATTGATAATCTTGTAGCTCGTGTTGGCTAGAGTCCCTGTATGTTAACATATTTGGATATATTAGAGTCACGACAAGCCCATCAATGTCTTTTAAAATAAAGGACAAAACATCGGATATCTATACTCTAACAATTGTTAGAAAGATAACGTATTCGCGCTCTTTATCTTACAACGAACGGCGGTAATTTAATTAATAGGAAAAGTCGAAAGTCACTAAAAATCGTTGCGCTGATTAAGCGACCTTAAATGAACTGACAAAGCATGTCATGTTTGTTTTTATTTGTCAAAAAGATTCAAATGAAAGTCGGGGAATTTACACAACAGAAAACCAAGTTTTTATTTCGAAACCATAAATTTTTAATAAAATAAATATGTACCTATTTTTGTTTCCTAATTAGCTGTTGTAAACATAAGATAAGAGATATCGATTTTCCAGTTTTCAACAATATGGGTAAAAAAGTGAAAGTGTTCATCAGTAAAAGTTGGATCTAAATCAAAATTTGAGAGGTAAGTGTAGCTTTTTAAAATTAACAATAGGATTTGAAATGAAAGGAGCACTTTGGCCAATTTACCCCTAAAACATGAATTTTCCCACAAAATCAAGATTCTAATATATCGAGTTGTGCTCACCATTCATCTCTGCGGATGGTAACTTTTAAAAAATGTCCCCCAGCAAACAAAATTGACATAAATTGACGTTTCTACGCGTTTTTTATTTTATTTGCTAAAAATTCCCGCAAATCTGAAGAAATACTCTGTGTATACGTCATTTTTCAAATGTTATTTAAAAACATAATTTTTTTTAGGCCCACTTTGCACAAGAAAAGTTTGCGGCATGTCACTGAAGTAGCAATTTGTTCCTACAATATTTATTCCAGAAAAAGGGAACTCTCCTTTGACACAAATTCGACGAACATATGGAAAAAATTGAACTGTACAAAAAAGAAAACGACAATTTAGTTTTAAAGTACAAGGAGCTGGAACATTTTTGGCCTCTTATCAAGAATAGAAAGAATGTCTCATTTTGCTACTATTTAAAACTATTTGCATCAGAAAATATAGACAAATTGATGTGACTGTCGAGTTCTCGCCGAATAAGAACCAAAATTCAACGATAATTTGCACTGGAGAGAACTCATATTTTCCTAGAAAAAAAACATTTATCATCATAGTTATTATAATAACAATGAACGAAATCATCGTTAAACTATTTCTTTTTATAAAAAAAAGTCAATATAGAAAAGTCACAGTATACCGGTCTATATTTTAAGTAATGGGTAACAGGCTGAATTTTTTTGGATAGCTTTATTTTGCCGAGACCTCCAACTTTTCCCTCTACGAAAGTTCTTGAAAGTAATTCCTAACTGAACGCAATGTTGCAATTTACTTTTAAACACATTTTTTAAACCACACAAATCTTATCAATCATAGTAATCAAAATAAGCCGGTTATTACTATAATTATTATTTACTATAACTTTTTGCATCTCATAATTTTGACATGTTTGGTCTGGGAGACACGGCGCGGCCATCAAAGCATCTAATTTGTAGGAGGAACGTTTTTTCATGTTTGATATCATAAAATCTGGGCATGCAGCTTCTGTTAAGAATCACACTCAATAATTTTTACACATGGAAAAGTGGAACGTTTTAGTAAAAGCATGCTAATTACGAAAATTTAGCCTGTTGCTCATCACTTAAAAAATAGACCGGTGTCTATAGTTAAAAATTATTGAGAATGTATTATTTTATTTATAATTAAATATATACATTATGAAAAACATTCTGACTCTTCTTTAGGAAAAAACCTAAAATAACGAAATGATAAACACACAGATAAACTCAAAATGTTGATTTTAATACTGGATTTATTTTACTGGACCGCATCTCCGGTATACATACATATTTAATAATATTCAGGTTGTTTTAATTGGGCCCTTTGTATTGGAAGGCCTTATTAATTTTCCGTTGCTAATTTTCAATAAAGTAATATACTCATACCACGCCAATGAAAATAACATAACCTAGACGCAAATTCAAGAATGACATTGATGGGCTTGTCGCGACTCTAATATATCCAAATATGTCAACATACAGGGACTCTAGTGTTGGCCATTACGCCTATCCACTATCTATCAAAATTAGAAACAATGGCCTGGCGATAGATTAAAGCTGTTTTATGTCAATCATTCGCTTGAAAAGCTATTAGATTTTCCCATAAATATAGACTTCAACATTTCATATTTTATCTTTTGTTACAAATTTAAATTAATATCCTTTTTGATACACCACCATACGCCACTTTTCCGCTCTACAATAAGCCTGAAAAATTCAAGTTTGACATTAAAACGAAAGCTTATTAACCTAGACAGCAGTAAATTTAAGAATATTTTAACTAGGTAATAATGTAACTGAATAAAAAGACTGCACAGAAAAAAATATGAATTGATTTAGCAAAATATCTACATACATCATACTTGTAAATACGTTATATTGTTCAATAAAGCAATTACATGTGTACTGGAAGTAAGTTAAAATATTTTCCTTCACAATATTGACATTTTCCAAAATACATTTAGTTGCAACAAGCATTTCAGTAACTTGCTTAATTTTTTGGTAATTGTAGATTATATTGTAGAATACACAAGCAGTTATATCGGCTTCTAACCCGCTCAGCACCTATATACCTTTGAGAGAATTAGTTAATAAAACTATTTCATTAGAACGAGGGATTTCAGTACCCCTCACAATCTCTGAGGTCAAAAACGTGTGCACAACCTTAAAAAGCAGTAAGTCTGCCGGACCCAGAAATACCCCAGCTGAACTTATTAAATATGGCACTGAAGAACTGTTTTGGAGATTACGGAATCTTTTCCAAAAATATTTAAATGGAGTTGTAGTAACAACTGAGTGGAAAACCTCATATATATCCACAATACACAAAAAAGGAAGGAAAGATATATGTGACAATTATAGAGGTTTATCTGTAACTAGTACGCTAAGCAGAATATATGGCAAAATAATAAGAAATAAAGTGGAGAGCGAATATAAAGATATGGAGGCAGAAGAACAAGCCGGTTTCAGGGCGGTTATTGTTATGTTATTGAAAAGAAAATGGCATACGGACAACAGCTGCATCTGCTTTACGTAGATTTGCAGAAGGCATATGATAGTATACCACTAAATCTACTTTGGAAAGCGTTGGAAAAGTCAAACATAAGCGTACAACTAATTAAGGCCATCAAAGTGTTATAGCGCAATAGTAAGGCAAAACTTAAAATAAAAAGCAAAACTAACTATAGTTGATTTCTATTTAAGTGGCACCGCGTCATAGCTATGGTAAACCAAATTCTGCGGCAAAATCTAAGTAAAGAAGCCTTAAAAAATTAGTGTTTCACTTTGTACATGCAGTGTGCCGCTCGGGGCTTAATGTTCGAAGGATAAAATACTACGACCTTTTAAAGGAGAGATCAAATAGGTACTTACCTGATAAATAAAGATCAGAAACATAAAATAGGATCCAAAATTATATTAAAATGTGCGCAAATATTGATTTAGTTGCAAAGACGGTATATTGTTTTGTGAAAAGCTCCGTCATAATTTGTTTGACATAAAGTCAAAACAACAACGAATAGAAAACGTCAAAGCCCTGCTAAATCAATAATATGTTCGTAACAACCAGATAATAGTATATATGTTCCTTTCTAATGAAATCGTTTAAAAGAAGACATCAATAAAAAGCAAGTAAAATAGTAAGCTAATGACTAATTAGTGCAGTGCCTCATTTTGGGAATCTATTTCAATAAAAAAATTAAAGGAAGTCCGTGCCACTGTATGTACCCCTCTACTCCCTTCCCGCCCATCAAGGTTTTGATGACGCGGTGTCACTTTAATACAACATCAACTATAAAGGCTTTCAAGTAATTAAAGGTCTTAAACAAGGTTGCTGTATCTCGCCTACGCTCTTCAAGATATATTTGGAACAGGTCCTTAAAGTGTGGAAGAGAAAATGTCAAAACATGGGAATTCCGTTGGATGAAACCACCTTGTATAATTTACGTTTCGCCGATGATCAGATAGTGGTGACTCAGGATTATGACGACCTCGGTTATATGATATGAAAACTAATAGAAGAGTACTGGGGACTAGAGGTTATAATCAATAAGACAGAATATATGTGTATTGGTGGAACGAAACAGGATCTAATCTTAAATACTGGGCAGCGAATTCAGTCCTGTGATGGGATAAATACTTAGGTCTAAAAATTGCAGCTGACGGAACACTAGACCAAGCTATAAAAGATAGAAACGTACAAGGAAGAAAAGCAATAACTTTATTAAATGGAATAATTTGGGACCAAAGTATATCAAAACATAACAAAAACCTTATATATATCACCATTGTAAAAAGTATTACTACATACGGCTCAGAAGTATGGCCAATCAAAGATAGAACAGGAAAAATGCTTTCCGCTACGGAGATGGACTATTGGAGAAGAGCAGCAGGGAAATCAAAAAGAGAAAGAGTTACAAATCAAAGAATAAGAGAAATTATGACAGTGGGTGAACGTACCTTAGTAGATGATATAAGAACAAAACAACTGGTGTGGTACGGACATGTACAAAGAATGGATGGTGGAAGACTACCTAACCAAATATTACAATGGAAACCAACTGGCCGAAGAAAACGAGGAAGGCCGAGGAAAAGCTGGAGAGAAGAAATAGACAGTGAAATAAGAATAAGAGGCCTAGATGATGAATTATGGGCAAACAGAAACTAGTGCAGATTGGGTATCGGAAGACGTAGAAAGTTTTGACCCGATAAATATATATAGTTAATAAAACTGCATTATTTGTTGTGTTTAGTGTTTAAAATAAATAAAGCCAAGGGAAGTCCAAACATTTTTTTCTGCATTTTATTTTATCTCTAAAGCCGCGTCCAGATCAATAAATTTGTGTGTTGGATTCGACAAAAATACGGCGCAAATATTTTAAATATTTTTATTATTGTTAATTTGTGGCGCAAATATATGCGCTGTGTTGGTGTATTTACTGCGATCCATTTTCGTGCATAGTTAGTTCACTGATGTGGTGGTGTTTGCATTAAGCAATAATTTTTGTATATTTACCATTGTCTCTCTTATTATTACTATGTCGTAGGCAATTCAGTATTATATAAACTGCACACTTTTTTTAAACAATTAGTTGGGAGGACAAGATGGCACCCAAACAATAACTATATGCACACTATGTGACACAAATATTTCAAAACATACTTTTAAAAAAAATTCAAGTCCACATTAAAACACGCACTCGACGGTCGTTCGGCGCAAATCTCTTTGATGTTAGTAGAAAAACCTACAGACCAGTAGATAGCGTGCGTTGTATCTGGCGCACAAATTTGTGTGTTTTTTTGTGCGGCGCACAGCCCACATCTATAAATATTTTGACGAACACGAACAAATTTGCGTTAAATACAACTCACACGAAAAAATTTGCGTTAAATACAACTCACAACACACTAATTTATTGATCTGGACGCGGCTTAAGATTTGCAAGCTCCTGCCAAAGAAAGCTATTTTCTTGGTTGATTTGACTTGTCTTGAAGTGGAAGCTAGAAACCTCGAGGGCGGCAGGGTAGTGCCGTGGTATGGTCGTCGGCTTGACATGCAGATGGTACCAGGCTTGCTTCTCGAACAATGCAAAAACAAAAAAAAATCTGTCGCCCTGTCGCCGACTTCCTTTTCAGCGTTCAACAGCCGTCATCGAATAAGCATGCGATGCGATGCACGCAAAAAATATAAGTCGACATTGAACATCGAGAATATACGCAGGTGTAGTCCAGGAGCCGACGGGCAGCCAGCTGAGGAACCAGTGATAATAACCCAGGAGCCTGCTATAAGTGCTATATAGTCGGAACCAGGACAGCGCCAGCATAAATCTCCTACAGTCAACTCACGACGACCACGACTGTTGCGTTGAAAAGGAAAGAAGTCTATCGTCTATAACCAAGTACAGGACCACCTTTCGGAAGGAGTGTAAAAGCGTGGGTCCACTGTGTATACTTGCTACGCAGTATAAGATCCCTGCCCTCGACAAAGAGGTGTTAGGCAAAATTAAGTCCTCTTAGTGAAAGAAAAACTTGCATCCTAAGGGGCACGTGCATCAGTTTGATATATGATGTACGGACAAATCAGGGCTTGCGAAAGGGGCGCGCCGTGTGCCTAGTCTCTAGACCAAAAATGGTCTCCCCACCACTATTACTACTACTACTACTAGAAACCTCGAGGTTTGTCCAGAGATTACCAAGAGACCCAGGAGTTTTCAGATCCGAAATTGACCACACCGGCTTTACGTTTTAGTTTTACGCAAAACAGCGTAACAACTCGCCGTCGACCCAAAACATTTGTATATGAGGTTGATAAAAAAGATAATCAAATAAAACTTTATTGTCTAAATTTCAGGGAAACTATTGACAAAGCAATTTTTTAGTGCAAATTTCTATCCAATTAACCTAACAATAACTAATCCTAACATAGGCACAGCAAGATCCCTCCAAAACATCAAAATTAAATAACGACAACGCAACATAAGATTTAAAGGTAATACGGATCTAGTTGATAAAAAAATACAAATTTTAAAATAGCACATGGAAAACAATACTTAAGTATTAAACGAAACACACAAAAAAAAATCAAAAGCAAAAATAAATAAAATTAAAATTAAATTAAAATATAAAGCAATAAAAATTTAAAAAAAAAGTTAAAAATTTACATTAGAATGAAAATTTAAATTAAAAGCAGCGAAAAACTGTATCCAATATAAAATCATTCGCGGATTAAAACAAAATAAAATTAACTAGCTTGGAATAAAACTCTTGCAGGCTGTAGTATGCCTTGGCTAGAAGGAACTTTTTTAGGTTAACACGAAAAGCAGAATAGTTATTTGTATTTTAGCTTTTAGATAAGCTTAATTTTTTTTCTTTTTATCCTCTCAACCAATAATGGCAGGAAATTTAAAAGTTTTCGAGCGCGGGAAATTTGAATTTGTTGCATTTGAAGACTTTTGATCTTTTGTATTTTCGACCATTTATCCGCCACCCAAATTATTTATCCAGCCGCTGTAGGTCAATTTTTTTTGTGAATGTTTATCATAAACAAACCAAAACACACGTCCGATAAGTTCCTATTTCCGGTTCCGGATTAAATTTGCTATTAGCAGGTGTTGTTGAGGCAAATAAATTTTAGAGTCAAGAGGGGCGCAACGCTATGCAATTTTCGCATATATCGAGGATTCATAAGAGCCATTTACATACAGTACACTCCATTGCCGTGCAATAATACCTCATTACCACACATTGGCGGCTCGCCCGATGACTACTTCAATATTATCAAAATCCTTTAAAAAAGGAGTGAAATCATAACAAAAACATTTTATTTAAAAAAAGTCAAGTACGCGAAAATATATATATATATATATATATATATATATATATATATATATATATATATCGGCTTCACAATGTTCTACGTCTTCCGATACCCAATGTCCACTTGTTTCTGTTTGCCTATAATTCATCATAGTAGTAGTCTTGTTCTTATTTCACTGTTTATTCCTTCTCTCCAGCTTCTCCTTGGCCGTCCTCGTTTTCTTTGGCCAGTTGGTTTCCATTGTAGTATTTGTTTAGGTAGTCTTTCATCATCATTCTTTGTACATGTCCGTACCACACCAGTTGTTTTGTTCTTATATCATCCACTAAAGTACGTTCACCCACTGTCATAATTTCTCTTATTCTTTGATTTGTAACTCTTTCTCTTTTTGATTACCCTGCTGCTCTTCTCCAATAGTCCATCTCCGTAGCGGAAAGCATTTTTTCTGTTTTATCCTTGATTGGCCATACTTCTGAGCCGTATGTAATAATACTTTTTACAATGGTGTTATATATAAGCTTTTTGTTATGCTTTGATATACTTTGGTCCCGAATTATTCCATTTAATAAAGTTATTGCTTTTCTTCCTTGTACGTTTCGATCTTTTTTTGCTTTATCTAGTGTTCCGTCAGCGGTAATTTTTAGACCTAAGTATTTATACTCATCACAGGACTGAATTCGCTGCCCGGTATTTAAGATTAGATCCTGTTTCGTTCCACCGATACACATATACTCTGTCTTATTAAGATTAACCTCTAGTCCCAACTTATTGTACTCTTCTATTAGTTTTGGTGTCATATATTCGAGGTCGTCATAATCCTGAGCCACTACTATTTGATCATCGGCGAAACATAAAGTATACAAGGTGGTTTCGTCCGTACGCAAAAATGATATTTCGTAAAAAGACTTATGATAAAAGTTAGGCCAAGTTCTCTAATACAAATTTCGCAATGAAAGGGTCTTACTAGTATTTAGTATAGTATACTTATTTTCTAAACTTAGCTATTACGGCTGCAAATAACTTTTCGGCACAGTGCTAAATTGAACATAAAGAAGTTTGACTGTAATAGCAAAGTTTAAAAAATATTTCCAAACTAGCAAGAACCTTTCATTTTAAAATTTTTATTGGAGAACTTGGTTTTACTTGGCTTTTTTACATGAAATGTTTTTGTTATGCTTTTATTTACTTTTCGCATTTTGCATAATGACCAGGGGAAATGAGACAATTCGCTGCCATCTGCTCACCGCTACTTATTTGCCCCCGGACCAACTCGCCGCTGCGCCGGCCGCCGTAGTTTTAGTTTGCAATTTTAAAATTTCGGTTACCGTTAATTCTCGAATAATGAAACGTGGAATAAAACATACAATGATAAAACAAAGCAGTGTTGATGCGCCGCAAAATAAAATATAAATTAGTGTTGCCAAAGCTGGCACAATTTTGAGTCGCTAATAGCTCATCGCTCTCACTGTGTCATGACACAGTTGTGCTGACACATTGCCTTGATACAGCAAGCAGTGTCAGCGTCATTGTATCAACACGCGAAAATTTGCTGTGTTACCCATGTCTAGTAGCATTTACATATTGGTAAATAGGAATGGGTAACACTGTACTTTTGTATCGGAACCGTTCCCGGTGTCATGAGTGTTGATACAGTCACAACAAATTATATGACACCATGACACTTTACAAGTTGAAGGTTGGTGAGTTGGGGGGCGTCACTGACGTACTGTGCGCTATATAAATGTTCGACGCGTTATATCTTGTCCAAATCTATTTACCATAACTGAAAGTTGTTTAAATTGTCGCAAACATGTCATAGTATTTGTTAAAACAATTAAAAGTAACATCATAATAGAATAGAATTTTATTTTTCGTTCTCATTTTACATAATATGTATACCTATAAGGTGTAGAACTCGTCATTTATAGATCTAAAAAATAGAATCAACACAAAATTTTACAATATACAAGATTGCACGTCAACATTTTTACAATAGGTACATTTAAAAATTTAAAAAGTAATAAGTAGGTACTATCTTACAGCTCTAACACATTAAAAGGAAAACAGAATTAGCTTAGGTATTTATCACAGTTCTATATCACAGATTTTCTACATTAATCTTTTGTCATCTCTAAAAAAATTATCTAAGCTATAATAGGCCCTCATTTTAAGAAAGTTTTTTATTTTGTTTTGAATTTGTTTAGGTGGAAGTTCTCTTACAGTTAGTGGAAGGGTATTCCAAATTTTTAGGATATTGTGAGAAATATTTTTTTGAATGTAGCTATAGTTAGCTTTTTCAGCTTTAAGGTTGTCTTTAAATCTGGTATTGTATGAATGAGAAGTTTGGTTTTTCTCAAAGAGATCATAGTTTTTTGTGACAAAGTTTACACATTCCAGTATATATAAGTTAAAGACTGTGTGAATTTTTAATTTTATAAAATGTTGTTTACAACTATCTGTGTTCTTTAGATTCAGCAGTACCCTGATGCATTTTTTTTTGTATTTTTAGGATTGTTAGTGCCTCTGTTGAGTTACCCCAAAATATAATCCCATACCTTACACGAGATTGCACATATGCATGAAACGAGGATAGTGCTGCTTCCGAGTCAACATTATCTCTTATCACTCTCAAGGCATAGCAATATTTTCTTATTAAAGTTGCCAGTTCCTGAATCTGATCATCCCATTTTAAGTTAGAATCCAATGTAACTCCCAAAATCTTTATTGTCGCTGTCGACTCTATTTTCCCTCCGTCACACTGCACACACAAAATTTCATAATTTTTTGGTCTGAACTCAATTAGCTGGGTCTTGTTAATATTTATTTTGAGGTTGTTTGCTGCGAACCACTTATCCAGATCAGTTAAGGTAGTTACTACTTCGGTTTTTATTCCATCACGACTCTCCTAACTGATCAAGACGTTGTTGTCATCTGCAAACGTGAACACCTCGTTGTTTATGATGCTTTCGACTTCGTTTGTGTACACAATGTAAAGGAGAGGACCCAGGATCGACCCTTGAGGCACGCCTTTTTTTATTATTTTAAAATCTGACCTAAAATTTGTGCCGTCCATTGATGTTTCTTCAATACACTGCATTCTTCCATCGAGATAAGACTTAAACAGTTTCCCAGCAACGCCCCTAATTCCACATCTGTTAAGCTTTGTCTTTAATGTTTCATGGTCTACACTGTCAAAGGCCTTGGACAGGTCGATACACAATGCCACAGTCTGCCTTTTAGAGTTCAGTAACTTAAGAATTTTTTCTAGGGTTTGATATTTAGCCCTAATTGTAGACTTTCCCTTTCCAAAGCCGTTTTGTCTGTTTGAAAGAAGGTTATGATTTTCTAAAAAATTAATTATCTGATTATGAATAACTTTTTCAAAAACCTTGCTGATGTTAGATAGTAATGATATTGGGCGATAATTTTTTAAATCGTTTTTTTCACCCTTCTTAAAAATAGGCTTAACCACTATATGGGATATAGGCAATGCCAGGAGATCTGCCGCCTCCTTTAAAAAACAAACAGGTGCTGTTCGACGCGTTATATCTTGTCCAAATCTATTTACCATAACTGAAAGTTGTTTAAATTGTCGCAAACATGTCATAGTATTTGTTGAAACAATTAAAAGTAACATCATAACTGGTAAAAAGCCCGTGGATAGGATAGACGTATTATACCACGACTGCATGACAGAGAGTGTCATGATATTAAATACGTACTACTAGTTATGCATACTGCGAAACAGATCTTTCTTTTGGTTACAGTTAAGTCGAGAGTCGGGGATTCCCCGAATTCTCGAATAATGAAACGTGGAATAAAACAAAGCAGTATAATAAAATATAATTCAGTGTTGCCAAAGCTGGCACAATTTTGAGTCGCTCTCACTGTGTCATGACACAGTTGTGCTGACACATTGGCTTGATACAGCAAGCAGTGTCAGCGTCATTGTATCGATACGCGAAAATTTGCTGTGTTACCTATGCCTAGTAGCATTTACATATTGGTAAAACTGCTCCAAAAAATCACTTCTTGGTAATCTGTGGTTCTTGATAGAGTATTCATTTATATTAGGGATGGGCTCTCGGAGCAGCACCTGTTCATTTCGGAACATGTTTTTACTCGGAACAGGTTTTTCAAGTTGTTCCATTTCGTTGGAACAGTTTCTCGGATAACAGAAAAAATAATCAACGTTAGGGATCCGCAAAGGCAAATCGGCTGTCTAAGAACAAAGTAAAAACTTAATGACCTTTTTTTTTTGGTAGCAAATTTTTATATGGGCGCTCTTTTCAGCATTCGACCCCCCGCTTCGTGAGGCACGCGACGCTATTTTGATCAGCCCACTTCGCAACAGGAGCAAAATTTTCGGTTTTTTCTGGAACCGGAACAGTTTGTACCTGTTCCTAAAAAAACGTTGTTCCGCCCATCCCTAATTCATATAATTTGAATATTATATATATTAATGAAAGTAGAAATGAGGGGAGGGCAATGCTGATTGCTGCGTCACCTATTGGTAAATTCACGAGCCGCTACTGTTTTCGCGGTGCGGTAATAATATTATTGCGCTCTAATAACAACCAACACTCTCTGCATGTCAGGGCTGGCTGTACAGCTGTGTTGGAGTTTAAGTGTGACAGCCTAATTAGGGTTGGAACTTAAGCACCTCTTCACATATACACACATACTTACCTATTAAAAACAAAAGTAGATAGAAATCAAGAAAAAATAAATTATATTAGCTCACACAGATTATAGTAGTGTGAGCTATGGTGATCATAATAATAGAAAAAAAGTATGGCTCCGATTTCAAGTTTTTTTATATACTTTGCGTTTTAGATGATTTTGAAACTTTTTTGTCGCACCATCTATCTATCAGTCTATCTGTCTGTCTGTATGCATGTATGTCTGTAAAGACCAACTCAAAAACTGCTTGCCCGATTGTAATGAAATTTGGTATCTTGGTTGGACTATCTCTTTTTAAATGGGTGCCAATAATGAATAAAATCCACCGGAAAAAGGGTCATAACCAGTTTTTGGAGAAAGAAGAATAACTTTGAATCCATCCAAAAAACACTAGATAGTAGAGAGCGAAGCTAGTGTAGCGGAAATGGCAGACAGTAAAGGAAACTGCCCTTAGTCCGGGGCACCTCTTAAATGGGGATTATCTAGAAATTCGAATGATAAACATGTTGGAAATTTTAAACTTTTAGACAAAATGACACGAATTGCAACATGGATTGTATGAAGCCTTTATGCTCCTGAAAAACTAGAGAATGTTGCAACTGAAATGCGAAGATTGAGGATCGACATTTTAGGTCTCAGTAAAGTTAGATGGCCTGGCACAGGAGTACAGCACATAAGTCGTGGCAGCATACACTTTTTAGGAGGCTCAGACCATGAATATAGATATGGTAACGTTACTATGCTGACAAATGAAATGGCAAAATCAGTAACCAACTTTCTACCACTGAACGACCGAGTCATACTAGTTAGGCTACAAACAACACATTGAATAATGAACATCATATAAGTATAGTCCAAATTATACGCATTTGTAATGACGTCATTTTTGTTTATCTTTGTTTAGTATATTATAAACAGCGGTGACGATAAACTATTTAAAAAAAGTGGAGTCTATGATTTAAATAGGTAGGGAATTGGTAATGTGAAGTATCCGTCACCGTTAATCAAAAAACATTTATTGGCAAAAATATCTACGCCATACGTTTTTTTCACATCTGGTGACGTCATTACAAATGCGTATAATTTAGACTATATATGCATCTACGTGTAAAAAACCAGATACAGAAGAATGGTGGCCTAAATGCGAAAATCGGATCAGGCGCTGAAGGGGATCTGATTGGACCTTATGGCTTAGGAACAAGAAATAAGCGGGGAGATAGGCTGGCCTAGTTTTGCGTGAAGAATAACTTCAAATTTGTTAACACATTTTTCAAACTACATCCAAGAAGAGTGTACATGTGAACCTCACCAAGGCACACGACAGAAAACTAAATTGACTAATATGATATCTCCAGTTCTCAATAAATGCATAAAATCAGTAAAATCCTCCCTGGGGCTGATATAGTAGTAGTAGTAGTGGGGGGTTGAACCGTAGGTCTGACAAGTAGGCCAGAGTAGGCCCTTTTTGCCATGCCCCAAGTCTATCCCTTAACCCACTCTCTGCACTTCCCTTTGATGGTCGGGTAACTCATTGGGCCTTCCTGTTCTCTTTACAAAGTCCAGTAAGTCTGCCCATTTGAGCATGTGCAGTTCTTCCTCGCTCAGAGTTGGCGCTCCGAGTGCCTGTTGTCTTATCCTTGCGTAGGCCTCGCATTCTGCCACGAGGTGTCGTGATGTCTCTTCTTCCTGTCCACAGGCTGGGCAGGTAGGGTCATTCTCGACTCCTATACGTGTCATGTGCCTCCTCAACTAGTTATGTCCGGTTAGAGTACCTATCAGCAGTCCGAGGTCTTTTCGTGTCCGTCCCAGCATCCATCTAATTCTGGTCGCTTTTGGACGGTCTACGAATTCTCTGGTCTATCTGCAAACCGTTCCTGTTTCCCAGGAGTTTAATAGCGCGTCCTGGGCCCATTTGTTGAGTCCGCTTTGCACTTGTCTTTGTGTCAGGCCCAGAAGTGGCTCCGGTCCTACATAGGCGGTTCCTGCCCCGAGTCGTGCGAGTTCGTCCGCCTTCTCGTTGCCTGGTACCCCCGTATGTCCCGGAACTCAAACCAGCGTCACCCGTTTGCCATCGCTTAGGGTCTCCAGCGCCTCTGCGCATTCTTCCACTAAGCCGTCAGCAATCTTGGGTGCGTTTAGCACCTTCAGGGTGGCTTGACTGTCAGACCATATATATATAAGCTCCTCTTCGCTGTTCCGAACCTCTTGGGTTGCCGCCATTATTATGGCGTAAATTTCTGCTTGAAAAACAGTAGCCTGCTCACCGAGCGAGTAGCTCTCCTGAACTTTTAGTTTTTCCACGTATACTCCCGCTCCTGTGGTTTGCCTCTCTGATAGTTTGGATCCATCAGTGTAGCAAACTAAAGCGCTCTCCTCAAACATCATTTCGTCTCTCTGCCACGCTTCCCTATCTAGGATGTGGATTTTGTACCTCCTCTCGAGCCTCCAAGGTGCGTATGCTCTGCTGACCGTCATTGACGTGAGGGGGATTTCTCTAATTGTCAGCTCTTCTATAGCTAGATGAGCAGCTGTTTCCCCCCTTCCTCGCCACTGACCCGTGTCCCTTAGACGTAGGTAGGTCCCCATCGCCTCCCTCTTGATCCAAGTTGGTAGCGATGGTAGTCCCAGAATTGTCTCTAGCGGTTTTAGGATCGGGGTAGTTCTCATAGCTCCGGTTATCCCTCTACACATCAGCCCCTGTAGGCTTCTGAGTTTTAGGGATGTGGTCGTTTTCTCCACTGATATAAATAGCGATCATACTTAATAACTCGTGATGAACTTCAGGATTAAACGCTTTAAAAAGTTTAAATAAACTCTTTGGAAAACTGACTTGGACAAATTGAAAAACCCTGACATAAAGAATATTTAAACCAAATAATAATAAAATTGGAAGACATGCTAAAGGCAATAACGACTTCGGAACCGCTACAAATAGAACAGACCTGTACAAAAATGAAAACAGCGGTCAATGAAATACAAGAAGAAGATATAAGATACCAAACAAACGAAAAATAGAAAGACTTCAGAAATAGTGAAGCTTAAGGTAAAAGGGCGAAACAACAAATCGAACCTTGAGTAACATGTGCAGAGAAGTTAAAGAAATATGACTTTCTGAAGCAAAGGAATATAACGTTTCCAAGATAAGCGTGACCTGTTTAATATGCACAGAAAACTTAAAGAAATGACAATCAACGTCGTACGCATCCAGTGACTGTTTTAAAAGGTGAAAACAACGAAATAATTATGGTGATAGAAACAAAGCTGAGAAGATGGAAACGATATATTGAGGAACTTTTTTATGATAACTGACCCAAAACTCCACCAGATATAAGCACTGAGTTGAATCAAAAAGAGGCCAGAAATATCTAACAGTAAGGTTATACCTTTGGTTATACATGCTACTAAAGTAAAAAGCACAGAGAAATCCTAAGGTAACTGATAATGGGTGCTTTTAAGCTTAGAAAAGGGATGTCACTGAGAGCGCCACCCATTATCAGTACCCTAAATTTATGCAAGCCATAAATTTGGGGTAATTTGAAATCCAAACGCTTGTAGCATTTATTTTTAGAGGCTGTCTCGTACAGATATATTTAAGACGTACGTGATATAGGTGCACAACTGCACATACACCTTTTAGAAAGCATGTTGTAGGCTCGCGTAACGTAAGCATGTGACACATGACATATGACATTTATTGGTTTCCAAACCGTGCTAAATTACCTTTCATATAATATAATTAGTTTAATTAACTTTAACGGAGATACATAATTCGTGTATGGTATTAAACAAAGTTGAATTTGGGCTGCAAAATTATAGGGCGCCGCAACAAAAGCGTAAATTATGTTTTTGAAAAAACCATCAGAAACTTTTATTTTGTTTTCAAGTAATTTTTTTGAGATTTTAAGATATTTTAATCTATCAAAGCTGAGGTGGTGTTGAACCCTTGTTATCAGAGAGGGCAAGTAGATGAAGTTATACCTTGTTCTAAAGGGTTTTTGAATTCCCATAGAGCACTGATATTATTTCGATAATGTATCGGTTTGCTTTTGGGATATTTGTATTCACAAATTATAAAATATTGATTTTAAATGCCAATATCTAAAAAAGAAATGGGTTAATAATTAAAAAAAACAAAAGTTGAAAGACCAATAAGCGTCCTTTCCAACGAAATACCATTTAACCCTGGTTTCCCTTTTTTAATTTTAGGGGCAATTTTTCCATAAAATTAAAATTGGGAATCAAGGTCAAGTGTCAGCTAGGTATAAAGAGCTTAGATTAGAATTTCTAATTCTGTACTTTTTTAAAATTTTAACCGATCTGTTTTCAAGATTTCAAAATCATTATTTAACATTTTTAAAGACAAAATATGTCACAGAATATTGTCATCTTATATAAAGGGTGTCCCAGAAGAAATGGTACATAGTAAAACTGTAGTTTATATGGATCAAAATATTAAGATTTATCTACACTTGACTTAGTTCAAAAGTTAATATTAAATGAGATACAGAGTGTCAAACTTTATTTTTACATCTCGAATTTCTATAATACCTTTTGTACTAATTAATATTTTTGCAAAAAAATTTGGGGTAGGACGTTTTTTGGTGTATATTGTAGTGTGTTAGTGTATAAGTGTTCTCTGGATCACTACCATAACATTTAAATTGGTGTAACTTTTTAGTGATTTTTGCATTTATAGTTCTTTTTCATAGGCAAAAAGTTATTAAAGAAAGTGTTCGGTTTCCATAAAAAACCTCTTTATTTTTCTTTTATTTTTGAATTTTACTTTTATTTTTTCCTATTTTTCATGGACTAAAATTTTGTCTTGAACATAAAATTATTAGTCTTAAATTTATATTAATCCTAAGTAAATGGGTCAACTATTAGTTATTATAAAATTTACCTAAAGCAATATTGCATTAAAATGCGAGAATTAAACGCAAAAAATTTAATTTTTATTCTAAATTTAAGAATTAACATTTTATTTCTTATTACTTTATTTTTATATACTTTGGCACTACAAGCGGCCTCTATCGTGTTTTTCACATATCCATAAAATTTAAAATATAGTGATATGGTTTTCCTATAGAGGGTGAAGTGCTGTGCGCATGTACGAAAAAACTGCAAGCGCAGGATTGAGTGACAGACAAAGTGTGCTGCGCGTCGCCATGTCTAGAAAACGACAACCATAAAATTTAAATTTAAAAAATAGTGAAAATTCACTTTGAAATTCCGCAAATAATTAAAATTATCGTCCCATCATCCTGTTGGAACTTCAAGCCAGCACTTTGGAACTTCAAAACAGCAGTCCTTCTCCATGAGGCTATATCACCATTTTCTTTCTCTTTCAAATTTACCCTGCAATTTTTAAATTATTTACTTTCTCTAGTTAAATGAATTTTTTGCGCCAATGTTTACTATAGTCCACTGTATCTACCAAAACCCAATCTGAGCCATCGGAGTGCTACAGAAACTCATAGGTGATAAGCATATCACAAAATTTTTACCCATGCAATTAAAACTTTAAATGCATATCAATATATTATATATATCTTGAAAACAGTTGCTCGGGGCGACATTAAAACATTACGAGTTTTTTACAAAAAAATAATGGGAAAAATCATATTTTTAATAAAAACTGGTATACACCGATTATTTATTGTAATATAATGGTAGAAACCCAGAGAACAACCTGCACATTTCACACAATTTTTTTTTAACCAAAATCGAGTTGCTGGTACCAGAAAACCTCTACCCTAAATTTTAAACATGTTAATTAGTGAAAAAATATTTAGGACAGTAATACGTGAATTAAGCATTTTTACCAAACTTTTTAAACATGCAATTAAAATTTTAAATGCAAAAATCTCGAAAGCGGTTACTCTAAGCGACATCAAAACAATTTAAACTTTCTGTTTAAAAAAAACTGGTATTTACCAAAGCACAAAAAATGTACACCGATTTTATTGTAATGTTGGTGACCCAGAGAATACCATGTATAATGGACATAAAATTTTTTACCGAAGACGAATTACTCATCCCAAAAAAACTCCTTCCTTAATTTTTTTGCAAAAATAATAATTATTAAAAAAGTTATTAAGGCGACAAATTCGATTCAGCCAATTTTTTACGCAAAAGACAACAAGGCAAAATATTTAAATATCAGTTAATAGGTGGCACTACATATTAGAGTCCTAGGGACACCTATTCGGTTTGTAAATTGTGTGGGCCTTACTAAAATTTTAGGGATGACAAAAAAACAACACATTTTGAGTTTGACACTGACGTTAATTTTTGCCTAAAAATAAAAGTGGGCGGCTAGTTTTCCAATAGCAACAGAAAAAATAAAAGAATAGAGTAAATAACAAAGCCTATTTTTTTGTCAAAAACCAGGGGATGACTTTTCATCTTATAAATAAAAATAGAAAAAAAGTGTTTATTTACTGTGATAGAAAATACCGATAATCCCGAAGAAGACTTAGCTACAATAGGATGGAACACATAATGTTACTATGAGCCTGCCTCCAAATACATCCAGAGCAAAATATATTTAAAGACCTTCCGATATCATTGATCCAGAATATGAAAACGAAAAGCTCCTGATCCACAGATGCTGCACAGGATAAGAAGTAGAAGTTTTCGGCAATCATTGTAAATCAAATATAATAAATGAGTTGTTTTTATTTTAGTACTTTATTTTAGTTTTCGCAACCTCGTAGTAAAAATATTGTACCTACATATTAACGAATGTGTTTAGTGCGTCTTCTGCGCTGGTTAGGTAAATTACTATTTCCTGCGATCACATATTATGAAAATGTTGGATTTTACACGATTTGCATCTTCAGAAAACATAAAATTTCATCCGTGTGCAGAAATTTTTTCGCACATGTGTGACCAGTACTTTCAGTACTTCGGCACATATATGGAAAGTGTTTAACTGTCACAATACTTTTTCGCACATGCGTTACAAACTAGTTTCCCACACATGTGCGGAAAAGCAGTTTCATTTGATTTACGCAAAATTAAACACCAATTTTTACAAAAACAGTGTTCGTAGGAAAAATAGCGTCCATAACTCGACAGAAAGAAACTTTCTCACGCTCGTGTGAAATTTGTCACTTTCTTCTCTTGCTATGTAATAAATAAATAAATAAATGAAAAGGGCTTTATTTTCAACTCAGCGAAGTTAAGCAAGCTTCTGTTAACTGAGCAATATACTAATTATCAAAAACTATCTTATAAATTGGTTCGTAATCCCGTGATTTTGTTTGTTACGCTATGGCCAGCCGTTAAAGAAACGTTTTGTAAATAGAAAAAATTGTCTTGTCTTTAAATACCTACTTATAATCATTTAACTTATATAAAATGACATTTTATTTATTCAAAATATCTGAAAATAATGTGAAAATCCGGTTCACGTGATCTTAGTTAAATTTTCTCAATCGAATTGATGCCCCCGGTATATGGGGGTGAGGCTTCAGTCAGGAGGTTGATGGTTCTTGTCTGATTTGGTGTCCTGCAGCAAATATAAAATTGAGCACGCTTTTGTAAATCCTAATAGATCTCTTCTATAAAAACTAGTTGAAACATTATTTCTGTTCATATGCAAGATTTTTTAGCGGTTTTAGGATCGAGGTAGTTCTCATAGCTCCGGTTATCCCTCTACACATCAGCCCCTGTAGGCTTCTGAGTTTTAGGGATGTGGTCGTTTTCTCCACTGATATAAATAGCGATCATACTTAATAACTCGTGATGAACTTCAGGATTAAACGCTTTAAAAAGTTTAAATAAACTCTTTGGAAAACTGACTTGGACAAATTGAAAAACCCTGACATAAAGAATATTTAAACCAAATAATAATAAAATTGGAAGACATGCTAAAGGCAATAACGACTTCGGAACCGCTACAAATAGAACAGACCTGTACAAAAATGAAAACAGCGGTCAATGAAATACAAGAAGAAGATATAAGATACCAAACAAACGAAAAATAGAAAGACTTCAGAAATAGTGAAGCTTAAGGTAAAAGGGCGAAACAACAAATCGAACCTTGAGTAACATGTGCAGAGAAGTTAAAGAAATATGACTTTCTGAAGCAAAGGAATATAACGTTTCCAAGATAAGCATGACCTGTTTAATGTGCACAGAAAACTTAAAGAAATGACAATCAACGTCGTACGCATCCAGTGACTGTTTTAAAAGGTGAAAACAACGAAATAATTATGGTGATAGAAACAAAGCTGAGAAGATGGAAACGATATAATGAGGAACTTTTTTATGATAACTGACCCAAAACTCCACCAGATATAAGCACTGAGTTGAATCAAAAAGAGGCCAGAAATATCTAACAGTAAGGTTATACCTTTGGTTATACATGCTACTAAAGTAAAAAGCACAGAGAAATCCTAAGGTAACTGATAATGGGTGCTTTTAAGCTTAGAAAAGGGATGTCACTGAGAGCGCCACCCATTATCAGTACCCTAAATTTATGCAAGCCATAAATTTGGGGTAATTTGAAATCCAAACGCTTGTAGCATTTATTTTTAGAGGCTGTCTCGTACAGATATATTTAAGACGTACGTGATATAGGTGCACAACTGCACATACACCTTTTAGAAAGCATGTTGTAGGCTCGCGTAACGTAAGCATGTGACACATGACATATGACATTTATTGGTTTCCAAACCGTGCTAAATTACCTTTCATATAATATAATTAGTTTAATTAACTTTAACGGAGATACATAATTCGTGTATGGTATTAAACAAAGTTGAATTTGGGCTGCAAAATTATAGGGCGCCGCAACAAAAGCGTAAATTATGTTTTTGAAAAAACCATCAGAAACTTTTATTTTGTTTTCAAGTAATTTTTTTGAGATTTTAAGATATTTTAATCTATCAAAGCTGAGGTGGTGTTGAACCCTTGGTATCAGAGAGGGCAAGTAGATGAAGTTATACCTTGTTCTAAAGGGTTTTTGAATTCCCATAGAGCACTGATATTATTTCGATAATGTATCGGTTTGCTTTTGGGATATTTGTATTCACAAATTATAAAATATTGATTTTAAATGCCAATATCTAAAAAAGAAATGGGTTAATAATTAAAAAAAACAAAAGTTGAAAGACCAATAAGCGTCCTTTCCAACGAAATACCATTTAACCCTGGTTTCCCTTTTTTAATTTTAGGGGCAATTTTTCCATAAAATTAAAATTGGGAATCAAGGTCAAGTGTCAGCTAGGTATAAAGAGCTTAGATTAGAATTTCTAATTCTGTACTTTTTTAAAATTTTAACCGATCTGTTTTCAAGATTTCAAAATCATTATTTAACATTTTTAAAGACAAAATATGTCACAGAATATTGTCATCTTATATAAAGGGTGTCCCAGAAGAAATGGTACATAGTAAAACTGTAGTTTATATGGATCAAAATATTAAGATTTATCTACACTTGACTTAGTTCAAAAGTTAATATTAAATGAGATACAGAGTGTCAAACTTTATTTTTACATCTCGAATTTCTATAATACCTTTTGTACTAATTAAGATTTTTGCAAAAAAATTTGGGGTAGGACGTTTTTTGGTGTATATTGTAGTGTGTTAGTGTATAAGTGTTCTCTGGATCAGTACCATAACATTTAAATTGGTGTAACTTTTTAGTGATTTTTGCATTTATAGTTCTTTTTCATAGGCAAAAAGTTATTAAAGAAAGTGTTCGGTTTCCATAAAAAACCTCTTTATTTTTCTTTTATTTTTGAATTTTACTTTTATTTTTTCCTATTTTTCATGGACTAAAATTTTGTCTTGAACATAAAATTATTAGTCTTAAATTTATATTAATCCTAAGTAAATGGGTCAACTATTAGTTATTATAAAATTTACCTAAAGCAATATTGCATTAAAATGCGAGAATTAAACGCAAAAAATTTAATTTTTATTCTAAATTTAAGAATTAACATTTTATTTCTTATTACTTTATTTTTATATACTTTGGCACTACAAGCGGCCTCTATCGTGTTTTTCACATATCAATAAAATTTAAAATATAGTGATATGGTTTTCCTATAGAGGGTGAAGTGCTGTGCGCATGTACGAAAAAACTGCAAGCGCAGGATTGAGTGACAGACAAAGTGTGCTGCGCGTCGCCATGTCTAGAAAACGACAACCATAAAATTTAAATTTAAAAAATAGTGAAAATTCACTTTGAAATTCCGCAAATAATTAAAATTATCGTCCCATCATCCTGTTGGAACTTCAAGCCAGCACTTTGGAACTTCAAAACAGCAGTCCTTCTCCATGAGGCTATATCACCATTTTCTTTCTCTTTCAAATTTACCCTGCAATTTTTAAATTATTTACTTTCTCTAGTTAAATGAATTTTTTGCGCCAATGTTTATTATAGTCCACTGTATCTACCAAAACCCAATCTGAGCCATCGGAGTGCTACAGAAACTCATAGGTGATAAGCATATCACAAAATTTTTACCCATGCAATTAAAACTTTAAATGCATATCAATATATTATATATATCTTGAAAACAGTTGCTCGGGGCGACATTAAAACATTACGAGTTTTTTACAAAAAAATAATGGGAAAAATCATATTTTTAATAAAAACTGGTATACACCGATTATTTATTGTAATATAATGGTAGAAACCCAGAGAACAACCTGCACATTTCACACAATTTTTTTTTAACCAAAATCGAGTTGCTGGTACCAGAAAACCTCTACCCTAAATTTTAAACATGTTAATTAGTGAAAAAATATTTAGGACAGTAATACGTGAATTAAGCATTTTTACCAAACTTTTTAAACATGCAATTAAAATTTTAAATGCAAAAATCTCGAAAGCGGTTACTCTAAGCGACATCAAAACAATTTAAACTTTCTGTTTAAAAAAAACTGGTATTTACCAAAGCACAAAAAATGTACACCGATTTTATTGTAATGTTGGTGACCCAGAGAATACCATGTATAATGGACATAAAATTTTTTACCGAAGACGAATTACTCATCCCAAAAAAACTCCTTCCTTAATTTTTTTGCAAAAATAATAATTATTAAAAAAGTTATTAAGGCGACAAATTCGATTCAGCCAATTTTTTACGCAAAAGACAACAAGGCAAAATATTTAAATATCAGTTAATAGGTGGCACTACATATTAGAGTCCTAGGGACACCTATTCGGTTTGTAAATTGTGTGGGCCTTACTAAAATTTTAGGGATGACAAAAAAACAACACATTTTGAGTTTGACACTGACGTTAATTTTTGCCTAAAAATAAAAGTGGGCGGCTAGTTTTCCAATAGCAACAGAAAAAATAAAAGAATAGAGTAAATAACAAAGCCTATTTTTTTGTCAAAAACCAGGGGATGACTTTTCATCTTATAAATAAAAATAGAAAAAAAGTGTTTATTTACTGTGATAGAAAATACCGATAATCCCGAAGAAGACTTAGCTACAATAGGATGGAACACATAATGTTACTATGAGCCTGCCTCCAAATACATCCAGAGCAAAATATATTTAAAGACCTTCCGATATCATTGATCCAGAATATGAAAACGAAAAGCTCCTGATCCACAGATGCTGCACAGGATAAGAAGTAGAAGTTTTCGGCAATCATTGTAAATCAAATATAATAAATGAGTTGTTTTTATTTTAGTACTTTATTTTAGTTTTCGCAACCTCGTAGTAAAAATATTGTACCTACATATTAACGAATGTGTTTAGTGCGTCTTCTGCGCTGGTTAGGTAAATTACTATTTCCTGCGATCACATATTATGAAAATGTTGGATTTTACACGATTTGCATCTTCAGAAAACATAAAATTTCATCCGTGTGCAGAAATTTTTTCGCACATGTGTGACCAGTACTTTCAGTACTTCGGCACATATATGGAAAGTGTTTAACTGTCACAATACTTTTTCGCACATGCGTTACAAACTAGTTTCCCACACATGTGCGGAAAAGCAGTTTCATTTGATTTACGCAAAATTAAACACCAATTTTTACAAAAACAGTGTTCGTAGGAAAAATAGCGTCCATAACTCGACAGAAAGAAAATTTCTCACGCTCGTGTGAAATTTGTCACTTTCTTCTCTTGCTATGTAATAAATAAATAAATAAATGAAAAGGGCTTTATTTTCAACTCAGCGAAGTTAAGCAAGCTTCTGTTAACTGAGCAATATACTAATTATCAAAAACTATCTTATAAATTGGTTCGTAATCCCGTGATTTTGTTTGTTACGCTATGGCCAGCCGTTAAAGAAACGTTTTGTAAATAGAAAAAATTGTCTTGTCTTTAAATACCTACTTATAATCATTTAACTTATATAAAATGACATTTTATTTATTCAAAATATCTGAAAATAATGTGAAAATCCGGTTCACGTGATCTTAGTTAAATTTTCTCAATCGAATTGATGCCCCCGGTATATGGGGGTGAGGCTTCAGTCAGGAGGTTGATGGTTCTTGTCTGATTTGGTGTCCTGCAGCAAATATAAAATTGAGCACGCTTTTGTAAATCCTAATAGATCTCTTCTATAAAAACTAGTTGAAACATTATTTCTGTTCATATGCAAGATTTTTTTTAAATCTTCAAACGTATCTTGTTGGATTTTTGACTTTCTCTTGTACATTTCCAAAAAATACAAAAATCGAAACAGTTTCGCTACAGTTTTCTGTAACACAACTAGGCTACTGAAATGCCAAACATTGTTTTGAAATATTTGTTGTGTTTTAGCCATAATTTTTTTTTATTTTTTGAATAAAATGATTTCGCGAAAAACTGCTAAGATACGTTTGTTAAAAATGCTTTAAAAAACTACCCTTCAAAATCTCGACGCGTTCCGCTTTCTCGTTTTCTATTTCTGTTAGAACAAAGATTTGGCCAAAAAATGCGATATCAGTGTTGTCAAATGGTAAGTTTTCGGGCGAAGTTTGCCCCCTTAAAGAAAATCGAAATGAAAAAATAAAGTTTAAAATAAAGTAGGTATCTCGATTTATCAACTTTTGCACAAAGGTGTAGCTAAATTGTATTATTAGTTTTACTATGTACCAGCTTGTACAGAGGAGTATAAAAAAATCATTTGCGCATTCGACCCATGTCCGTACCTAAAATCAAGTGGTCAAAGCTACCCCAGCTAGTTGTTGTTGATAGTTCGAAATATGTGAAGATCAAAAAAAAGTTGCAAATATTATAAAAGTGTACAGTAAGTCACCCTTTATATTATTAATCCACCAACTTGACCCCGAACTAGTCCTGGCGATAGCATTTAATGTTGCAAAATCATATTGCAATGGATCGAGAACAGCTTCCAACAATACGGGTTAAGTCCATAAGAACTGGCTCACTCTAAACAGTTGATCAAAGGACCTTGTAGAACGAGAATCGGGAGCGTCCTTCGACTTATCAGACAGGAGATTTGTATAGTAACTGGACTTTTTAACGGGTCATACCCGCCTATCTTGTAGTGAGAATGTTTTTTGTCGTAAACGAGTAATTGAGAAAAGGAGTGCTAGAAATATAGAGACTAATGTTACCATTCGGGACCTACAAAAAGCATATGATGCCGTCTCAGATAAAAAATTGTGGACAGTGTTAGAGCAAACTAATATCAATCATACATATGTAAAAGCGATAAAAGAACTATACAAAGGATCAAAATCTAAAATTAAAATTGTAAATCGACGTTCAAAGGAATGTAACGGTAACGAAAGGCTTAAGAAAGGGATGTTGTATCTCTCCAACTTTTTTAAAAATATATATCGCAGTACCGATTTACCATATACACACTACAGTTTGCTGACGACCAAGTAAATGTGGCTAATGATAAAGAAGACATGGAGTATATGATGAGAAGGTTTACGGAAGAATACCAAAAGTGGGGGTTAACAGTGAACGTGGACAAGACACAGTACTTATGTATTAGAAACGAATCAAGTGAGTTAGAGCTAGACAATGAACAAACAATATCTTCCATATAATGAGTACTTACGCAGATTGTAAGGAAGTGGCAAAATTAATAGTAAAAGCAAAAAAGGTTATGGTTCGGTTCGGTTCGGTCTTGACTGTAGTATGGAGAAGAGAGATGAAAAAGAATGTAAAATTTAATATATATGAAACAGTAGTGAAAAGCACGATGTTGTATGGAAGAAAGACTTGTCGCGTAACGGAAAAATACAAACCAAAAATAGAAAGCGTCGAAATGGATGTAATTGAAAGATCAATGAGAATATCTAGAACAGATCATATAAGAATTAGAACCATAAAAGAAAGAATGGGAATCAAGTGAAATGAATGACATCACTAAATGAAAACTGATATTGTACGGCTATATACAACGGATGAACTACGAAAGGCTTCCAAAGCAGGTTCTAGAATGTCAACCAATAAGGCGCAAAAAGACAGGGCGTCCTAAACTGGAATGCCATCAGTCAATCAAAAGATCAATAAGTAAAAAACCGGACAAAAGATGATTGTCAGGATACAAAAAGGTGGAAAATAGGCGTTGGACAAAGTAGAAAAACGTTCTAAACCGACATAGTAGCAGTACATCCGACTAAGGGTACCCATGCAACAACACAACACAAACTTATGTTTAAGATATTTTTGTCATTGTCAAATTAAAACAGCAGAATGTTGAACTGTTAAATTTTTGAGGATACAATTTTCAGAGAGACCTCTTTGTTTTTTGACCCAATATTTGCTCTCCAAATTCGAGTTTCCTATCACGTAACGAGAGCCTGTAGGAATTTGGGGTGACGGTTAAAGTTGCCGTATTTTTTGCTCTATCAAAAACCACTGCATTTTTTATGAAGAATTTTATGCGAGCTGCTTTTTTGACATTATTCTTAAAAGAATACGGTTTTGTAAACATCGAAAATATATTTGCCTTTCCCTTTTCTTTAAATTTTTGATGCTTTAACTATGGCAAATAATATTTTAAAACATGCGCTACTTTCTTAAAATCCGGCAACATCCTTGGCTTCCAACTACGAACTAGCTGTATAGTATGCCGGCTTTTAGAATTTACCTTTTAATTGCGTGAATAATTCGTTTGTGGTTCGCATGATTTATTCGATTTTTTAAACCAAGCTGCATAGGAAATAGTGATTTACCTAACTAGTGCGGAAAGTGATACTTTCAAGCACGCGACGGCAGTTGCTCGAACGATGCTTTGCGGAGTTCGGGCACGCCGTCAAGGGCGGAAAAGGCACTTTCCGCAAGAATTAGGTACAAAATTTTTCCTAGTTGCATAAAAAGCTTGGTTTTACATTTTAATATATTTGGTATTTTTTACATTAAAACAGCAAAAAGCATTTTTAATTTAATCGAGTTTCAAAATGGTTCAATACCTTACTAAATAAAATTATAATTATATACTGTTATAAAACCATAAAATTTGGCTCGAATTTATACCGATTATAAAAATGTAATATTTTATTGTTATTATAATTTCTGTTTGGTCCAAATAGTATCATTTTATACAAAAAAACAGCGTGTTTTTTACGCAGGCCGTGCGTGAAAAAAATTGACCTTTGAAGTTGAACTTTCCACATGAAAATTGATGTGGAAAAACTCGTTTTACGCTCGCAAGTAGGAAAAGAGTTATTTACCTAACTAGTGCGGAAAGTGATACTTTTACGCACGTGACGGCGCCGTCAAGGGCGGAAAAGTTACTTTACCGCACGTGCACCACTTAGAAACCTTAGCAACGCATCAATAAGACAGCTTCAATATTTGTTTACATTTCAATTTCGTCTATTTGACATGTTTATTTATAAATTACATTTAATTTTAAAAAAAATAAAGACATAACACGAAAGTTAAATATTGTACCTAACACATGCGGAATGTTTCTCTACCAACCTTTTTTCTTAAAAAAATTACAACCAAGTGAAGCAAATAACCCAATAATTCATTATTTATAGACAAGAAATTTTGGAGAATCATTTTAGGAAAAACTTTCTATTTTTTCACTTTTTATAAGTTTTTAACTACGTTTTAGATATACAGGCAAAGGCAGGAGGTAATTTGTGCTAAGCCTGACCTAGTATTCTACTTTGAGGTTCTCTATTACCGTGGGGATATTTAAGACAATATAGCTTGAAAAACAGTGTTAATCTTGACCTTAAAAACTTCTTGAGAGTTAAGAACTTTTTCGGTTTGCTACGTAACTTAGAGATACTTATTTTTAACCTAAAATAATTCCTTTAAGGCAGGTTTTGTTTAAGTTACAGGTTGAAAATGATTATTTTTCACAGATAAGTACGAACTAAAACGCATCGCTCAACTATATAGAAAAATACTCTGCCAATATATGGGCCCCTAAGCTCACACTAGGTACTATAGTTATAGTGTACGTGTGAGCTAATATAACTAAAAACTGAAATATATTTTATTCAACTGCAGACTAAATTACCTTTCGTTTGATACCACACAAGCCATGTTTTGACCTAAACTCAAATTTTTGAAATATACCCCCAACCTTAAAAAAAACAAAAAGTAAAATGTATTTTGTTTAACTCCGGACCGAATGACCTTTCGTTTGATATCACACACGCCATATTTTTACGTAAACTATAATTTTTGAAATCTACCCCCACCCTTTGTTTTAAAAAAACTAAAATGTATTTTGTTTAACTCCAGGCTCAATTACCTTTCGTTTGATGTTACACACGACATATTTTCACATAAACTCTAATTTTTGAAGTCTACCGCCACCCTTTTATTTGGCTTGTGTTCGGTGGATTTTGTTCATTTTTAAATGGGACCATCTCGACCCAAGACTTAGCCTAGTTACCAAATTTAATTGAAATCGGGCAAGCGGTTTTTGAGTTATGTGCGTTGGTCGTTACAGACAGACAGACATACAGACAGACAGACAGACAGACGACGCGACAAAAAAGTTTCAAAATCATCTGAAACGCAAAGTGTTGGTGCAAGAAGTATTTGCCAGCTTTTGGCTACTTTTATATTTTAATATTATTTTCATTTCAAATTTCGCGGGGTATATGCATATGACTTATCCCCGCACCGAGACACGCGCGAGTCTGCGCGAGGAGTCGCAATCGGGAAACCGACAAGAAGCACAAGAAAACGCCGTGAGTGCTACAATTTTCCCGTTTTTCCTATCTTCCAAGCGACCAAAACGACTGCAACTAGATGAAAACTAAGGTAGGTACACTTTAGATATCTTATTTGCATCGTTTTTACTGATTTCCTTTACATAAACTTTACAATTACGTTTTTCAATTTCTTATCTCAAAATATTGGGTATTTCTCGAATGAGTGGTGTAAGTGGTGAACCAGCTAACCTAAACTCAACCCAACTTACGTTTGCACCCTCATTGGATGGTCCTTCGAGCCGGATCCTTTCAGTTTACATTTTCAGCAGTTATCCTGTAACTTTTCAAACTTACAAATTTCCAAAATTTTCCGTTTTCGGCGAGTTTTTTCGTATTTTCTTAAGTCACGTGTGTTAAAAATATCAACTCGGGTGAGTTATATATCGAATATCGAATATACCTATGGAATTAAAAGGTATAGTCGACCAATACAGTATTGGACGCCACGCGCGCGCTGTTTGAATTACTTGACTTGGGTTACACTGCCGGCATTGGTCGACATACTTTATCGCGGACTCCGTTAAATTTTCAGTCAGCCCGTATAGCATAGGGTATATAGCGCTCGACTCGAGATCCGCAGGGCATGGGATCGAGACTCATTGAACACAAAACTTTTTTCTTTACTAGTTTGGTAATTGGTGGGATCACAGGATAGTTAGTACAAACAACCTTAATTAAAATTTACTAATTAATAAATAATTAAAATAAATTAAAAATTCTTTAATTTAATGAAATTTTATTAATTATTTTTTCTTTCATTTTATGAACTAAAATTGGATTTTTAAAGCGTTTTAGATGTTTTAACAAATCTTTGGTTTTTAAAAAAAGGTAATTTTCAAAATCAAAATGTCAAAACCAAAAAAGACATTATTGCTGGACAAGCGTGCTATTTGTGTAAATCAAATAACCGAATCGAATGAGGTCGCGAAACAGGCGAAGGCAGACTCTTCGTTCCAGTTCCTCTTCAAATCTAAGTACGAGGATAATGACGAATGTCATCAAAAGTTTTACGAGTCTCATAACCAAATCATCGGATCCCTCGAGGAGTTGGGACTCGATTTTAATGAGCAGGACAACATAAGAAAAAGATTCGATTTACTTTTTTATGAATGTCGTGGCATTTATTATAATATTTTTCGAGCCAGCAATACTAATTTCGTTTCACTAAATACTTCTGCCAATAGCCCTAGGTCAAATTCTAGATCTTTTCCCAAGTTGGCTAGTTTCGATGGCAACTATAAGAATTGGCAACATTGGTTTGACCTCTATAAGGTCATGAATCATGATAGCGACTTAAGCGATATAGAAAAGTTTCAGCACTTACGTAGTTCAGTGACTAACGAAGCACTTAGTCTGGTAAAAACAATTCCGTTATCTGACAGCAATTATCATATTGCATATGAGGCTCTAGTCAAGAGATATCAAAATAAGCGTCTCATAGCTACGACTGCTTTAAATGCTATGAATTCCGTTTCGGTGAAAACCAGTTCTGCGAAAGAGCTCCGTTTTATGTTAGACACCTTTTCCGAGAACTTAGCCATTGTGACCGAACTCGGTTTTCCTACGACAGAGTGGGACTTTCTTACATTTAATCAATTGCTTTCCAAGTTGAACGTTAAGCTACGCACAGAGTTTGAGCTATATTATAGCAGAGATAAAAGCCAAGTCGACATTCCTTCTTACACTGACTTGTACAGCTTTATCGAAAATCACTGTATAGCCTTGGAGTCTCTCCAAAATATGCAGTTAATTAGTAAGCCCCCCTCTAGTTCAAATCATGCTAAGCCCCTGAATATTAATCAGCGGAACTTTAGTCACAATAATTATCCTAAAAATACATCAACTTCATCTTTCAATACTACAGTTTCAAATAATCCAATTCAACCAAATAAACCGTTCAATTCAAATGTCAAATGTCATTTGTGCCAGTCCAATCATGTCCTAGCCAGATGTCCCAGTTTCCTAAATAAAAATTCAGAAGAAAGACTTTCCTATGTAAGACAAATTAACTTATGTGAAAATTGCATGCATTTTTCTCATCAAACAAGGAATTGTTCTTCTTCTTATAGCTGCAGAGGGTGTGGCCTTAAACACCACAGTTTACTGTGCCCCCACCCCCGTCAGAGCAATACACGTGTTCAGCAGGGTACAAATACTAGTACTCAGGAAAATCCAACTTTCTTTCTGTTTCACAAGGTACTTCCTCAACCAATTGTCACGCCACAACTATTCCCAATCAATCTACTTTTCTACTTTCAACAGTTGTAGCTGACCTTTTGTATTCTAAAGGAAATTACCAACCCGTGCGGATTTTGCTAGATTCAGCATCTGAAGCCAATTTCATTTCGGAAAAATGCCTTAATAGACTAGGTCTCCCCAGACAACAATTTTCAATTTCCATTCAAGGTCTAAATCAAAAGGCATCTTCGACTACCAAAGGCAAAACTAATTGCATTATTTGACCGCAAAGAAGAATAGATCCTACCTTTTAGTTTGAGGCTTTAGTATTGCCTCAATTATGTTCCAATATGCCCTCTGTTTCTATAGATTCCAGTCAATGGGATCATATTCGGAACATTAAACTTTCAGACCAAACTTTCAACATACCTAGCCCCATAGATATTATACTCGGTTGTGAATTATTTCCTCAGATTTTAAGAAATGGAGTCATCCATGGTCAAAAAGGGCAAGCTAGCGCTTTTAACAGTGTTTTCGGTTACGTCTTGATTGGTAAGGTAGACGCTTCGATTCAATCCAAGCCAAGTACAGTCGTTAGCTGTTATACATCTTTAGAACCGCCCTTAGAAGTTTGTTTAGAGAAATTTTGGGAAATAGAACAAGTCCCACATAAAGTTCACAGCAGCCCTGAAGATATTCTATGTGAAAAAATCTTTTCGGACACAGTATCTCGTAATGAATCAGGCAGATTCATAGTTTTATTACCTTTCGTTAACTCAGAGCCTACTTTAGGTGATACTTATCCTATTGCTGTAAAAAGGTTTAAATCGCTCGAATTCCGACTTCTTAAAGACCCTGTGCATTATGAAGCATACAAAGACTTCATGAAGGAATACATATTATCAAATCACATGATTCCAGTCCCTACACCTAGTTCCAAAGAAATCTTAGACTGTTCATATTTCATTCCCCACCATAGTGTTTTCAATAGAGGAAAAATTCGCTGCGTTTTTGATGCTTCACAAAAGGGTCCTAGGGGTTTATCTTTAAATGATACATTGTGCGCAGGTGCTAAACTTCAATCTGATGTCTGCGAAATACTTCTGAAATTCCGATATCATGCTGTAGTGTTTACTGCAGATGTTGTTAAAATGTTTCGACAAATTCATGTCACACCTGAGCACACACGATATCAAAATATCTTATGGAGATTCTCTGAAACCGATCCCCTTTAAACCTACTCTCTCAGAACTGTTGTCTATGGTCTTAAATCATCACCCTACTTGGCTATACGTACTCTACAGGAATTGGCTAGATTAGAGTCTAAAAACTTTCCTAATGCTTCTAGAGTTCTGTTAAAAGACGTCTACGTCGATGACGTTTTAAGCGGCCACAATTCCGTAGTTTCGGCCATAGATCTACAGCAAGAACTCATTTCATTATTACGTCGTGGTGGTTTCGAGCTCAAAAAATGGGCAAGTAACAAACCAGGACTTAATTCATCATTTCCAGAGACTGATATACAAATGTCTATTTCTTTCGACAAAGCAAAGCCTAATTTTGTGAAGGTGCTTGGTCTCCAATGGAATCCAGTGACAGATTCATTTACATATCTTGTTATACCTGACGATAAGCCTTGCACTAAACGTGGAATACTTTCTCAAATAATGAAAATATTTGACCCGTTAGGTTTCTGTTCTCCAGTGTCCTTACTGGCCAAGCATCTGGTGCAAGATTTATGGAAGGAAAAGATAGAGTGAGACTCTCTTCCGCCCCTTCATATCATAAATACTTGGAATCAGTTTCGCATGGAGCTTCCCGAACTTTCTAATCTTCGTTTACCTAGACGTATTACAATAGACAAACCTACTCGCATAGAATTACATGGATTTTCCGATGCTTCAATGGTTGGTTATGCAGCCACAGTCTACCTTCGCATTGAAGCATCTTCTGGCGAGCTGTTTACTTTTCTTGTTATGGCAAAATCTAAAGTTGCACCACTTAAAACGGTTAGTCTCCCAAGACTGGAACTCTTGGGCGCTACCCTACTGTGTGATCTTATCTCTTTCATTCAAGCAAGTTACGCTGAAACTTTGGTGTTTAATGAAATTTGGGCGTGGTCTGACTCACAAGTGGTCTTGCGCTGGTTATCTGATTCTCCCCATAGATGGGTTACATTCGTCGCTAATCGTGTTTGCAAAATCCAAGAAACTTTACCCCCTCATGTATGGCACTATGTTCCGTCTGCTGAAAACCCAGCGGATTGTGCTTCTCGTGGACTCACCCCTAACCAACTTGTTCACCATGACATATGGTGGAAAGGTCCACCCTTTCTAAGCCTTCTACGAGAGGAATGGTCTAATGGATTTCATTGTCCAGATCTTTGCGACAGTGATGATTTGGAAGAACGCAAGACATTTCTTACGGTCATGTCAGACCCACATGAGATCTATGTTCTCTTGAATAAACATTTTTCTCTCACGAAAATACAAAGAATCATTTCCTACACGCTTAGACCAATTTCGAAAATCTATTACTCAGATCATTTGGTAACAGAAAAGGAACTGGAGAATTCCATAATTGTTCTTGTCCGCCATGTCCAACGTACAGTATTTTCAGATCTTCTTTCAAAAATTAAAACAAACAAGTTTCTTCCAAAACCCTTTCGTAAACTTTCATTATTCCTTGACGAACAAGACTGTCTCCGTCGCATTAAGCATGCTTCTGAACTTTCTTATTCTGCTAAGCATCCGTTGCTCTTGCCACGTTCACACCGGCTTACTACAATAATTATCGAATATACACATTCAAAATACTTTCATCCAGGTCTCAAAACCCTACACTATATGCTAAGGCAGCAATTTTGGGTGCTGTGTGCTCGATACGCTATTGAAAAGGTAGTTTCTCATTGTATCTTATGCTTCAGACTTCATCCAAAACCAGCTGTGCAATTTATGGGAGATTTACCTCCTCAAAGGATTTCCCAGTTAAAACCATTTTCCCATGTTGCCGTGGACTATTGCGGACCGTTTGATATCTTAATGTCAAGACACCGAGGTGCCAAACTCTATAAAGGTTATATTCTTGTTTGCGTTTGTGCTGCAACCAAAGCAGTGCACTTAGAATTAACTTCCGATCTTTCAACAGATACGTTTCTTGCGGCCTTTAAAAGGTTTGTCTCCAGACGTGGAAGGATATCACACGTTTATTCTGATAACGGTACCGCCTTTGTCGGTGCAGATAGGTTACTTCAAACCTACTCAAAGGAAGCATGTGAAAGCTTAAGCATTTCGTGGCATTTTTCTAGCCCTGGAAGTCCTCACTTAAACGGTTTAGCCGAGGCTGGAGTAAAATCCACCAAGGCTCACCTCAAACGTGTTGTAGGCGAGCAGCGCCTTACATATGAGGAATTTACTACCTTCTTGTTTCAAGTTGAGGCTTTACTCAATAGTAGACCTCTCTATGCTCGAAGTCTAGATCCAAATGACCTCATTCCGCTGACACCAGGTCATTTTCTAACATTGGAGCCTTTAAATTCTATACCAGAACCTGATTTTTCCGACCTCAAGCTTAACACTTTGTCTCGCTGGCAGCTTGTCCAAAGACTTCAAGCTGACTTTTGGAAAAAGTGGCCTTTAGAATATTTAAACACACTTCAACAACGTGTTAAGTGGACTGAGAAATGCAATGACATAAAAGTCAACACTTTAGTCGTTATTAAGAATGAGCAAAAACCACCTATGCAGTGGTCACTCGTACGTGTTGTAGCGCTACATCCAGGTGCTGATGGGCTTACTCGCGTCGTGACAGTAAAAACCGCCACTGGCACTTATCGAAGACCGGTGGTCAAGTTATGTGTCCTGCCCCTGCCGGAGGTAGAACACAAGTAATTTTTTCGAAATTTTGCTCAAAATTTTTTATTTTTTTTTTCTTTTCTTTATATATAATTTTTTTTTCCTTTTTACAATTTACTAGAATTAAGGTAAATTTTCGTGCATACTTGCACGATTTGGGTATTTAGATACAGTTTTTTTCTTCGTATCCTTACTAAAAACACACGTGTTTTGGTGGCCGGAAAATGTTGGTGCAAGAATTATTTGCCAGCTTTTGGCTACTTTTATATTTTAATATTATTTTCATTTCAAATTTCGCGGGGTATATGCATAAGATTTATCCCCGCACCGAGACACCCGCGAGTCTGCGCGAGGAGTCGCAATCGGGAAACCGACAAGAAGCACAAGAAAACGCGGTGAGTGCTACAATTTTCCCGTTTTTCCTATCTTCCAAGCGACCAAAACCACTGCAACTAGATGAAAACTAAGGTAGGTGCACTTTAGATATCTTATATGCATCGTTTTTACTGATTTCCTTTACATAAACTTTACAATTACGTTTTTCAATTTCTTATCTCAAAATATTGGGTATTTCTTGAATGAGTGGTGTAAGTGGTGAACCAGCTAACCTAAACTCAACCCAACATACGTTTGCACCCTCACAAAGATATATAAAAATTTTTGAAATCGAAGCAACTTTTTTTTTTCTTGAAAAAATTAGGATAGTATAGTATACGTGTGAGCTAATATTTCACTTTATTTAACCATATAGAAACGTCGCCGTCGTGGTGTAGTGGTAGCAATGTTTGTTTCCCACACCGGTGCGGCGGTACGGCTTGGATTCCTGGCTAGGTACTTGGTTGTTTGTGTTTCTTTAAAAATGCTTTAACCTTGCTCATGCTTTGCGAAACTGGGCGATTGATCCTGATTGGATGGAAAGTCCCAGTATAAATAATAAATATAGAAACATCGGCGTTGCCCAGGTTAAAACTTGCACTTTATACTGTCCTAATAAAAAAAACAAGTGGTTGAAAACAAGAAACCCACACCCCAGCGTACCAGGGAGTAGTGTGGGGAGGCTATACTGTGTTGAAATAACTCAACATTTTGTTTAATTAACGTTGGTTATAGCGAATTCTTTTGAGAAAGTTAGTGGGCCACTCGTAGTCCACTGACACTATTTTGGTGCTGTCAAAAACTGGCCCCAGTGCAGTTTCAAAAGAATACAAAAGTGCACTAGTGCAACTCGAGCTCGGAGAGCCCGTGCCAAAAAATGTGCACTGAGTGCAACACTGGGCTTGTCATTAGGTCAGAAGAATACAAAAAATTGCACTAGCTTTCCCAATAGAATACGAAAACTGCACTAGTGGTGCACCAGTGCTGCACTTTTTTCCCAAAAGAATTCGCCATTAGTTTCGCTAGTTTTTCGCAGATCACTTTTAGATGACAACACCGTCGCAATTTTAGATAAAGGACAACCAAACCTTGAACCAATGATGACGTTTTTAGGATTGCTTTGTTTTTTTAGTTGTTTCTGTGTTTATTTTTTTCAACAAAAACTAAAAAAAAAACTTAAAACAATCTACCAAAATGTTTACCACTAATTATTTTTGAATATTCAGTCAATTTTGTAGTATAACGCATTGTTATCGAGTGGCCGAAAATAGAATTTTTTCTCGATTTAAATATGCCGCCAAACTTCTATGATAGACATTTATATGAAAGGAGGAGAAGGAAATAGTTAGTGAAAATAGAGAGTGGTGCATGAGCAGCTAAAAAAATGAGATTCCGATTTGCACTTTTAGGCCATAGAACCTAATGAACCTACATAATTAGCTCACACATATACTATACTATAGTAGTGTGAGCTATAGTGATCCTAATTTTTTCAAGACAAAAAAAGTTGCTCCGATTTCAAAAATTTTTATATATCTTTGCGTTTCAGATAATTTTGAAACTTTTTTGTTGCGCCGTCTGTCTGTCTGTCTGTCTGTCTGTCTGTCTGTCTGTCTGTCTGTCTGTCTGTCTGTCTGTCTGTCTGTCTGTCTGTCTGTCTGTCTGTCTGTCTGTCTGTCTGTCTGTCTGTCTGTCTGTCTGTCTGTCTGTCTGTCTGTCTGTCTGTCTGTCTGTCTGTCTGTCTGTCTGTCTGTCTGTCTGTCTGTCTGTCTGTCTGTCTGTCTGTCTGTCTGTCTGTCTGTCTGTCTGTCTGTCTGTCTGTCTGTCTGTCTGTCTGTCTGTCTGTCTGTCTGTCTGTCTGTCTGTCTGTCTGTCTGTCTGTCTGTCTGTCTGTCTGTCTGTCTGTCTGTCTGTCTGTCTGTCTGTCTGTCTGTCTGTCTGTCTGTCTGTCTGTCTGTCTGTCTGTCTGTCTGTCTGTCTGTCTGTCTGTCTGTCTGTCTGTCTGTCTGTCTGTCTGTCTGTCTGTCTGTCTGTCTGTCTGTCTGTCTGTCTGTCTGTCTGTCTGTCTGTCTGTCTGTCTGTCTGTCTGTCTGTCTGTCTGTCTGTCTGTCTGTCTGTCTGTCTGTCTGTCTGTCTGTCTGTCTGTCTGTCTGTCTGTCTGTCTGTCTGTCTGTCTGTCTGTCTGTCTGTCTGTCTGTCTGTCTGTCTGTCTGTCTGTCTGTCTGTCTGTCTGTCTGTCTGTCTGTCTGTCTGTCTGTCTGTCTGTCTGTCTGTCTGTCTGTCTGTCTGTCTGTCTGTCTGTCTGTCTGTCTGTCTGTCTGTCTGTCTGTCTGTCTGTCTGTCTGTCTGTCTGTCTGTCTGTCTGTCTGTCTGTCTGTCTGTCTGTCTGTCTGTCTGTCTGTCTGTCTGTCTGTCTGTCTGTCTGTCTGTCTGTCTGTCTGTCTGTCTGTCTGTCTGTCTGTCTGTCTGTCTGTCTGTCTGTCTGTCTGTCTGTCTGTCTGTCTGTCTGTCTGTCTGTCTGTCTGTCTGTCTGTCTGTCTGTCTGTCTGTCTGTCTGTCTGTCTGTCTGTCTGTATGTCTGTCTGTCTGTCTGTCTGTCTGTCTGTCTGTCTGTCTGTCTGTCTGTCTGTCTGTCTGTCTGTCTGTCTGTCTGTCTGTCTGTCTGTCTGTCTGTCTGTCTGTCTGTCTGTCTGTCTGTCTGTCTGTCTGTCTGTCTGTCTGTCTGTCTGTCTGTCTGTCTGTCTGTCTTTCTGTCTGTCTGTCTGTCTGTCTGTCTGTCTGTCTGTCTGTCTGTCTGTCTGTCTGTCTGTCTGTAACGACCAACGCGCATAACTCAAGAACCGCTTGCCCGATTTAATGAAATTTGGCAGCTAGGCTGAGTCTTGGGTCGAGATGGTCCCATTTAAAAATGAACAAAATCCACCGAGCACAAGCCAAATAAAAGGGTGGGGGTAGATTTCAAAAATCAGAGTTTACGTTAAAATACGGCGTGTGTGATATCAAACGAAAGGTAATTGAGTCTGGAGTTATAAAAAATAAACTTATTAGTTATAAAAAAAGGGTGGGGGTAGATTTGAAAAATTAGATTTTAAGTGAAAATATGGCGTGTGTGTTATCAAACAAAAGGTAAATGAGTCTGGAGTTAAACAAAATACATTTTAGTTTTTTTAAAAGGGTGGGGGTAGATTTCAAAAATTAGACTTTAAGTCAAAACATGGCTTGTGTGGTATCAAACGAAAGGTAATTGAGTCTGGAGTTCAGTAAAATATATTCCAGTTTTTAGTTATATTAGCTCACGCGTACACTATAACTATAGTACCTAGTGTGAGCTTAGGTGCCCATAGATTGGCAGAGTATTTTTCATGTCAACATTGCCGATTCTAGATTAAAAATAGGAATAAATAAGTTTGCTATTAAAATTAAAAAAATTTTGGCTACGACATTAGACATTGCGCGTTTGTGGACGAAAATAATGGTAAGATCAACCTCACATGCGATGGTGGCGGAAAAAGGATAGACGCCATATTTGTTGTTCTTTTGTTTCAATAATCTTTCGTAAAACAATGTAACTGAATTGTTTTTATGACCAAACATCAACATTTGGTCATAAATTTAAAAATATACGGTTTTCGTATCTTTTAAAACATAAAAACTCTATTTTTTTCCTTAAAATGAAATGCTTTAAAGGGCGGGTAAATTTTTTGAAGGCAAATTAATATATTCTACAAAAATATTTCCGGTGCATGTTTTTTTTATGTTAATATGTATTTAAAATATTTCCATAACCCCTATATGATTATAGTAGTTTTTCACAAGTGGTTAAACCCATCAACCATTATTATTGTGTTCCTCTTTTTTATTTTATTCCTTTCTGTTCTGACAGATGTAGAGGGCGCCTCAAAATAGGGACTCCAGAAGGCATTTTAAGTTATTTTAAACCATATGGGTTAAAATGAAGTTGAAGGCTTGCCTATACACAGACATATTGTCCAAACCTTTGTCAAAGTCTTATGTAGGTAACTTAAAATTGCAAGACAAACTGTTCTCATTACCTATTTTTTGCTTTCAAATTACCTTGGTTTTTGTTTTGGAAAAATTTCGGGAAATTTCCCTCTTTTGTTATTAATTTTCTATAGGAAAAAATTACTTTCTTATTTTAAGTAAAGTTTACCCAATTTTAATCAAAAATGGTACTTGGGCAATGATGTTTCTGGCTCTTTTTCTACAAGGTCCTTTAATCAACTCTTTAGAGTGACCCAGTTCTTTTAGATTTATCCAGTAATAGACACTTATTTGAATAAAACCTGACCTTAATTAAAAAGTCGACCCTATGGTGACACATTTACATATAAAAAGCAGCTGCTCTGCTTCAAAATTCGGCCTATGTGTATTTAAAAACCGGATTTATTAGTGTCGGTATTTGTTATTAAATTTGGCTTAGGTATGTCATTTTTGAGAGGTCAGCTGTTAGTTTTCTGTGTAAATGTGTCAAAATAAAGTCGATTCTAAAATTAAGTCAGGTTTTATTCCAATAAGTCCCAATTGTTGGAAGCTGTTCACATAAATTTCAATATGGTGGATTTAGCAACATTATATGCTATCCCCAGAGCTGGTTAGGGGCCAAAAAATTTGGCAGATAGCACTTCTCTTACTGCCTCAGTTCACTCACCCCCAGATTACCCCGGTATCGATAGTAATGATAAATTGTTAAGTAGGTATTTTACTTCCTATAGTTTTAGTAGAAGAGATTAGTCATTGTCACTTATTCCTCGACCAAGCAATGATGGCAAAAGTAGATTCGACGTGAAAATCTGAATGAAAAGTGCCCCAAACGAGATACTTTCCAGCTTAAGTCTGTTCTTATTTCGGAAGCCAATTTATATCATCTACTTTTCCCTTATAGCATAGCAGTGGCGTGTATAAAATGCGGGAATGTTACAAAAATATTTAAATTGAAAAGGGCGAGATTCACTTTACCAATTTTGTGTTCTTCCACCTAACTAGGGTATCCAAGTCCCGGGACCAAATATGTTTTCGGGACTTCGGGACCAAATGTCAGGTCCCGGGACTAGTCCCGGGACTGGTCCCGAAACTAAAATAATAAATTAAAATTATAAAAAGTAATACAATTAATTTAACACAGAACAGAACACAGGTTTATTGATATTGGTAAATGGTTAACATAAAAACAAATTGACAAACGTAGCAAATAAAAAGGTAAGTATAGGGAAACATTACTTTTGTCCAAAGTGAGATTTAAGGGCAACGAGTGCATTTAAGGACTCATTATTTAATCTTAAACGAAGCTTCTTAGAAACACCGCCGTCCACTGAGAAAGCTCTCTCCGATTGGACGCTGGTAGGTGGTATAGTCAGTAAATGCTCGTACCATAGCTGCAAATATTGCCCTCGACAACCGCCATCCTCAAAAAGGACCATTTCTCGTTTGATTATTTTTGAAAATCAATCTGGTTTTGCACTTGATAACGTTTGTATGATTGCTCTTGTACTTGTTGACGCAATAGCAAATATTGCATTTTCAATAAATCCGTCTAACTTTTTTGCGATCCTTTCGCGTTCATGCAATAGACGGCGCTGCGTCCCGCTTATTATGCATGTGTCTGGTATAATTTAGCGGTTTCGGGACCAAGTTGAGGTCCCGGGACCACTTTTTTTAGGAAAACCTAACCCTTTGATGGTATTCACATTAATCAAATTTTGAGGGAAGAAAAAATATGTCGAACGATTTTTTTAGCCCTTGTAGTTTTAAAGCTTCGAGGAAAAATTCAAAAATTCGGAATACCATAAATTCATTCTTAGGGCAGATATTTCACTTCTCTTAAAAATTCTATACAGAAAGCTTATTCTATCAATAAAATGACGTTTTTTGTGGTCCGTCAAGTCAAATCCGAGATTTCAGAAAAAAATTAAGAAAAAATACGGACCTAGATTTTTTCTTTATTTTTTTTATAGCTATACTAGGGGTTAATTGGGGACCCAATGTGAAGCAAAAATCTGAATAAAAATCTAGGTCCGTATTTACCTTGTTAATTTTTTTCTGACATATTGGGGGCAATTCTTTAAAATTTGACATAATTTGAAACAATCTGAAAAAATTTGACGCCTCAAATTTTAGCCCTAAATCATGGCAACATCGTAAATTTCAGTTTCTTGTACAGCGTCAAAAACCGAAAAATGAGGAAAAATATAATCTAAAACGTACCTTTAAACTCGATTGCTGAAATTCAATATTTTTCAGGGATTGTTGATGATGCAAAGGTTCTTAAAAAATTGTATTTTTCCGGAAAAAAACAATAACAAAACTATAAAACGTTTTTCTTACTTCGTTAAAGTTGGATTCAAATAACACGAACACATGATAACATGCAAAGCGAACCAAACTGAATGGCTAAGTACAGCCGACCACAAAATCAAACATAATATTATTTTAACGAAATCAAATGAATTTTAGGAAAGAAAACTATTAGGGTTGATGTTTATGAAAAAAAAAATATTTTCGGATTTATTGCAACCCGTGGCCAAAAAATAACCTTTGAATATATAAATATCAAACTTGTTATTATTATTATCATATAATTAAAAATAATGTTTGTCTAATATTTCTTATGATCAGGTATGAGAAGAGATAGAAAAAAAGACTGCCAAACCCAGGTTATAAAGGTTAGGTTCAGGTCTGCTACAGGGTGACCTTAAAATCTATTATAGATTTGTTTAGAAATTCTAGTTCTCTACTTAACAATAAAAAGTTGAAAATAACCCAGAAAGTTAAACTATGTATTAACGGATTATTTCAAATTTAGGTTCAGGGGGTGAGTTACAGGGTGATATCAAAAATAGTTGTACAATTTACATTGTTAAAAACAACGTTGTCAAGAGTTTTACTTAGCAAACAAGAGTTAGAAATACCTTAAAAAATCATATCACTAACTTATTGTATTACCTTTAGAGCCAGGAAGTGAGCTACTGGGTGATATCGAAATTACTAGTGTATTTTTCTAAAAATCACATTTTTAGAAAACAATGTTGTCAAGAACTTTCGTTATCAAAAAATGCTTAGGAACACGTTAAAAAATCATAACATTAACTGACTGTATTACCTTTAGGTCCTTGGAGTAAGGTACAGGGTGATATCAAAATTAGTAAAACACTTTTGTAGAAATCACAATTTTAAAAATCAACTTTATCAGGAGTCTTGGTGAGCAAAAAATAGTTAGGAATATGTAAACAAACCACACCATTCACTAACTGCGGTACATTTAGGTCCAGTAGGTAAGATACTAGTAGTAATTTTTTTTATAAATCATATTTTTAAAAATAACTTTTGGCCTCACCTTACTGTGTACAAACCAAGAACATATAAGTTAGGGTTTCTTGAGCGATCTATTAAAAGAATATTACGTTAATTACTTTTCCGCACAATTTTACTTTTTCGCATCATTTTTACTTTCCTCACGATTTTTTTCCGCACGTCCACATTGCAAGAACCTTCCCGTCCACAATCGTTTTCAAATGAAAACCCGTCCTCCTACATACAAGTTTCATTTTCAAGAAGTGCTGCTGTACCGATGCTACCAGAAGCACCGAATGAAGAATCCTGTAATGTGTTACAGCCTGTACAGACCAATATACCTTCCTCCATTCACTACAGTAGTAATTCTAAGCAGCAAACTGATCAAGGCATTTCTGTAGTGGGCCAAACACCATATATTGAAGCATGCAACAAACAGAAAGTGCACTTTCAATTTCAATATCTACCATCGTTAACTTTTTCGTTATTGTTAATTAAATGTTCTTTACATAAGGTTTCTTTTTAATATATCATAATAAAAAAATCCTGTTTTATTATTTTTCCGTGCATAAAAAAATCAAGTAAAAATAAAAGTTAAAAAACTAGTGCTGAAAAATTTCTTTTCCGCACGATTTTTGTTTTGTTAAAAATGAAATATTTAGGACTCATTAAATGATTTATGTAACTATTCTATCTTACGTATCATTTTCTAGCATTATTATAAAATCTTTGCGAATTAAAACATGTTTTTTGATAAAGAAGATGGACTCGTAGGAAAAACATTGTACCTAATTCTTGCGGAAACTATCTTTTCCATCCTTGACGGCTTGCCCGAACTCCGCTCCGCGTCGTTTGGGCAAGTGCCGTCGCGTGCGGAAAAGTACCTCTTTCCGCACTTGTTAGGTAACTAAACTATTGTACAAACAATTAAAAGCCTAAGCGATACAAAAAAATATTTGTGTAAAAGATATTTAAAATTTAAAGATAAAAGACCTTAAGTGGGATGAAACTACTGCTTTTGTTGATTTGGAGTTTTCAGTAAAAATAGCTAAAGAAGTAAAGAAATATATCCCTTTATCAGACAACCAAATAGCTATGTAGCGATACATGTATTAACAGATTTTTTGAAAGAAATGCAAAATATTGAATCGCTTCACTTTGGAAGAAGTCTATATACAAGTAATTAAATAAAACTAAGAACGACGTACGGGACAAAAATATTTGTGTGCAGGTTGTTGTTTGTCAATGTAAATAAATGTAATATTTATTATGTGTATTTGTACATTTTTATATTGAGCAAGCTTAATAATTATAAGGATTTGATTTGGCTCGGTTTGGTTATGTTAAATAGATAACTTGGGTGTCAAATTGTTGCCTAAAAAACATGCAAATTTGTGAAATAACAACGAAGACAGTTTTTTCCTGTAAATAAATGTGCAGATTTTTATATTTATGGTGTATGTTTGTAAATGTTTACATTTGGCAAGCCTAGTGAAGGCTTCCGTTTTGTTACATTAAATATATATTTTAGGACCAAGATTCTAAAATATCTTGTAAATTTGTTAATTAACAAATCAAACAAATATAAAATATTTGTAAAAAAATTTTGATTTACTATTTGTATTTGTTAATTTTTATATTGACCAACTGGTTCGGTTTGATTCTATTAATTGTATATTTTGGATGAAAAATTTTTGTCAAATAAGCATGTAAATTTCTGAATTAACAACGAAGGCAGGCAGGTTTTTCTGTAAATAATTATTGTACATTTTTATATTGACCAACCTTATTTATATGGGTTTGGTTCGGTTTGGTTATACTTGATATGTATTATAGAGCCATGATTTTTTCAAACTAACTTATGAATTTGTAAAAGAACAACGAACCAAGATGTTGTTACGCAAATAAATGTAGGGATCTTTGGATTTCTTATGTGTATTTGTAAACTTTTATTTTGACCAAGGTTAGTTAGGGGCTTAGGTTGATTTGGTTATATTAACTAATAAGTTTTAATGTCAAAATTTTATCATATTAACTTGTAAATTTGTCAAATAAATAGTAAAAGTTTTTCACGTAAATATATGTGAATATTTTTGGATTTATTTATTCATTTCACCCTGTAGCTCACCTCCCTTGTTTTTTAAAAACGTGATTTTTCAAAATCTTTACTGCTATTTAGATATCACCCTGCAGCTTACCTACTGGAAGTAAATGAAATTTAGTAAGTGGTATGATTGCTTAACGTGTTCCTAACTATTTTTTGCTAACAAACGCTCCTGACAACGTTGTTTTTTAAAAACGTGATTTTTACGAAATTTTGTTACTAATTTCGATATCACCCTGTACCTCACTTCCTGGACCTAACGGTGATACAGTCAGTTAATAGTATGATTGTTTAACGTATTCCTAACTATACTTTGCTAACAAAAGCTCCGGACAACCTTGCTTTTTAAAAATGTGATTTTTAGAAAATTTACACACACTAATAATTTCTATATCACCATGTAGCTCAATTACTGGACCTAAAGGTGATAAAATCTGATAATGGTATGATTGTGTAACGTGTTTCAAATAATTTTTTGCTAACGAAAGCTCTTGACAACATTGTTTTTTAAAAATGTGTTTTTTAGAAAATTACGCTTCTATTTTCGATATCACCCTGTAGGTCTCTCACTTCCTGGATCTAAAAATAATACAATAAGTTCATGATACATACTTTAATGTATTTCTTACTCTTATTTGCTAACTAAAACTCCTGACAGAGTTTTTTTTTAAAAATGTGAAGATTTACTACTATTTTCGATATCACCCTGTAACTCACCTCGTAAACCAAAATTTGATCTAATCCGTAAATAGTAGTTTTTTTGGGGCTATTATCAACTTTTTATTGCTAAGTAGAAAATTAGAAATTTTTAACAAATCTATAATATTAGGCACACAAGAAATTTTACATAATTATACAAACATTATTTTTAATTATACGAATTTATAGAAAGTTTGAAATTTATGTTTTAAAGGTTTGTTTCTTGGGTCCAGTCAGGGGTGCAATAAAACCAAAAAATATTTTTAATCTATTTTAAGGTCGGCTGTACGCAGTACTGCCTATATGTGCACCTCCCTCTAGGGCGCGTGTCGCAAACTTAAGTTTTCCTTGCACACTGTGACCACGTGGTCGTGGCACCCCTGAAAACTTCCGCCTTCGACTTATTTTCGTCAGGTGGCGACTGTAGCAAATATTCTTAGGGTCACTGCATCCTGAAAGCCTGGGTCTCCCAACGAGCGCATAGTTAACAACTTGCATTCCATTTGCTATTGGTTGACATAGTCAGGCGGGATTTTTAAAATTAAACTCTCCTGTCCTCGTTTTGGGAGGTTGAAATCGGTGTTAAACCAAACTGAAACAAAACCTAACCGTGGTCAATTGATGGGAAACGTATCCTAACCGGGGCGTGTCTGGACAGGTTAGGATACGTTGTCGAATAATTTATCAGGGTTAGGTTAACACCGATTTCGACAGGAAAACAGGATAGGGAAGCTAATTAAAAAAAAATATAATATGTTTTTAAAAAACAATAAAAAAAAACTCATCGGCATATGCATAGAATTAGTTAAATTCAATAGGTATGTACTGCACAAACCACTACACTTTTTAATCACTTACAACTAGTATATATTCGTATTTTAAGCCGAAAGCTGTAAACATAAAGTTTGTTAAATGCTTGACTGGTGGCACCATCTCTTAATATAATATAATAATAATCTTAAACGGCAACGTTCAACATCAAAAAGTCAGCTGACTATTTCGACCAATAGCAAACGGAATGCAAGTTGTGAACTAGCCGCGACACCAAACATAACCTCATTTACGAAAAACGCAAATCTGACACTGTCAGGAGCGTAGCTTTTTTTATGTTTAAAAAAATTAAATGGTTTACAAATGTTACGTAAAGAACTGTCCGTCACATCCGGTATATAAATTTTACTGTTCAAATAAACAAACCTAAAAAAACTAAGTTTTTTATGATTTCAAATTTATTAGGACCCTGTGTTAGGACCCACACAGCGAAGGAAACCAAAAATATAGTTTGCATGTTTTATATATATATTCTAAAATATAGAAAACTATTATGTTGGGTTTTGTATTATTTAATAAATGTTTTATGCTCTCTACGGAATAAAGGTGTATGTTTAATCCCTTTTTTCATGGGCTAAGGTAGTATTTCTTGTCCCCAGTGATTAAAAGTAATTTCTTTAAAACCATAAAGGCAAAATATAGGTTTTTGGATTATTTTATTTTATCATAATACAAAAAACAAAAAGGAATATATACACGATACCGATTATTTTGTTCCAGCTTGCCGTAAGCTTACTTTACTTTGCCGATGGCTTGGTTCGTTTTGATCGTTATTGTGTCCTTAGGCATAGAATATTGCTTCTATATAAACGAAGCATTTAACTTTCTAGACTTCTCCAGGCTGTAAACCAGGAAACTGTGAAATTTTCGAAATTCTGTTTATTGCATCATTTCCATGCCCATCTCAAAGTAAGAATATGCTTTATTTTCCATCTTCGAGAAATGTAATTCGAACTTTTTCTCGAGTAAACTTAATTAGTTTGTTATGAAATAAATAATATTTTTTCCACATTGTTTGTTATAAGGTCACTCATCGTCAAGCAAGCTTTACCTTGCTTGACGATGAGTGACCTTTGTTTGTTAGCATCTGACTGACTTTTGTTTAATGTAATGTCATGACAACTATCACTGCCCACTGTTTTTTTATATACTTGACATGCTAAAACTACAGTACGGTAAGTGGTTTAATACTTATTTATTTAGTTTATGATTATTATTATTTTTAGTATATAAAAATAAACCTTGGCATTAAAGTCCCTTTTAGTCACTTAGCAAATTATAGCCCTTCTTCCGGTCGAGCATGAAAATTCCCGCCGTGGTATTAAAAGTAAACACTGCACGCCCCAGGTTTATAATATACCTACTATTATTTTTATTATTGTTCAAAAAAAAGCGGGCGGCGAAGAAAAGGTCGAAAATACAAAAAGTCGAAAATACAAAAGTTCGAAAGTACAAAAGGTCGAAGATACAAAAGATTGAAAAACAAAAGGTTCCAACAAAGATCGAAAGTAGCTACACTGTAATGATTGCAAAACAAAGTAGAATTAAGAGACACACAGGTACACACACACTCATAGAAAAGTTTTTAAAAAATCAACATCCAATAAAAACTCAAGGTAGCAACACGACGGGTCGCAGAACTTTGTTCGAAAACATTTTCTTCGAACGGAAATTTTTATGAAAACAATTTCTTCTAATGAAAATTTGTTCGAAAACATTTTTTTTAAACGGAAATTTATTCGAACACCATTTCTTTGAACGGAAATTTGTTCGTAAGTAATAGTTGTTCAAAAACATTTTCTTCGAATAGAAATCATTTTCTTCGAAAGCAAGTTTTTCGATAAAAGACGCTCTAGACCTGGATTTCCAAACCTAACACAATTCATATAGTTTGACTACGGCAAGGTCTTTTTAACATATTTTTTCAGAAAAACCCTGACTTCTTTCCCGGGATCGTAAACATTCTGAAAATTTGTCTACTTTCCTCCTTTTGGAAGGTCGAAATTGGTATTTTCCTAAACTTTGTCAATTGATCGCAAACGTATCCGAACCGGTCCAGATACCTCCTGATGTGCTCAATTAAGAAAGGTTAGAGTAACACCGATTTCAACCTTCCAAAATGAGGACCGGAAAGCTAATTTAGGGAAATCATTTTTCGACAATAGGTCTCGGTTGGTTCGGTTTGGTTTCACACCCTCTAGGATCCCGGGAAAGAAGTCAGGGAAGTTTTTGATTCCAAAAATGGTTAGAAAAAAACCCCATTAGTCGAATTATATGAGTTGTGTTAAGTTTGGCAAGCCAGGTCAAATATTTTTTTTTCGAAAAATTTGTTTTCGAAAAAATGTTTTTGAACAAATTTTCATTTTAAAAAAATATTTTCGAACAAATTTCCGTTTAAAGAAAATGTTTTCGAGAACATTTCTGTTCGAAGAAAATGATTTCGAAAAATTTCTGTTTGAAGAAAACGTTTTCGAACAATCTTTTGTTCGAAGAATATGTTTTAGAACAATTTTTGGTTTGAAGAAAATGATTTTCGAAGTTTATGCTTTCGAACAATAATATTACGATATTTATATGAAATGTACTATAAAAATATAAATAATTAAGCCGAACCTTACGAAAACTCGAACTGTATTTGGGCATTTTTGTCTTTTGATAAAATGTAAAATTCGGAATAAAAAGGTACTAAAAAAAACCACAATACCAAAAACACCCAAAAAAAATGGGAAAAAACCTTGGAAAATAAATTAAACAGTGCGAAAAATAGCGTATAAACATCGTGATAAAAGTTTCATTTTATCCCTTGATATATTATATACTATTAATAAACTTTTAACATAGAAATGTATTTCTGTCCTGTTTGTTTATTTATTACGTATTATTTTTATACAAAAACAGAAATAATATTTAAAAGAAAATGATTTTTAACAATAATACCTACAATAAATATTCATAACCCAAAAACTCAAGGAACATATTTTTTATTTCTTAAGATGTATAAAAACGAGTTCTTTTTAAGTTCTATTAAAACATTTTTCTTTTCTCAGACTGTATAAAAATGAGTATTTTTCACGAACGTCTATGGAATTTTGAGTACGGTTTTGACACTCGTGTCGCTACCCCTGGGAGACGCTACGCTTCCAGGATGCAGTGACCCTAGTATTTCTAATTACACTATCCAAAACCTTATGGGGCAGCCTTCGTGTTAGTTTACGACAGAGACAATTTATTATTTTCTCTCTGGTTTACGAAGGCTTTGTCATGGGCCGTCACTGAAGAACAGCAGTTTCTATATGGGAGGACCCCCCAGAATAAAAAACTATATACGTGCCTAGCTTTGATAACAAAAGTAAAAAATAATCACCACTTCAATAATTTGACCAGGATCCTCACTTAGTCAGATTTTTCTGGCAGATTTTAAAGAAATAATTTGACATTCCCTTAAAAATCCGTTCAAATATAACGGTGGCAACAGCGTAGAGCTAATTTTGTAGCGACCCTTCCACGACATGCAGTTAGTCCCTCTTTGTTAATTTTACCGTGAAAAACAAAGAAAGAAAGTAAACTTAGCTGACCTCATAAAGAAAACGATTAGGACTCATAAATTTGAAAGAAATGTGACGAAATGTGACGAAATCTGACATTTCAGTTTGTGTGGTTAATGGTCTTCTGCTTTGAATTTATTTACAATTTTTAAATTAAAAATTTTCAACAAATTACGGGTTTTTAATTAAAAACAAATATTATATCGTGACGCTACATCTATCAAAAAGTGGGAAATGGCCTTTTAGGTAAGTTTTTAAGTTTAAAAATTGCCTTTTAAACGAGAAATCTTAAGCGCCAGATTATGTCACATTTTGTCAAATTTCGCCAGATTTTTTGAAATGTAAAGAATTGCCCCCATTGAAACCGACTCGAGTGACCAAAAATTTGACAATGTCATTTTATTGACAGGAAAGATATGATAAGATGATTTTTAGAATTCCGAATTTTTGAACTTTTTCTCGTAGCTCCAAAACTACAAGGGTTAGAAAAAAATTTTTTTAGGAGGACTGTAATGTAAGGTCCCCCCCCCCAATCCTCTATCTTTTATATTAAGTGAGTTTCCTATTCAATACCATCAAAAATGGGACATCCTGTACCGTTCATTTCATAATTTTTGAGAAAACTTTTTAACAATTATAGTAGAAAACAGCATATTTTTATTTATTTAGTCGATTTAGAACGTTTTTCTACGTTGTCCGACACCTATTCTCCACCTCCTTCGATCCTGACAATCATCTCTGTCAGCTTTTTTTGACTCATTGATCTTTGGATTGACTGTTGCCATTCTAGTTTAGGACGCCCTCTTTTTCTGCGCCCTATTGGTAGCCATTCTAGGACCTGCTTTGGTAATCTTTCGTCGTTCATCCGTTGTACATGGCCGTACTATATCAGTTGTCTTTTAGTGATGTCATCCGTTATGCTTCCTTCGATTTCCATTCTTTCTTTTATGATTTTCAGTTCTTACGTGATCTGTTCTAGATTCTCATTGATCTTCTTATTGCATCCATTTCGACACTTTCAATTTTTGTTTTGTATTTTTCTGTTACGCGACAAGTCTCTATTTCATAAAACAGCGTGCTTTTCACCATTGTTTCATATATGTTAAATTTTACATTCTTTTTTATCTCTCTGCCCCATAAAATACTGTTAAGACATCCAATAACCTTTTTTGCTTTTACTATTCTTTTTTCCAGTTCTTTACAGTCTGTTCCTGTCTTATCAAATGTGACACCCAAGTATACATACTCATTGCATGGAGATATTACTTGTCCATTGTCTAGTTCTAACTCACTGGATTCGTTTCCAATACATAAGTACTGTGTCTTGTCCACGTTCACTGTTAATCCCCTCTTTTGGTATTCTTCCATTAACCTTCTCATCACATACTCCATGTCTTCTTTATCATTGGCTACAATTACTTGGTCAGCGAACTGTAGTGTGTATATGGTAAATCGGTCGTTAAGTTGTATTCCCATGCCGTGCACATTCCGTTTCCAGTTTTTTAGAGCTACTGCGATATATATTTTAAAAAGAGTTGGAGAAATACAACATCCCTGTCTTAAGCCTTTTGTTACCAGGAATTCTTTTGAAAGTCGATTTCCAATTTTAATTTTAGATTTTGACTCTTTTTATAGTTCTTTTATCGCTTTTATGTATGTATGATTGATATTAGTCTGCTCTAACACTGTCCATTGTTTTTCTACTGGAACGGTATCATATGCTTTTGGTAGGTCCACAAATGTAACATGAGTCTCTATATTTCTGGCGCTCCTTTTCTCAATTACTTGTTTAAGACAAAAAATATTATCACTACAAAATCTGCCTGCACGAAACCCACTTTGCTCTTTTTCTTCTTGTTATTACAATCTTGTACAATCTACTTAGAGTACTGGTTACTGAAATTCCTCGGTAATTGTTGCAATCCAGCTTATTTCCTTTTTTATGTATTGAGGATATAAATGCAATTTTCCATAAACGGACATCCAGTACCTGATGATTGGAAGAAAACAGCAGCAAAATTATGAAATTAACTATAAATAATTTTTCAAGAATTATTTTCATTTTGCGAATTTTTGCCTACCCTGCTTTGATTAGCTCAGCACGCCACTGTAGCATAGTTGAAGTAGGGAAAATCTCCGCGTGATGGGATAATATGGGCTTTTATTTAATGGGTTTTAAGCCCTGCCGGCTTAGCAACGGATCCTGCTGATGAGAATCTCTTTCTCTTTAAGTTCTAGGCGGCTAATCTATTATCCAGAGTGTCTTTGCATTTTTAAGCGGTTCTTTTACTTTAAACGAAGCTTATTGTGCAGTATATAGTATTAAAAAAAAGAAGGAAATAAATATAGTCTGCACCTCGGTCTGCACAGAAATAAAAATAATTAATATCAGTTGCATCGGTTTGATGCAAAAACATATTTTTAAATAACACCAAATTTAAAATCCATAATGCATACTTTCTATCAATAATGAGATACCTGATTGAAATATGGGGTACATGCTCAAAAACTTTTTTTGAAAAAATTAAATCAATGCAAAACAAAATTCTTAAAATCCTATTTAATTTTAATTTCTTAACTCACACACAATACCTATATAAAAGTCTAAAAACACATTCACTTGAACAGTGTAAATTTTTTTATAAAATATTTAATAAATTAACAAAATCAAACTCGACTGACTATCACTCGTAGAACAAACATACACAGCTATCACACCAGAAAAAATCAAATCCATAAAACATATAAAAGAACAACTTTGGCTTTAAAAAACACAATGCATCAAATCATTTGAAAATTTACCACCAGAATTTAAAGTTCACAAATATAAATCTTTTGTTGTAAAATTAAAAAAAACATTTTCAACCATAGAAACAAAACAATTAACTATGTAATGATCTCACGATACTGTTTGTTCACCTTTTAGATTTAAGATAATTTAGTTTAGTAGTTAGTTATTTTGTACCTGTTTATAAAATTAAGTCCAAGAACAAATACTATATTAGGATAAGTGTTAGTATTTCCAAACACAATGTATATTGCTTCGAGACCAGTTCTTTAAGAACTGATTAGGAGTTAACCTTTAGTTAGAAAAATGTACGTGTATGTGAAGCTTTTTCAAATAAAGTTGTTTTTCAAAAAAAACTGCATTTCTGTGCACCAAAGCAATATTCGCTTTAAAAGAGAGAAGAAACTGAAGGCAATCCATCTTTCATTATAAATAGATTTGTTTCACTCCAAGAAAATCATATGGCTTATTTTTAAAAAAAAATCTTGCATAAAGATACTCTGATTCTCCATTCAAGACAATTACTTCAGTATTTACTAAAGGGTTGAAAATGCTATAATGCTAAAATTCTTAAAACTTGGTTCATTCTAGTTAAAGGTTTAACTAATTTTTTTGCCTATGCCTACAAGACATTTTAAGCCCAAGCTACCTAGAGAGCTATGCAAAAAGCCATCGCAAAATCGCCAACAGGAAGCTGTCGTTACTAGTGGTTCACATGATACCAACGAGACGAGACTTTCATAAAGTCTCGTCTCGTCTCGCCGATGAAATATGAAGTCTTGTCTCGCAGCCTCGAGTCTCGTTTCGTCTCGCGTCTTGTACGAGAGTCTCGCAAATGTATCGGAATTTCGTCATGCATAATCTTGTTCCAGTCTAGTACGGGATATTTACCTTTTCCTACCTTTTAGGTATAATGTAGAAGTAGGAAGAGAAAATTACAACAAAAATTATATTATTTATTGAAAACTAAGTACCTAATAGGTACATACTTACATCGTACATCTAAACAAGAAAAAAATCATAGCATTATATATTCGAAAATTATAAAAGTAATATAAAAAGTAACACGTATATTCTAAACGAATAGACAATACAAAAACTTTAATCCAACATTATTTATTTATTTAAGAAATAGGTATCTAAGAAAAAAAAAATGTGTACTTAAGACCACACGGCAGAAGTGCAAACATCAACAAGGCGAAATTAATAATACTGGCCTTCATCTGCATCATCATATCGCTCGCTGAATGTTCGTCTCACAGTTAGTCGACTCGAGCCGACTTCACCCGAATAAGCGTTACATAGCCGAGCCTGACGGCTCAGTCCAATTCAGTACCCACAAACCTCCTAAACGCGCCTAAAGAAGTTTACACTTTAAAAAACCTTTATCAATCAGATGAGCAATGCAACTGCGGCACAGAAGGGGTGACACTTCGCGGCGTCTGTCGGCGGTCCGTCAAAACAAAGTTATGCTTTATCTAGACTATTTAGCACAGAGAGACTTTACAAGATTTTCAGGTAGGCAAATTTGCGATCTGTCGTTATTGCAGTATTGCCTTTATGTTCCGCCGCCGTAAGAGAGAGAATACTAGTCCGTTTTCGTTTCACGCATTATGTCGTTTTATTATTTTATTATTATTGTGTTTTTAAAGTATTTATAAATGAAATGTTTTGTCTATCTGTGCTAAATAGTCTAAATTCTTTATAAATATGTTGTATTATGAATGAAATTCTCAAGTCTGCAGTCGGCACGCAGTAATATTTACCGGCGAGACTCTCGCACGAGACACGGGAAGTCTTGCACGAGATTTGAGACGAGACCAATAAAAGTCTCGTGTCGTCTTGTCCGAGTCTCGTCTCGAGTCTTGTCTCGAAAACGAGACGAGATCATGCGAGACTCTCGAAACGAAACTTAAATAGAGAATGATTGAAAGCGATTAGGACAAAATTAGAACAGTAATAAATATAATATGGTAGGCCAAAGGACAGTGCCTTCATTCCAGTGCTTTGACGGTTACGTCATGACATATGTCCATTAGCTTAAATGATGAACTGCCAATGACAAACTAAAAAAAACCGAATATATAGCAATCTATACATTTTTAATTGATCTGGCCACCTTTTTCCTTTTTCTGCAATTAAAGCAGTCAAAATTAATTGTAATATAAAATACAGTTTCACCGCAAACGACAGCAGCATCGGATGAGTATATAATGGCGGCTGATATTTGAGTTGAAGCCTGCAATAGCAGGAAGTTCAGCCGTACGCGTGCTAATGCAAAACAGGATATGCCATTGACAGGTCGCGATTGTCCATCAAATTGCCATTGTGAGAGTGTGTGTGTGTGCGGGATCGACCGGCGGGCGCCGGCGGTCGACATCAATCAAAAATCCGATTTGGATTTACATCAAAGATTTCTAAAAAAGCACCAGATGGTGTACCCCTGTGTAACTGCAGGTCAATCGGTATGGGCATAAAATAAAGCCAGGCAGTACTTATACTAAACTAGTTTGAATTTCGTGAGCTTTTAAAGTCGTAAAAAACGAAAAAAAAAAAACAATTGTACTATAATATGTAAATCACATTGAGTATAAAATCACGATAACAGAAAATACCAATAAAAATTAATTAACACTTTAATAGCTATTTGTCCGGTATTAACTTTCCTAGATGTTTAAATATTACAGAGCTACGGATTTTTTAAAGCTGCTTTGTTAAGCTTTTCCTAAGAGATACACTTGTTTAAATCACTTTTGGTTTTAGATCTAGATGTAAAGAAGTCCAAGTCATCGCAGCTGGTTAGATGACCAAGTTATTCTAGATATGAATCCGTGATACGGAGCAAAAGAACTAGAGGCTCTACGAGGAGTATAGGCCAATGTTGGAAGGACAACAAATATTGGAATGCAGTATGTCATAAAAAATCAGGAGTTCCTTTCTGAGCCATCTACTTATTATCGTCATTGATACTCCAAAAGGTCCTATGTCAGCAAGTAAAAAAATTTCACTAGGTAGGAAAAAAGATTGGAAGTTTTGTGCGGAAATTAAAAACTGACACTGGTGGGTTGATAAGTAACTTTTGAATCTGAAATTTTGTTTATAGAATTATGTTATACTGTAGTATCACATTACCAAGTGATTTTTGAGTATTATTATTTTAGGTTTTTGTGTGGCATACAACCCATTGGAATTATTTTCTGGTCACAATTTTATGGCATAGGATCAATTTCTTAACACACAGGACATATTGGTACTACGCTCTGTGCCACATCATAGCGACTTCTAGATCCAAAATTAAAATTAAAATTTTGGCATTTAAGGTGTTATATAATTTCCTAAGGCTACCACAAATAGGCATCTAAAGCCCGTAAGAGTTTTTTAAAACAAGCAAACAATATCTATTTGCTAAATTTCCGTCAAACCTCAAGAGAATTGTATAGTCAATATAAAATCCTATCATTGAATCAAATTTATAAAAATCAAATTTGTACATATATACATGGAGTAATTCGAAAGGAAAAATATTCAACTATAGAATTCAAAACAAGGGCTGAGGTGCATGATCATATCACTCGATCTCACAAAAATATTGATGTGCCTTTTGTTTGTTCTTTAAAAGGAAAAAGATCTTTATTGTTTGAGGGTATGTCTCTGTATAATGGTTTGCCTATTAATATTAAGGAATCTTCAATAAAACAATTTAAAGTCTTACTCAAAAAATATTTATTAAATAACAGTACCTGAAATTAAATTAAATGTTCCTAAAAGAAAAAAAAACCTAACCTTTTTTCTCTGTTTTCTTTTTCTGTTTGTGTTGTAATTTATATCAAAATCTGTGATTTATTTATGTGATAAACAAAAAGCTATAAAAATAGATTTAATTTGAATCCAATATTTGGCCTAATATAGGATTTGTTGTAATTTCTTCTTTGGTTTAATAAACATCTTTATCATCTTCATCATTTTTCTACACAAATAAACTAAAGTAAAATATTCTCTAAAATGTGAACGACACAGGACTAATTGGTTATAGCCAATTTCACGACGTTAACGACATGTGAGAAAAATCCATATTGAAATATTGCGTTTCTGATTGGTCGGAGACATAAGTGGTTTTTCTGGGATATAAAGCATTATATTTGAGTGCGTAGCCACCAAAAATATGATATTGAAAAATTTATGATATACGACCTATTGGAATATAAACGACGTTATGCTTTGCATAGATGAGAATAGTTATAAAGTCTAAAATTTTCGCTGGACACGTTCTATCTGTTCAATATGGTTAGTATAGTGGGTCTTCCAGACACTCGATGCATACTCAAGATATGGCCTCACCAAAGCACAATAGAGAAATTTCAATGAATTTATATCTGTGAATGAATATACACTTCATAAAATCGAGTATCTGTGTAGCTGTAGATAATATAGGAGGGCAGTGAATGTCGATAGAAGGGTCTTCCATTATCACACGAAGGTCCCTTCTAGTGTGTTCTAGTATGTCTTTATTAATATTGTAGGTATAGTCTACAATATGTCTAATAGCATTTAGAGCAGTTTAATTGCATACCATTGGTGCTACACCAGTCACCAATCTATCCAAATCTGCATAAAGGCTTTGAGAATCAGATTTGTCAAAAAAACTGAAGAGTATAGGACCAAGGAGCGACCCTTGTGGAACACTGATACTACAAGAATTATTTTGGATTGAAAATTTCCTAATTGCACTATGGATTCATTCATGCAGAAAACTGTTAACCCAATCCAGGAGGGAGTCAGATACTCCCGACGTTTTCAAGATATACAGGGTGTTCGGCAAATGAACCGTCAAAATTTTTTGGGATATTGTTGGGGTCATTTGCTACCTTTTCAACCTTGGAACTTGGGTCCTAAGAGTCACGGCTAAAGAGATATTAATTTTTTAATTTTTTTTCTCAAATTACCCAAAATTCTACCCTTAATTTAAGCTTTTTATTAATGTCTGGAAAAGCACCATCTTTTTTATAATTCTGTAATCTTATGCTTCTTCAACTAATTAATAGATTTGTTAAAATTTATGTACGAAAGGGACATACGAGATTTTTTATTGCAGAACATTAGTGATTTTGTGAAAAAAAATCAATTTCAAAATTAAAAATCAAAAAAAGTATCGACAACTGAGAACTTCATTTTCTTTTAAAAACTTCTTTAGTTGATTACCTTTCTAACGGTATGCTACACATTGATAAAAAAAATATTTCTGCTTTAAAATACGAATATTCCGTTAGAAGGGCGAGACTCGTTTGGAATTGGTAATAAAAACAATTTGATGTTTATGATCGTTTACCTACTTGAACAAAAGTTAAACATTTAACAATAATGTATTCTGTTCTTTATTTATAAATTTTGTTCGAAACGATCATAAACATCAAATTGTTTTTCTTATCAAGTCCAAACGATTATTACCCGTCTCACGGAATATCCGTATTTTAAAGCAGAATTATCTTTTTTAATCAATGTGTGGCATACCGTTAGAAAGGTAATCAACTAGAGAAGTTTTTAAAGGAAAATTAAGTTCTCAAGTGTCGATACTTTTTTTAATTTTTAATTTTGAAATTGATTTTTTTCTCAAAATCACTAATGTTCTTCAATAAAAAAATCTCGTATGTCCCTTTCGTACATAAATTTTAACAAATCTATTAATTAGTTGAAGTAGTATAAGATTACAGAATTATAAAAAAAAATGGTGCTTTTCCAGACATTAATAAAAAGCTTACGAGGGTTTAAAGGTGGGATTTTCGGTAACTTGAGAAAAAATATTAAAAACTTCATATCTCTTTAGCCGTGACTCTAAGGACCCAAGTTCCAAGGTTGAAAAGGTAGCAAATGACCTCAACAATATCCCAAAAAATTTTGACGGTTCATGTGTCGAACACCCTATATAACATTAGTATAATTACGATTTGTTAATAATACCGTAGATATTTCCATGTGAAAATAAGGTAAATTACCCTGTATATATACTGTAAAACCAAGCAGTAGCAATGACAAGTCATCTATATTCCTACAATTTTAAATTTATTTATCGTAAAGGGTCTGCCAAATTGCTTTTAGATAAAGAGAGATCAAATTTTAAAATATTTCCTTCTTCGTTGAATTACGCTACTAAAAAAAATAAGCGAAACGTGAAAAAAAAGCAATTTAAAGATTTGTTTTCATTTTCCTATATGAAGCATTACATACCTTTATGGAATGTTTTAAAAAGTTGTATGAAAAAGCCTCTTTCGCAAAAATCGCAAAAAAAAATAATTATTTCTGGAATAACAGTGAAATACTTTTGTTTAGTTTTTGAGACTCTGTGGTTTTAAGATTTTCTCCACCAGACTAATCAAATATAAATTTTTAGTAGCTTGAATTGGCAGCATGAACAAATTGACCCAAACTCGCAGCTAGTAATAAAGTATTACATATAAAATCAGATAACATGACAGCTAAATATCCATATTTTTTTTAGAAGTATTAAAAAGTTAATTTTTTAAATCCTACTGCGATATCTATATTTTATTTGAAATGGTTTTTTTTGGTCAATAGTTATTTTCTCCTGATTTTTTCGGTTTATGTCACTTTTGATTCGTTCGAAAAAAAATAGTTGACATTTTACACAATTTCTTTATTTTTTTGAGTCACACAGGATGTAAATAACCAAGTTTTTTCTTTTGCCAATGCAGTTTGTTCAACCAGCCATCTGTGCGACGGAGGCAAACCTGCCGAATGCGGAAGATTTTGAAGAACCTTAATAGACTAGGCATTAGTTAAGGATTTCCAAACAATCGTACTTCTTCACCAAATTTTGTACACCCTTCCACGGTTCCCAAAACCTACTGCGTTAAGTTTTTTGTTAACTTTTCTGTTGCGCAGAGGGGATTTTCTGATATACGAGATTCGTACAAACATAAGTTTCTTATTTAGTATATTTTTTCACAACCGGGACAACTTGTAAATAATGTCTACATTTTTTAAAAGCTGTTAAGATTCCTAATAAAATGATGTATTACATCATTACAATTTGCCCGAGCTTAACGAACAAATGGAAGAAGATGAACTTTGTTCATATGTTGTTAAGTTCGGCGTTTGGCTACAATGTATTAAGTATTTAAAAATAACCTTCGATTTTGGCATCTTTTGGTAGTTTCACAAGAAAAAATGGCGATATTTTGACATGTGTGCAAAATTTCAGGAAATTATAAAAGTTTGCTCGTCAACCATAATATTTCTGTTAATTATACCAAACATAATTTTATCCTTATCGAGAGCTTGATTCTTATTTTTGTGAAACGTTGAAAACGGTAAAAGAGTACTCTTTTTTTAAAAATATAGCCTTCTGGAATAAATATTTGCATATAGAGCGCTATCGCCCAGATAGACAAATGTGATATTTTTTATTTTGAAATATAGAAGAAACGAAAAAAATATCACCAGATAAGATCCCCAGTAGAAATGGCAATGTTATAAGGTAAAAACGGACAAGACTAAAATAAAATCAAAGGACAGCAAATAGGCATTTTTAATATTTCTGACTATATGTGTGGCTTATCCTTGTATCTAGAATTATTTAAATTTTTTTCTGTGAAAGCACCTGCTATGACACAGATATTATTAAACAAGGAGATTTTCTGAAAGTCTTTAAACACCTTGTATCTCACAAGTTAGGATGTTTATATGAAGTTTTTTTTCTCAAAATGGAAATTACATCCTTTAAAATTAGCATGTTATTTAATAATAAAACCTCCATAATATCAAAAACAAAACTAACAAACAATAAGGTTTCGCTTTCTTTGCCGTAAAATTTTTGTGCCGAAGCGAGGGCCGAATAAAAAAAATTGCCAGGGCCGGTTTGTTTCAGCCCATCCAACCCTGTATGTGTACAAAATTTGGTAAAGTTGTTTGGAAATCCTAAATTTTTGCCTATAAGTATTATTTCATAATAAAACTTGGCCAGGGGGGGTACTGCTCTTCAGTACTACCCCTTATCTACTTGCTTATATATTTACCTAAGCAATTCTACATTAGTTCCAAAATTGTCGATTTAAAACAATAGCGTTTTTCTAGATTGCTGTTTCTATTGCTCCTGGTATTATACTGCGGTTTGAATGATTGAAATTTTACCTTATTTTACTTCGTTAAATGCCAGTCATTTTCAAAATTTAGTTAAAAATTAATTAAAAACGGAGCGCAAAAAAATATAAGTAAACTAGTTTCAAAATTAAAGGTTTTTACTAGTTGGTAAATGTTTCTTCTTGTTCTAAACTTGGCTATTACGAATGCTAAATTGAACATAAAGAAGTTTGCCTGTAATAGCAAAGTTTAAAAAACACTTTTTGAAACTAGTAAGAACCTTTCATTTTGAAATTTGTATTGGAGAATTGGGCTATATTTTTATCTCAATTCTTTTACAGAATGGCGTGGCTTGGCTTTTTTTTACATAACTTGTTTTTGTTATGATTTTATTTGAAAGAATATAAATACGAGAAGTTTTAAACAAAGATTAAACTTACATTTTAATAATTTTAAATAAAACAAAAGAAGTCCGATGATATATAATAGTTTTAAACGACCGAACCGGACGCATCCACTCCGTATAGTAGATGTTACCCCAGATGGCAATTAATTTGGGGTAAATGTGCTCACATAATTAATTGCAACTAAACTAGACTAATGTAGAATGTTTGAATGTTGCTGTTAATAAGTATCTTTAACCGTTTTCAAGTGTAAACTAAACAATCCAGTTTATAGGCTACTACCATTGAGTTGTATAACGCCCTAAAAGGGCGTTAGAGACGGAAAGACAAGGCATTTTTTATTGACCCTATCCAATTTGGTTCCTATGGTCGGGTATTTCTTTTACAATAAAAACAGAGATAGACATTATTGAACATGTGAAACGGACAAAGATAGGGTGATTTTGCATGCTAATAATACCCTAGATAATATAAGGGTACTTTTATCTCTTTCACACTGACGGCATAAGTGCGACAGAAAAGCAGCTGGCTACCTTTAATCCACCTGCCGTATTTTGAGTGATTCTACCTGTTAGTCCGTGTATACAGGGAAAACTGATAGACAATGTTGTCTAAGTACGGAAATGATTTTTTTTGAATTTTGTGCGGGAATATTACAAAAAGAAATCTTAAAACGTTTAAAAACAAGTTTAGAAGTAACTATTTGAGTTTAAACATGGTCCAAAATTGTTTTTTGTGCAAAAGAAGAAAAAAAAATCCATAAAAAAACAACATTTCATGGGTAAGTCGTCTTGACAGATAGTTTTTCCTAAAACACGAGAAAGTTCAGTAGCGTCACGATAGATAGTTTTTTCTGCGACCGTGCGATTTTACCCTCACACATTTTGATTCAGAAAGTGTCACTTCCCCGCACTTTTTTTTGCATTGCATGAAAATTAACAAAAAGTATTTGATTTTCTTAAAAATGATTTCTTTTTAAATTCTTACATACCGATTTTTATCCAGTTGTTTTTGTTTTTTCGAACCAAACTTTTGACATGTCACGGTCGAGTTTCATACATCTTGATGAATTGTTACACACACTGATCTATGTTTTTATAAATTTCGATAAATTTAATGTTTTTTGCGGACTTTACAGTAATTTTAAGTTAAATTTTGGTCTTTCATCGCGAAAGTATATATTTATTATTATATGACCACCGCGACCGGTCTACAGGCCGGTATCATATGTTTATGTCCTTCTAATGTCATTTGACTATCATGCTGTCTTACTTAATAAGGTCACTTAGTTTAATTAATAATTTTGTCCTACATAATATAAAAGAAGAATAGAAACCAACAAAAAATTTGTGACACTTCGATTACCCATTTTCTTTGATTGCGATGGATTAGGGTGACCAGATTACGGTTTATTAGGGTGCCCAGAGTGCGCAAAAAAAGATTTTGAAAAATTTCCCTAAAAAAATTGAAGACCAAACACTCACTCGCCACTCAATGTTTATGGTCGCATACACTAATCCTAACTCGATTTCCGACGATTATGGACAATGGTTACCCCCTGGACATAAACCTAACAACTTTTACTATATTTATTAACAATAGGTAGGTTAGGTTTGGTTAGGTTGGGTTAGGTTGGGTTAGGTTGGGGTAGGTTGGGTTAGGTTGGGCTGGGTTGGGTTAGGTTGGGTTAGGTTGGGTTAGGTTGGGTTAGGTTGGGTTAGGTTGGGTTAGGTTGGGTTAGGGTGGGTTAGGTTGGGTTAGGTTGGGTTAGGTTGGGTTAAGTTGGGTTAGGTTGGGTTAGGTTGGGTTAGGTTGGGTTAGGTTGGGTTAGGTTGGGTTAGGTTGGGTTAGGTTATGTTAGGTTGGGTTAGGTTGGGTTAGGTTGGGTTAGGTTGGGTTAGGTTGGGTTAGGTTGGGTTAGGTTGGGTTAGGTTGGGTTAGGTTGGGTTAGGTTGGGCTGGGTTGGGCTGGGTTAGGTTAGGTTGGGTTAGGTTGGGTTAGGTTGGGTTAGGTTGGGTTAGGTTGGGTTAGGTTGGGTTAGGTTGGGTTAGGTTGGGTTAGGTTGGGTTAGGTTGGGTTAGGTTGGGTTAGGTTGGGTTAGGTTGGGTTAGGTTGGGTTAGGTTGGGTTAGGTTGGGTTAGGTTGGGTTAGGTTGGGTTAGGTTGGGTTAGGTTGGGTTAGGTTGGGTTAGGTTGGGTTAGGTTGGGTTAGGTTGGGTTAGGTTGGGTTAGGTTGGGTTAGGTTGGGTTAGGTTGGGTTAGGTTGGGTTAGGTTGGGTTAGGTTGGGTTAGGTTGGGTTAGGTTGGGTTAGGTTGGGTTAGGTTATGTTAGGTTGGGTTAGGTTGGTTCAGTTTGAGTATGTTCGGTTAGGTTCCGCTAGGATTGTTTAGGTTAGGTTTAGCTATATTCGGTTAGGTTCGGTTCAGTTTAAGCAAATCGAACCGAACCAAACCGAACCGTTAGATTCGGTTTGATTTGGTTCATTTCGATACGGATGGCTTCAGTTTGCTTTTGTTCAGTTAGACCTTCGATAAATTTTAAAAAAGTAAATAATTATTAATTTTTAGTGTTTTAAGGAATAAAAATTGATATAATGTTCAATTAAACTAATTTTTATTTGTAAAAATGTAGGAATCATAATTTTCTTGATTTTGTTTTGAATGTCATGCTTTTTAAAAATTGTGCATTTTCATAAAAGGACCAAAAAAACTGACCCGATTTGGATCAGTGACCTTAGTTATTTCAAGTTTTTGTTGACAGCTGATAGACGTCAGGGACCGTTTTGTTTCAGTTTGAAATGAGAAAATGCTTCTTTTGTAGCAATTTGTATGGGTTTTAATGGGGTTTTAAGAATGTTTCAATTTCAATTTTTTTAACAAAATCAACGATAGTCCGCAATTTTTTTTTTAGAAATCACTATAAAATGGTCTAAAATTATCATTTTTCAAAAAACTTCGTAGTTTTAAGAAAGGTGGTAAAACGTACCACACCCCTGAAATGTGTTGCAGTCTAGGACAACTGGGGGCCGCCAACTCGGCGCCACCAACTGGGCGGCAGGCCAACTGGGCGCCGGGCCAACTTGACGCCGAGCCAACTGGGCGCCGGACTAAAATATTTTTTCTTGATAAAATGTGCAGATGAAAAACAACCTTAAAAAAATTAAAGTGGCGGATCCAAAATGGCGGACTTTCTTATTTATGCATCGATATGTATCGAATATGGAACTTGGCGGTGTTTCAAGTCGCAGAACACTACACCTACCAAATTTCAACACTCGACTTAATAGATGTTGAAAGTTTTGTATAAATAACATACTTATTTTGTTTTTATCTGCACATTTTATCGAAAAAAAAATAGTCCGGCGCTGAGTTGGCCCGGCGCCCATTAGGCCCGGCGTGGCGCCCTGTTGGCGGCGCCGAGTTGGCCCGGCGCCCGGTTGTCCCATTTCGAATTGAAATTTTTAGTTCCGAAATTTCATCTGACTCGAGCATAACTTGTAGTCCACCCAAGAAAAGAAGAGTTGAAGAAGATCCTTGTTCAAAGAAAGAAAATATTTTACCTGGAAGGTACAACATTTGTAAAGTTCTAAGATGAAAACAATAATTTTAATACATCCACTGCACTTAGCATGCTTAGAAATTCTTTTTACTCTTTTTTTTTTACTGAAGAGAATTTTGTAAACACACACAAGTAAGTATTCATGAATTATTTATTATTCAAACAGAAAATTGTTGATAAAAAAATTCTAGTGGAATTCAAAATTTTTATTTTGCGCCGCCACTGCCCTTTTTTATCCAAGACAAGCAAATAGAATATTTTTGCGATGTTGCATGTTTCCGGACTCACCAAACCGAAATTCTATTTTCATCCCTATTTTGCTCATTAAATTCTTACTTGTATTTGGTCAATTGCGATAAAAGCTTGATATAATGGCAATTTTGGCCCATGCCGGGTCTACCCGTAGGGTATAGAAGTCAATGGCTACTACTTATACTACTTAGTGTGCAGTCAGGTGTGATGGCCCGCCCCTTTTTAATCCTAAGACGCTTGTTTTCCTTAAGGAGTGGTTTCCATTTGTTTGGTATGTCCGTGCTTGGTTGACCGAAAACTTTTTTATTCTTTCTATTCGTTTTCATCAATGCGACTCCTTTTGCAAAACTTTAGCTTCTGACCACTGAATCCTGTGATCATTTAACCATGCGTGATCCGCCAAACCGGATTTTTCAATATCTTCTAATTGGGTACTTTTTAGATGTTCATTTACTCTATTCTGAAGAGGGCGTTTCGTTTCACCTACATATAATTTACCACACTCACACGGGATTTGGTAAATACATTCCTTTTATATTTGAGTGAATTTCTGGTTTTGTTTTAGTTCCAAAACTTATTATCGTATTTCCCGATGAAAATACTGTTTTTATATTATAGTGTTTAGCTATTCGTCTTATGTTATCTGAAATCCCTTGAACATATGGAATATTAATAACACCCAACGGATTATTATTTTAAGAATTTGCTACATTTGGTTTCTTTTTAATTAGATGATAGAGATCGTTGAGCTTATTAATTTCTCGGAATAACAATATTATATAATATATATATGGTCTTAGTTAAAAAGGGGGTGTGTCGTCACGTCTGACTGCATACCAAGTAGTAAAAATAGTGGCCTATAGACTTGATTGTTTAGTTTACACTTCAAAACGGTTAGAGATACTTAGTAACCGAAACGTCGTATTTAAAATAAATAAAGACAACGGAAGTCCGAAATTTTGTTTCTACACAATCATTGTCTACGAGTTTCAAACATAGACTAATGTAGCCTACAAAATAACTACTTAAATATTGCACTGGTACCTAACATAGACCAATCCAAAACCATTCGCTAGGCAAAATTTCTGACTACAATCGGCAACTCCATCTGAACATGCAAAATAAAACAGGGACAAGGACAACGACAACAAAACACAAATCACTGTCTAATGCTTAAAATAGGAGTGCGCCTCCTTCTACACCCCACTACCCAAGCACATTTAGACGCGGTTAAATCATATACGTAATATTCCAATACTCCCTGTTACCTATTTACACAATGGTTGGCGCAGTGTTGCCAATCGGAGCATAATTATGCGATTCGGCATAATTTCACCGGTCGGCGCATAATGATCGCATAATGGGTAAAAGAGCATAATTGAGAATAATTCACGACAAATTGCATAATAAGGGCATAATCACACTCATAGCAATAAACAGTCTGTGACTGCACCACTCGCAGTTGGTTATCATAATATACTGGTTGGGAATTGTGAATGCACCCAGCGGAAGTTAGCCTATGCGAACAAACAAGTGGCGCTTCGGCCGGCTACAAACCGGTATTAACTGTCTTGTTCTTTTCCCGTGTAATAAAAAGTGACAGAGTGTTTAGTAGCTGTAGAGTGTATCGTGCATGTGAAAACCAGAAAATCTGTTGGGTTTAGTCTCTGACATGGCCTAGGGGCCATTGTAACCGTGAGGAACGTCCCTGTGAATACGGCCCTTAGCCGCGTAGGCGCAGGTAAAAAAAGCATACATTTACATTGATTTTGATCTCGAATTTCTATTTTTTTGACAGCTTGGCTTATAACTGAAAAGTGAACTTTCAATGCAAATGTAACATGCTTTGATCAAAGTCAATGTAAGGCTAATTATCTGCGCGGATGTTTTCTTTCTCGCGATGTGATTGGTTGATTTCAGGATTTCAGCCAGTCAAGGCTGGAGGAAAAAAAATCCGCGCGGATAATACGCACTATGGATAGCCGGCTTAAATATATCATAATTCAGAACAAAATCGCATAATTTGGGCAGAAAAGAAGCATAGTTTTGCTCCCAGCTGTTGGCAACACTGGGTTGGCGTTTGGTGCAAACATTCAGAACTAAAGGTACGAAAAATGCACAGATAGCAAATTTACATAGATAGAGTTTTTTGTCAACTGTACGCCGATGATTTGACGTAACGAATACAAGAATAAAATAATATTCATGCGTAAAAGTATAACCAATCAGGACATTTTATCTTAAGGACCGCAAAGAGCATAGACTTATACCCATTGATATTGCTATTTCAAATATGTTTGCATTCTGCATCGTAAGGTACCGTAGGTATTGCAATAATACGTACTATATGGAAATAATATACATATGTCTTTGAAAGCAACCAATCAGGTCTTTTTTGTTTAAGACCCCAAGGCCCTCATGTATGCATTATGAATGGGCAGTTACCGTGGGTATTGGAATATTATGTATATGAGTTAAATATTCTACTTTTCCAAAATGTCATAAAGATCAGTTCTCGCAAAATGGCAACAAAGAAACGCATTTACCCCAAAACGGACTTCCTTCCACCCTACGTTCATTGTTGTCACCTATGATGTTTGCTGTATTGCCCCACCCTTCCTAAGCACAGTGACGTATATAAGGGGGCGGGCCCCGAAGATTTGATTTTTTAAAATATTCTCCACAAATTTCATGAGTACCAACAGAAAATAGCATAAAATAAAGCCTCATGGGGTCTCGCCCTCCCCCCAAAACTGTCTCGGGCCCACCCCGAAACTTTTTCCTTTATACGCCACTGCCTAAGCATAATCCTTCTATTCGTATGGACCGTATATATTGCATATTTGCAATTTAAAATTGGTTTTTTATTGCAATTTCAGCCAATTCAGGTGAAATGAAGCAAATTCGGAAAATTGAGATTTTTTGGAAATCGCCGCTACAAATTGAAAACTAGCCTGTTAATATCTTTAATGAAAATTTTTGATTGTTCCAATTTTCATCGGTGAATACAGGTCGGAACTTGTCAATTGGTTCGTACGATAAGGTTTATTAACAATCATTTTTTTCCTGAATAACAGATCATAACAAAAACATTTCATGTAAAAAAAGGCCAAGTACGCGAAAATGGCATTCCGTAAAAACAATTGAGATAAAAGTAAAGCCAAGTTCTCCAATACAAATTTCAAAATGAAAGGTTCTTACTAGTTTGCAAATATTTTTTTAAACTTTGCTATTACAGTCAAACTTCTTTATGTTCAATTTAGCACTGTGCCTAAGAGTCATTACAGCCGTAATAGCCAAGTTTAGAAAAATATTTCCAAACTAGTAAGAAGCTTTCATTTTGAAATTTGTATTGGAGAACTTGGCTTTACTTTTATCTCAATTCTTTTTACGGAATGCCATTTTCGCGTACTTGGCCTTTTTTTACATGAAATGTTTTTGTTATGATTTCACTTCATTTTTAAAAAAAATTGGATAATACTTAATTTTTAAAGTAGTAAAATATGCGGAATATTGTTCAAAACTTTTGCAATTTTTGGGGTTTTTTAAATTTTTTTCCATGGTTTTATCGTAGTTCCTATTAGCCTTCCAAAGCTCAGCTCTCTAGCGTTTCTGAAAGTGTGCAATGTTAGTTTTATATAAATTTACATTTATAGGGGAAGGAAGTAAATTAGAATTTTGGGGTGATTTTTTTCTATAACTTTATCATAGTTACCATCGGTCTTCCAAAGCTCAGCTCTCTAGCATGTTTGGAAGTAGGCAATGTTACTTTTACTTAACTTTACATTCATAGGAGAGGGAAGTAAATTAGAATTTTGGGGTGTTTTGATTTCTTCCTATAGTTTTATCATAGTTCCTATCAGTCTACCAAAGCTCAACTCTCTGCATTTCTGGAAGTGGGCAATACTACTTTAACATAACTTTAAATGTATAGGGGAGGGGATAAAATTAAAATTTTGGGGTTTTTTGATTTTTTACAGGGGTTTGGTCACAATTTCTATCAGTCTGCCAAATTTCAGCTTTGTAGCATATCTGGAAGTACAGTAGAATATTGATGATCTATACATGAGTGAGTCAGTGAGTAAGTGGCAATTTCGACGTTTTTTGAAATTTCGTAACTACTTTACTACTTTATGGAATGTTATGAAACTTGGAGGGTTTGTTAACTCCACGGAGATCTACGACTGTGCCAAGTTTGAGATTCGTAGCTCAGCCCGAAGTAGAGTTTTAGGTAGGTCAAATATCGGCTGAAATGTTTCCAGAAAAGATGGTTACGGCGCGCCAACTTGGCGAGGCACTGCCGTGCCCTCAGATTACTGGGTTTTCATATTTCAAAACGATTTAATTTATATTGACCTTGTTTACTTGTTTTTGTATGTACCTAACCTTAATTTCAATTTTACGACAACTATTTCCTGTATGAGAAAAAATAACCTATGATGGACGGATCTTTAGCTATAAACTAAAGACCTTATGAGATATAAAAAAATCGTCTAAAAATAAGGCTATTGTATTTTGATACTATTAGCTTATAACAGGGTGTCCCAAAACTAAGAGATCATAGGGCAACAGGTGATAGAGGATGTCGTTTTATTTCTTATAAAAAAGTTTATAAAACGCATAAGTCAGAACTCTTTTTTTGTCGAGATACAGAGCATCAGAGTCAGTGGCAGATTCAGGGGGGGCAGAGTGGCCCGGGAGTCCCTCCACCCCTCCTGACATTAAACTTTTTTTCTAGCTTGAGGAAAAATATGCCACTGCTTTAATCGCAATTTTTAACAAAATTTACCGCAACATAACTTTTTTTAATGTTGTAGAGAAAAATTACTTAGTATTCCAAAAATTTTCGCCTGCGGCGCATGTCCTATGCCTGTAAAATTTTAGGCTTAAGACTTAATAAAAACAATATAAAAAAATATATTCTGGTTTTTGGTTCCTCCTTGGCCCCACCCCCCTCGAAATCCATCAAATTTGCTGTTAAAACAGACCCCATCTCTTATTCGATGGGTAAGCCATAAGCTTTACAATCTTGAAAAAGAGGATTATATTTTAACGGGTTCCCAACGACAATTAAAACTCGCAAATGTCAAAAACGATATGTCAATTTATTTCGACAATTATGTACAAAACACGAACTTAAACTTACTAATCACTTGCTAATAACTCACTACTGAAATCGGCGTATTAACTTCGTGTTAATATCTCGCGAGTACTACAGTTCGTTATCTCTGACTGACTCGATGCGTGATGTCCGGCCCTTTATATAGGGTCGTCGAACTTGCCCGAACTATCCATCCTTGTTCGATTCACGAATATACCAGTTTCTGCTAGAAGGTCTGCGTCCGAGTACGAGTGTGAGTCATAGATAACTCAACTAAAACCTAGACTAAGAATACAACCATAAGATAAGTTAACCTAATACTACACTAAACCTAAATAAATTCTAACTATAAAATTTAAATAACTTAAATTTGTAACAATACGTTACTTAGTTATAGTCTAAATATCTGATATTTTACGTAAAACTACACTCGATCGATTTACTTTACGAACTATCAAAATATCCGGTGTCATAAAATTCCTCTTTCTACTTTACCGGGGTGCACAGAGGACAGGTAATGACAGTGGGTCTGGCTCAACGATTATAAACACACAGGATTGCTTATTAGCTCGAATCTTTCAGTGGTAGGCGGCGCCTTGCTTACCTCACTAGTGGACCTCTGCTCAGCGCGCTTCATTTAGTACACATTGCAATCGTGAGTTTTTCCCGCTTTTTTCTTGCTTATTTGCAAACAAATTTTTTATTCGTGATTATATAATTAATAATTTCATTCATTCAAAACAAATGATTTGATAAATCAAGAGTTTGCTCTGAGAGCTGAATTTTCCTATCAGACGATATGTTGGAGTTTCTTTTTTTAAAAGTTGAAAGTTTTAGAATAGAAGTAGGATTTTTTCTAAAAGTTTAATCAATTTATTGTTTTTGTTGCGGATATAATAAAATACACTTATATTATGTCGTAGCAATAAGGTATTTATTTGATATTTCAGATCTAAAATTGCAATATTTATTATATTATTATATCAAAAACCAGTCAGTTTTTGGAGAAAACAGCCAAATAAGATGTGTTTTTCAACTTCTTATGCTTTAAATCAATAGATTTTCATAAGTTTTTTTTTCAAATGATTTACATTGTTTGTGTTATGAGTTGTTTTTATCCCACCCAGCGCACGTTTTCACTCCTTCTCCTGTAACATGTTTCTGAAAACTTCTATAAAGAGACTAAAACAACTTAAGAAAAAAACTGAAACTAAACTTGAAGAAACTGTCTAGAAAATAAACTTTCCAAAAATCAGTACGTTGGCGGCATAATTACCAATTTTCTTTAATGTGATTAATTTAATGAGCAAGGAGTTTCCACAAATCCAAAAAAAATTTAAAGTTTATATAAATATAATAATATAAAAGTATATATATTTATATTTCTACACTGAAAGAGGGAACACAAAGCTTTTATTTGAACAATAAATTAATGTGCTTTCTTTATATCAATTCACTTAATTCACATTTCTAAAGGTTTATAATAACAAAAATATTTCATGTAAAAAAGCCAAGTACGCGAAAGTGGTATTCCGTAAAAAGAATTGAGATAAAAGTAAAGCCAAGTTCTACAATACTAATTTCAAAATGAATGGTTCTTACTAGTTTGGAAATGTTTTTTTAACTTTGCTATTCCAGCCAAAATTCTTTACGTTCAATTTCCTAAGAGTCATTTGCAGCCGTAATAGCCAAGTTTAGAAACACATTTTCAAACTAGTAAGAACCATTTATTTTGAAATTAGTATTGTAGAACTTGGCTTTACTTTTTTCTCAATTCTTTTTGACGCAATACCACTTTCGCGTACTTGGTTTTTTTACATGAAATGTTTTTGTTATGATTTCACTGATTTTTTAAAGTATTTGGATAATATTTAAGTTTTAAAGTGGTAAAATATACGGGGTATTGTTCAAAACTTTGCAATGCCTTTTTAAAAATGTTGAGTTTTTTTATATTTTCCTATGGTTTTATCATAGTTCTTATCAGCCTTCTAAAGTTCAGCTCTCTAGTGTTCCTGGAAGTAGGCAATGTTAATTTTACATAACTTTACATTTATAGGGAAGGAAAGTAAATTAAAATCCTAGTGTTTTTAAATTTTTTCCTATAGTTTTATCATGGTTATTATCAGTTGTAACGAAGTTACTAATTTCTATCTTTGTTAGGTCGAGGTAATTTAGGTTAAGTTGTTTTACAAGTCTCCTAAAGCATGGGCAGGTCTAATTTGTCGTGTAAGACTCTCGTAATCCATCGGCCGTGAGTAGAAATTATAAGTTATTGACTCCAGATGCCGCGAAGGATATTCGTAGTTTGTCGGGATCATTCGGAAATGATCGGTTTTCTTTGATCCCCACCTCTGACTTCGTGGGGGTTAGTCGAAATCATTCGGAAATGATCGGCTTTCTTTGGTTCCCACCTCTAATGTCGTGGAAATTAGTCGGAACCATTCGGAAATAATCGGCTTCCTTCGGTTCCCCACCTCTAATGTCGTGGGGTTAGTCGAAGCCATTCGGAAATCATCAGCTTTCTTCGGTTCCCCACCTCTAATGTCGTGGGGTTAGTCGGAGCCATTCGGAAAGGATCGGTTTACTTCGGCCTCCCACCTCTGATTTCGTGGGAGTTAGTCGGAGCCTTTCGGAAGTGATCGGCTTTCTTTAGCCTCCCACCTCTGAAAAACGAACACTTCCGAACAGAGGCTATTTAAGCAATCGACACATCGTGTTCGACCCTTTTTATCCGTCATCGCCCGCCGTAGCAAGATTAAGTGCTAAAACTAAACTCGCGATATTTCTAGTGCACCGGTACCGAGACTGTCAAAAGGTAAGTGCGTAGGCTATTTTTAAGTATTTATTTTACGCTGTTCTTTATATTTAATGCAAAACTGTTTTTTCTTTTGCTGGGTAAATTGCAGACGGTTTTTCTAACCCATTTTATTAAATTCGAATCTCTATAATCCCGGACCCCTACCTTGGAGGCCATACAGGTAGGCACGCGTCTTCCAGGGTTGATTTCAAATTGGTATATTTCCCGGACCCCTACCTTGGATGTCATACAGGTAGGCACGCGTCTTGTTGATTTTTAGTGATTTTCCGGTCCAGAGAAAATGCAATTTCCTAGCTGGTGTAAATAGGCTTGAGCAAAAGGAAAATTGTATTTTCCAGTTTGACCCGTTTTGCTAATCCCGAATCACCCTAACTCCCGGACCCCTACCTTGGATGCCATACAGGTAGGCACGCGTTCTTTAGGGTTGGTCCCAAAGTTGATAAAATCCCCAAATCACCCTCCTCCCGGACCCCTACCTTGGATGCCATACAGGTAGGCACGCGTTTTGTAGGGTTGATTTTAAAGTCCCGGTTAGAAAACGATGCAATTTACCATCGCTTCGTACAATGAAACGGAGAAGTAATCTATAGATCCTTGAGACCCGTTTTCTTGAACTAAAACCACTCTAATCCCGGACCCCTATCTTGGATGCCATACAGGTAGGCATGCGTTCTTTAGAGTTGGTTTCAAAATTGATAATTTCCCAAATCACCCTGATTTCCCGGACCCCTACCTGGATGCCATACAGGTAGGCACGCGTCTTCCAGGGTTGATTTCAAATTGGTATATTTCCCGGACCCCTACCTTGGATGCCATACAGGTAGGCACGCGTCTTTTTCCTGATTTTGCCCGGTTAAGATAATGTACACTTTCCTCCTGGGTACAAGATAATTCGAAGGAAAACTGCACATTTCATCTTTAACCCGTTTCTTAGACTCAAACCACTCTAATCCCGAACCCCTGTCTTGGATGCCATACAGGCAGGCACGCGTTCTTTAGGGTTGGTTTCAAAGTTGGTAATTCCCCAAATCACCCTATTTTCCCGGACCCCTACCTTGGATGCCATACAGGTAGGCACGCGTCTTATACAGGGTTGATTTTAAACATATTCCCGGACTAAAGAATCTACATTTTAACTAGGACCAAACCGAGTAATAAAAGTGTTATTTGAGTTATAGAATAGCCAACGGACATGTAAATCCCTTATATCCCGTTTCGTAAAAGAATTATCGAATTGTTCTTTCCTGGAACTTTGAAAGGTATTCAATTGTGTCAAATTAAGAAAAAGAAACCGCCTGTGCTTTGGGAATCCTGTTTAATTTGTTTAGAGTAAGAAAGTTATTAAAATTTGATTCTTGTAGCAAGGTTAGACAAATAAAAGTGGTACATTTTAGTTAAATTGCCTAAACATTAATTTTCCAACCATTCCATGAACCCGTTTTCTCGACTGTCGTACTGGCTGGTGGAGGCTCTAAGCTCCCTTATTTCTTAGAGTGGCGCCCAAGATTCCGTCCGAAAGGGTGAAATATTGAGTGTCAAACGTAAAAGACCGAATTTGGCAACCCCGAACTAGGTCCCTTTACAAATTTGGCGCCCAACGTGGGGCCATTTGCTTCTTTTCCCCTTTTGTTAAATTTTGTTGGAAGTTATTACCACTTTTACACTGTTTCTAATTTGACACATTGCCGTTATCATATCATAATATACTGATATTCTGTCAAAAAGAATAGTCCGTCTGTTTGATTATAAAATAGGATTCTGCGTTGCGCTAAGTAATTTAAAAAAATCCTCAATTTTGACTTACAACCCCAACTATTTCGATTCTAAACGTTTATTTGACTACTATTGACTCGTAATCGCCGTTATAACATACAAAGCCCGAAAACTTCCGAGTATAGCCGATTGCTGCACGTGTTTTTCTTCGGGCCAGTTCGGAAAAACTATAGCTACTGATAAAACCCGAACTCTTCCGATTTAATCCGATTGCGTTTGAGTCACAGGTGTTTTCTAAATTAGTTTATTTTGAGAATCAACCACGTGTTTTGCTTCGGGTTGACTTGGAACAACTGTAATAACCGATAAAACTTGATTCTGCCAAACTTAGTCGACTGTACACACTTGTTTTTCTTGGTGTCATTTCGTGAAAACGATAGCTACCGATAAAATCCGAACTCTTCCGACTTCATCCGATTGCGTTTGGCTCACAGGTGTTTTCTACTTAGTTTATTTCGTTTCAGTTTGGAAAACGATAGCTACCGATAAAACCCGAACTCTTCCGACTTCATCCGATTGCGTTTAAATCACAAGTGTTTTCTAGATTAGTTTATTTTGAGAATCAACTACGTGTTTTGCTTCGGGTTGACTCGGAATAACAGTAAGAGCCGATAAAACCCGATTCTTTTAATTTTAGTCGATTGCGGACACGTGTTTCTCTTCGGGACATTTCGGAAAACGATAGTTTCCGATAATACCCGAAATCTCCCGAAACTATCCGATTGCATCTAGAGTACAGCTACTTTCAGGGATCGGTTCGGATAGACGATAAACCGATACATAACGAATATTTCCGTCTTTTACCAATAAAACCCGAACTCTTCCAACTTCATCCGTTTGCGTTTGGGTCACAGGTGTTTTCTACTTAGTTTATTTCATTTAAGTTTGGAAAACGATAGCTACCGTTAAAACCCGAACTCTTCCGACTTCATCCGATTGCGTTTGAGTCACAAGTATTTTCTAAATTAGTTTATTTTGAGAAGCAACTACGTGTTTTGCTTCGAGTTGACTCGGAATAACAGTAATAGCCGATAAAACCCGATTCTTTCAACTTTAGTCGATTGAGGACACGTGTTTATCTTCGGGACATTTCGGAAAACCACCTGGTTTGGCACAAACTCGTCCATCGAGTCCGCCCGTCCAAAATAGAATGGACCATAATCAGGATCAAAGAAATTCTAATCCCAGACAAGAGACAAGACCAAATCGACCCAGTCGATCCGAAAACCGACCTACGCAAGAGATAACGTTTTCTGGGGAAGGTAGAACATTTACCAGACAAATTAACACACCAGCTGTTTGCTGGAGATGTGGAGAAACAGGGCACCTGAGAAACCAATGCCGAGGCACCCCGAAAGTGTTTTGCTGAAGGTGTGGCCAGAATGGAATATTTTCCAGAGATTGTCTGTGTTCCAGGCAGGAAAACTAAATGGGAGCTGTCAAAACCTGAAGCCAACACAGCTACCCGACACTCAGGCCTCACAGACCGATGAAATATCATATGCACCGATGGTCGACCTCATGTTGACGTAATGATTTTTGATAAGAAATATTCCGCTTTACTAGACACCGGAGCTAAAAGGTCTTATTGTGGAGATAAGCTAGCGCAATATTGCCAAGAAAGACAGATTCAAGCTCAAACTTCACCCGTTACCCATGCAAAAGTTGCCGATGGTGCCGTTATACCGATTACAATTGCCTACTTGCTAGAACTTAAGGTAAAAGGAAAGATTTACAATGAAACTTTGTTGTATTTACCTGGTATGACGACAGATTTAATATTAGGAGTTGACTTTATGCGCAGAAATAAAGTTCAATTAGATTTCTTAAACGAAAACATACAATTTGCTGCAAGTAGTGATAATCCTGTAGATTTGATATCTATTATTGAGAACCCTGACCAGCTGACATTGACTCAAGACGAGCAAAAACGTCTAGATGCGTTTCTAGACCGAGAACTCACAGAATTTGAAGAAATCGTAGGCACAACGCCGCTTGTGAAACATAAAATTAAATTAAAACCTAACACAGAACCGATAAAACATTATAAATGAAGAAGTAGAGAGAATGTTGGAAGAAGGTATTATAGAACCGTCATGTAGCCCGTGGAGTTCACCTGTTATTATGGTCAGAAAGAAACACGGGAAGTTTCGTTTCTGTTTGATTTTCAGAAAGTAAATAATGTAACTCATAAGGATGCTTGTCCTTTACCGTTTATAAACTTCATTTTGGATAAGCTACGTAAAGCCCGCTACATTTCCACTATTGATCTAAAGCAAGGATATTGGCAGATAGCACTTACCGAAGATAGTAAACCAATCACTGCCTTTACTGTACCAGGAAGAGGGCTCTTCCAGTTTAAAGTTATGCCGTTTGGGCTACATGCAGCGCCTGCAACGTTTCAACGACTAATGGAAATAGTAATCGGACCCGAACTAGAGTTTGCCTTTCCGTACCTTGATGATGTGGTCGTAATAAGTTCGGATTTTGCTTCCCATTTAGAGCATTTACGAGAAGTTTTCTGCCGTTTAAAGACCGCAAATCTGAAACTTTACCCAGAAAAATGTCAGTTTGGCCGTAGACAGTTAAAGTACCTAGGTCACATGATAACGCCAGAAGGAATCGGCACCGTTCCAGGAAAAGTGGAAAGTATTTTACAGATACCTCCACCAGCAAATCAAAGGGCACTAAGAAGATTTTTGGGAGTTGCATCCTGGTACCGTCGATTTATTGCAAATTTTTCACAGATAGCAACACCGTTAAACAAGTTATTAAAAAAGCGAGAACCCTTTATTTGGACTGAAACTCAACAAACCGCATTTGACAAGTTAAAACAATGTCTGACTGAGGCCCCTGTTTTGGCCTGTCCAGATTTTTCTAGGCCATTTGTCCTACAGACTGATGCGTCGGAATACGGACTAGGCGCGGCCTTAATTCAACGTTACCAAGATGGTGACCATGTAATCGCATACGCAAGTAGAACTCTTACATCTACCGAGCGTAAAATGAGTGTGACAGAGAAAGAGTGCGCTGCTATAGTTTGGGGAGTAGAGAAAAAGCGTCCCTACTTAGAGCTATACCACTTTACCGTTGTCACTGATCACCAGTCTCTCCGTTGGTTGTGTTCTTTAGATAGTCCATCTGGCCGGTTGGCCCGGTGGCGGATGTTTTTGCAGCAATTCGATTTTGAGATAAAGTATCGTCAAGGAGTTTTAAATCGTATTGCAGACGCGCTATCTAGAGATCCGTTAGAGACTGGCGAATCCGAACCAGATGCTGATCCAGTATTTGTTTTAGCAAATTTTACTCCATGTAACTGGTATGCTAACAAATTAACTGAAGTTGAAACAAACGCGAAAGCATTTCCAGACTATTGCGTACGAGAAGGGCGATTGTATAGGCATTTCTGGGATATGTCCGACCTAAAAGATGACGAATTTTCAGACCCTTGGAAACTGTGTATACCGAAGACTGTCAGAGAGCGGGTTTTACAAGAAAACCATGACTCTACAACTGCTGGACACATGGGAATAGCTAAAACCGCCGCTAGGATTGCGTTGCGGTATTATTGGCCAGGCATGTTTCGAGAAATCGCTGCCTATGTCCGATCCTGTTCTTTGTGTCAGCAGTACAAGGTCTCGCAGCAGCAGACTCCAGGAAAGATGCAACCGTCACTGAATAAAGACCCGTGGGCTACTGTGTCTACAGACTTAATTGGCCCGTTACCGAGATCAGCGAAAGGGCATTCGTTTGTTGCAATGTTTCAAGATAGGTTTACCAAATGGGCAGAGTGTCGACCTCTACGAGAAGCTACCGCTAACCATGTTGCTCAAGCCTTACATGAGTTAATTCTCTCAAGGTTCGGCTGTCCAAAAGTGGTAATAAGTGACAATGGTGTACAGTACAAAGGTAAGGCTTTCCGTGAGATCATACAAAGTTATGGTATCCGTCACCGTTTTACTCCTGTTTATACTCCCCAGGATAATCCTGTAGAACGAACTAATCGTTCCATGAAAACAATGATTGCACAACTTTCCGAGAATGAACACCGCAAATGGGATATGCACCTGTCTGATCTCCAGTTTGCGTATAATACCTCCCGACATGAGGCTACCGGATTTTCTCCGGCTTTTCTTAACTTTGGACGTGAGTTAGAAATACCCAATGCATTACATAGAATCCTACCCTCTGAGGAAGATCATATTGAACAAGAACCTGACCTTAATCCAGAACAAGTATCGAACCGTGTACAAAAGCTAAAAGAATTGTACGAATTGACCCGTGTTAGACTAGCTCGAGCGTATTCTTCGCAAAGCCGTTATTATAATTTAAGAAGGCGTGAATGGCGATGCCTTGTAGGGGATAAAGTCTTTAAAAAGGAACATCCGTTATCCTCGGCCGCAAAAGGGTTCGCAGCAAAACTTGCTCCTAAATATTCTGGACCGTACACCGTAGTCCGAGTTATTTCGCCCGTTGTTTTTGATCTTAAAGATGAACACGGAAAGAGAATAAAACATATCCACATTAAAGATTTAAAACCGGCTCATTTGCGTTAATTATGTTTTTTTTTGAGGGGTTCCTACTAAATAGGTCCTCTATAACCGTTTGGTACTATGTACCCGGGGTACATAGATCAATATGGCCTCGTTAACCGTTTGATGACAATTGAAGACTACCGCTAAGGAAATTAAGTTATATTCCTGTAAAAGTTAACAGGGGTTCCTACTAAGTAGGTCCTCTATAACCGTTTGGTACTTGGTACCCGGGGTACATAGATCAATATGGCCTCGTTAACCGTTTGATGACAATTGAAGACTACTGCTAAGGAAATTGTTATATTCCTGTAAAAGTTAACAGAGGTTCCTACTAAGTAGGTCCTCTATAACCGTTTGGTACTTGGTACCCGGGGTACATAGATCAATATGACCTCGTTAATCGTCTTCAGAGGCATAGGATATGGTGGCGCCATGACTGAAGGCAAATAAGAAGAATTTTGATGATTTTTTTTTATTTTTATTGGTGAGATTAGATTTAAGTAGTTTTTTTTACAAAAGAGATTTTCGTTTTTTTTTTGTTGTTTTGCTACTCTATTTGCATAGGTTTAAAAAAAATGACAAAAGCACTATGTATTTTTGCATTTTTCCGAAGAAAGGGGGGTGTGTAACGAAGTTACTAATTTCTATCTTTGTTAGGTCGAGGTAATTTAGGTTAAGTTGTTTTACAAGTCTCCTAAAGCATGGGCAGGTCTAATTTATCGTGTAAAACTCTCGTAATCCATCGGCCGTGAGTAGAAATTATAAGTTATTGACTCCAGATGCCGTGGGGGATATTCGTAGTTTGTCGGGATCATTCGGAAATGATCGGTTTTCTTTGATCCCCACCTCTGACTTCGTGGGGGTTAGTCGAAATCATTCGGAAATGATCGGCTTTCTTTGGTTCCCATCTCTAATGTCGTGGAAATTAGTCGGAACCATTCGGAAATAATCGGCTTCCTTCGGTTCCCCACCTCTAATGTCGTGGGGTTAGTCGGAGCCATTCGGAAATCATCGGTTTTCTTCGGTTCCCCACCTCTAATGTCGTGGGGTTAGTCGGAGCCATTCGGAAAGGATCGGTTTACTTCGGCCTCCCACCTCTGATTTCGTGGGGGTTATTCGGAGCCTTTCGGAAGTGATCGGCTTTCTCTGGCCTCCCACCTCTGAAAAACGAGCACTTCCGAACAGAGGCTATTTAAGCAATCGACACATCGTGTTCGACCCTTTTTATCCGTCATCGCCCGCCGTAGCAAGATTAAGTGCTAAAACTAAACTCGCGATATTTCTAGTGCACCGGTACCGAGACTGTCAAAAGGTAAGTGCGTAGGCTATTTTTAGGTATTTATTTTACGCTGTTCTTTATATTTAATGCAAAACTGTTTTTTCTTTTGCTGGGTAAATTGCAGACGGTTTTTCTAACCCATTTTATTAAATTCGAATCTCTCTAATCCCGGACCCCTACCTTGGAGGCCATACAGGTAGGCACGCGTTCTTTAGAGCTGATTCCAAAGTTGGTAGATTTCCCCAAATCACCCTGATTTCCCGGACCCCTACCTTGGATGCCATACAGGTTGGCACGCGTCTTCCAGGGTTGATTTCAAATTGGTATATTTCCCGGACCCCTACCTTGGATGCCATATAGGTAGGCACGCGTCTTGTTGATTTTTAGTTATTTTCCGGTACAGAGAAAATGCAATTTCCTAGCTGGTGTAAATAGGCTTGAGCAAAAGGAAAATTGTATTTTCCAGTATGACCCGTTTTGCTAATCCCGAACCACCCTAATTCCCGGACCCCTACCTTGGATGCCATACAGGTAGGCACGCGTTCTTTAGGGTTGGTCCCAAAGTTGGTAAAATCCCCAAATCACCCTACTCCCGGACCCCTACCTTGGATGCCATACAGGTAGGCACGCGTCTTGTAGGGTTGATTTAAAGTTAAAGTCCCGGTTAGAAAACGATGCAATTTACCACCACTTCGTACAATGAAACGGTGAAGTAATCTGTAGATTCTTGAGACCCGTTTTCTTGAACTAAAACCACTCTAATCCCGAACCCCTATCTTGGATGCCATACAGGTAGGCACGCGTTCTTTAGAGTTGGTTTCAAAATTGATAATTTCCCAAATCACCCTGATTTCCCGGACCCCTACCTTGGATGCCATACAGGTAGGCACGCGTCTTCCAGGGTTGATTTCAAATTGGTATATTTCCCGGACCCCTACCTTGGATGCCATACAGGTAGGCACGCGTCTTTTTCCTGATTTTGCCCGGTTAAGATAATGTGCACTTTCCTCCTGGGTACAAGATAACTCGAAGGAAAACTGCACATTTCATCTTTAACTCGTTTCTTAGACTCAAACCACTCTAATCCCGGACCCCTGTCTTGGATGCCATACAGGCAGGCACGCGTTCTTCAGGGTTGGTTTCAAAGTTGGTAATTCCCCAAATCACCCTGTTTTCCCGGACCCCTACCTTGGATGCCATACAGGTAGGCACGCGTCTTATACAGGGTTGATTTTAAACATATTCCCGGACTAAAGAATCTACATTTTAACTAGGACCAAACCGAGTAATAAAAGTGTTATTTGAGTTATAGAATAGCCAACGGACATGTAAATCCGTTATATACCGTTTCGTAAAAGAATTATCGAATTGTTCTTTGCTGGAACTTTGAAAGGTATTCAATTGTGTCAAATTAAGAAAAAGAAACCGCCTGTGCTTTGGGAATCCTGTTTAATTTGTTTAGAGTAAGAAAGTTATTAAAATTTGATTCTTGTAGCAAGGTTAGACAAATAAAAGTGGTACATTTTAGTTAAATTGCCTAAACATTAATTTTCCAACCATTCCATGAACCCGTTTTCTCGACTGTCTAAAAGCTAGTCGTACTGGCCGGTGGAGGCTCTAAGCTCCCTTATTTCTTAGAGTGGCGCCCAAGATTGCGTCCGAAAGGGTGAAATATTGAGTGTCAAACGTAAAAGACCGAAGTTTGGCAACCCCGAACTAGGTCCCTTTACACAGTCTTCCAAAGCTCAGCTCTCTAGCGTTTCTGGAAGTGGACATTGTTACTTTTACACAACTTTTCATTTATAGGGGAGGGAAGTAAATTAGAATTTTGGGGTGTTTTACTTTTTTTTCTATAGTTTTATCATAGTTACTATCGCCCTTCCAAAGCTCAGCTGTCTAGCGTGTCCGGAATGGGGCAATGTTCCTTTTACATTATTTTACATTTATAGGGGAGGAAAGTAAATTATAATTTTGGGGTTTTTAAATTTTTTTCTTTAGTTTTATCATAGTTGCTATCAGTCTGCCATATCTGGAAGTGGGCAATGTTACTTTTACATAACTTTACATGTATAGGGGAGGGAATTAAATTAGAATTTTGGGGGTGTTTGATTTTTTCCAGGGGTTTTTTCCAGGAAGTACAGTAGAAATTTGATGATCTATACATGAGTGAGTGAGTGAGTGACAATTTCGACGTTTTTTGAAATTTCGTAACTACTTCAGTAGTTTTCGGAATTCCATGAAACTAAACATGAAGGGATTGTTAACTCCATGGAGATCTACGACTGTGAGATTCGTAGCTCATTCCGAAGTAGAGTTTTAGATAGGTCAAATATCAGCTGAAATGTTTCAAGAAAAGATGGTATGGCGCGTGAACTTGGCGAGGCACTGCCGTGCCCTCAGATTTACCTCCTAAATAGTCAACCACACCGTCAAATAAATGAAAAAACGCAAAACAACGGAGGTTAAAACGCCAAAAACACCATAAAATCACACGAACTCTCAATACAAACAAAGCAACTGGTCCGCTGGTGACGTAAGCAGACACTGTTCGTCTCGCTGAGCGACGCTAACTTAGAGTTAAATGGAAATAAGCAATCCTGCGTGTTTATAATCGTTGGATCTGGCTATCCAGAAACAATGTGCGTAACCACTTGTCAAGTTCCATCCAATTTTTTAACATATTACATATTTTATGCATATGCAGTTGTTCTTATCGTACATACAGGAATAATTTTCTATGAATCTTATAGCGCTGTTATAAAGTCAAACTATTGAAAATTCACACTAGCTTGACAACTACTCAATTATAGTGTAAAATATTGGTTTTATTTTAGTTATAAAATGCCAACTTTTGAGAAACCAATGCTCTAAGGTGGAGTATGTTACTAGTGTTTTATGTCGTTTTAAAAAATGTATAATTACTTGTTAACTCGGCGTTGGTACACCTGGGTATGACATACCCGGGATTGAGAAAAACCAACAGAACTTATGAATTCGCAGTGCTTCAAGCTTGCTGCTCCACCTTCTCTCAGGCAACACTTGTTCTAATCGCGGACCACTAAAAAAAGCGGGTTTAGTATCAATGTGCCTCTGGTGCTAAGAGTTAAGCTTGCGTCGGGCTGTGATACCCGGGTGTACCAGCCGCGTAACATTTTTTGTAGCAAGTTCCCAAAATAATAATCAGTTGGGTGTTATTAACATTCCATATGTTTAATAGTAGAGTAAATTTGTAGGGTATTTTAATAAAAAGCTGCAAAAAGGGTATATTTTTTATATTTGGCATGGTAGTAGCTAACATCAAAAGCTAAATTTTCAATCGAGGTTCCCCTGATTTCCGGCATCGGAATACAAGATGGCGGCTGCCAAAGTTAAGAAAAAAAATTAATTCCCTGTTTTAAGACAAATTAAATTAATTTTGATAAACCTACTTTAAGTGGGACCTACATAATTCAAAAAGGTAAAAAAAAATTACATCTGTCACTTTAAAATAAAATGGCGGCTATATTTTAAAAAAATCGTTTTTCTTCGATATTTTCTTTATTTTTTGCGCGATATTTATTTTTAATACCTCATATTAAAGCCACTGACCAGCTCTTTAAACCTAATGAAAAAAAGTTATTAGTTTCTCAGCCGACACAAAGATGGCTTTTAATATGTCAAAAATAAAAGAGACCTTTATAACCTGAAGACCAAATTAAATTAAAAAAAAAAAATTTTTTTGGATTTTATCAATAGTAAGCCAAGTTTTGTAAAAATTTTAAAAAATTTACAATTTGACAATAAACATTTTAAGATGGCGGCCGAAGTTCAGATAAAAAATTAATTTTTTTGTTCTTTTTTGACAGAACTAGTATTGCCGTGTAATATATCGATTTATACTAAATAGGGGTCGCCGGTTTAAATATTTCATCATAAATGACACCTGTCTATTATTATCCAAGATGGTGGCGGTCAAAATATAAATACAACAGTATCTTTTTGGTTTAGTAAATCTTTTTACCAAGATATGTAGTTTTATATTAATCTTAATCAGTTTTAAATTGTAATGTACAAAAAAATAGATTTTATTGATTTTTTAAAGATGGCGGCCGAAAATGTTTTAAAAAAAACTTTTTGTTTGTTTATTTTTTCGAAATTTAACAAAAAAAACTGAGAAAACCAAGACGTCTCGTTAAACAAAACACAGATGTTTCAAATATGTCAAAGAAAGTTGACATATGTCACGTGCCGGGTGATTTGAATAAAGTGACATATTTTACTTAATAGCTATCTCCGTTAATATTGATCTAACAGTAACGTTTAAATTAGCAAAGTTAAATAATTTTTTCTAAATCATCAGAATCTGATGTCAAAAATGACATAAGTCATACACTTGTCAAACTATTGACATATGGTGGTTCGTCCCGCCTTCCTTTTTGTAAATATGTTCTTTTTACTATAATTTACCAAATTGGTTCGAATTAGGCTATTTGGTGATTCACTAGAGCATTTTCTATTTTTTGTTTATTTAGTATTAATTAACTAATTAAGTACTTAAAATTACTGGGTTATTTGCATTTGAAACTCCCGCGGTTTTAAAGGCAAATATTACAATTTGCTATAATTAATTTACTTTACATAAAATGCATTTTGAATTACTAAGGTTCCTAGTTCCTTTAATATGGACCTTCGTAATCTCATTCCTTCCTACTTATTCCTTTTCTCCTACGCCTATGGATTAACGACGCCACTGGGCGACATGTGGGAGAACGAACGCAGTAGCGATATCTGCTGCAGCAATAGAGAACCGTTTCGCCTTCGAACGAGAATACACGCGTGTTAGCGACTCTCCTACCACATTCATGTGGGGTGCAAAAAATACGGTTTAACAGCGCGTCCTCCCATGAGTTCCGCTTCCTGTATAAAAATGGTAAGTGAAAATGCATTATTTTTACCTTACATACATTTGTTTATTGCTACACTAACCTAGAAGGTAAACTAGACCATTTCAGAATCCCTTGTACCAGCTTAGCCTATGACCTTATTCCCTTAACTTTATACAGTCCACACCAAACACCGTTAAATTCCAGACAACTCTCCTTTCTGGACCACCAGGGAGCCCCATTTTTGATCCTTAGCGACCCGGATTTCTGGAATCGTTTTTTTGCCTTTTTAGGTTAGTTTTTTTTTACTGGTTTCAAATGCAAGAAAAACCCTTGTTTTTCCTAAATGCCTTTTTTACTGGTTTCAAATGCAAGAAAAACCCTTGTTTTTCTTACATGCCTACTTTAGAAAACCCCTAGGTTTCTAAAATACATTTTGCGATTTTTTTTTTGTGTAAAAACAAATGCAAGAAAAACCCTTGTTTTTCTTACATGCCTACTTTAGAAAACCCCTAGGTTTCTAAAATACATTTTGCGATTTTTTTTTTGTGTAAAAACAAATGCAAGAAAAACCCTTGTTTTTCTTACATGCCTACTTTAGAAAACCCCTAGGTTTCTAAAATACATTTTGCGATTTTTTTTGTGTAAAAATTAAATATTTTTACCAATAAATTTAGCCTTTTCATGCGAAAAACCAAACACAGATAAAATCTGTAAACTACTATGCTTTTTTTTTGTTTCGAATAAATCAAGTTTTTTCGTTTCTTTTTTGTAAAAAAAAAACCGTATAGAATTTGGGTGTTTTTTGTTTGTCACTGGAAATAGTTTAAAATAGTGTCTGCAAAGTGCTATTATTTTAGCCGTTGTGCCTTCACATTTGTGGATTGCTATAATTATATCCAATTTGCTCGAAAAAAATCTCCAAATTGCCATATTCATTTTTGCTTATTGCAAATTGCTATGACTATATCCGATTGCGGATGCTTTACTATATTCGTTTTTGCGTAAAAATTGCTATGAATATATCTATTTCTAATTTACTATTATAATATCTGTCTGCAAATGGCTATGATTGTATCCATTTTTTGCGTGCATAATAAATTTTGAAGGAAATTTAATTCTTAACTTGAGAATTTGTTTTCGTGTAAAGGCAGATAAATAGTTTTACCAAATTAAATGCTTTTGATTTGTAGGTATTTATTTTTAAATTTAATACATAGTAGGTACCTACTTATTTGAATTCGCGAGGCGAAGATAAAAAAACTTATACACAAGTTTTTTGTTATCATTAGTTTGCATCGGGTATTTTCTTTACTTTTGTGCGCTTATAGTTTGATTATTGTAATTAAACGTAGGACATTAATATTTATACAGGGTGTCCAAAATTTGATTTTTTTTTCAGTTTACCTAATTTTTGTCAATTATTTTTTGGATTTTTTTTTAAATCATGTCTAGTTCGGATAAAATTTTAAAGGCTAAAGCCTTGCGCTATAGTGCGATTTCACAGCTAAATTTGATCATTGAATCCGCGACCCTCGCAAAAAATGACCCTGCCTATCACAGCGGCTTTAAAGTCAAATTTCGGACATTGTCAAAAATCAAAAAAGATTTTGAAAAGCACCATAATACTTTGTTGACGTTGGTAGCCTCTGATGAGGATCGCTTAGTAGTGGAAAACAAAGTGTTTATGGACTTTTGCAAACGCTGTGACGAGATTTCCACTATATTTTACGAACTTTTCGAACTACCCTTTGAAGATGGAGGGCTTTTGAGCAGTACGATAAATCCCATGGGCAGTCCCTGTGCCTCCACAGACCAGCATGGTTTACTGCCTAGGATAAAAATACCTCTTTTTCAAGGGGAATTTAAGGAGTTTCCAACCTTTTTGCAAGCCTTTAATGCTACCGTGCACAATAATAGGTCGCTGGGAAACTTTGAAAAATTCAATTTGCTTTTTTCTAATTTAAAGGGCCCTGCCCTGGATGTCATTTCTGACATTCCTATCCTTGCTGAAAATTATTTAAATGCCTACCACACCTTGGTGGATAGGTATACAAATAAACGATTACAAGCTTACCTTCACTGGAAGGCAATTGAAGGCTTCTCTCCTCTTACTAAAGAGAATGCTACGAATTTGAGGAATTTGCTTGATTGTTTTTCGAAAAACTTAAGTGCTTTAAAAGTCATGGGTTTTAAAACGGAGTTTTGGGATTATATTATGGCACAAATGCTCTTGGATAGGTTGGACCCAACCACGCGCAAGGCATTTGAGCAAAATTATTGCTCCAATGAGATCCCCTCTTATGATAAAATTCGTGCTTTTGTTTCTAGCCATTGCATTGCGTTGGAACAAATACAACAAACTCAAGATTACTTAAAAAATAAAGATTTGTCAATTTCAAGTCAGAAAAATCAAGCAAAGTTTCAAAATCGATCTGCTTTGTTTGCTAATACTCAGAGAGCCTAAAAAATGCCTCCCAGTCTCCAAATGGCCAAAGTGGCTTAAATAATACTCCAAACCCTCAAAATTTTTGTTTTCTCTGTAAAAGTGGCAATCATATAATATACAGATGTCCTAATTTTTTGGCGAAAACTCCCCAGCAACGTTTTGAGATTGTTAAACAACATAAAGCGTGTGTCAACTGTTTGGCCTCAAAGCATAATTTACCCCAGCAATGCAAATCAGAAAAAAGATGTTTACATTGTGGCCAATTTCATCACAGTCTCTTACATTTTTTTCCTATTAATTCTACACCTAGTTCTGCGAGTAGCCCCTCTACTTCTGCAGTGCAACCCCCGAGGAGCCCCGTGGCTACCGAATTTAATAGAACCACTAACACCATTGTTACTGGTATGTCTTTAAATGATCGCGAAGTACTTCTCTGTACCGCTTTAATACAAATACAGGATGTTTTTCAAAATTGGCACACAGTGCGCGCCATCTGTGACTCTGGTGCTCAATCTTCATTTATATCTAAGTCATGTGCTGATAGTTTGGGCCTTCCTAAATTTAATATCGCCATGACTCTACAAAGCTTAGATCGAATGACAACTTCGGCAAAATCTGGAATTAATTGCAATATATCCTCTTTGCGTGATAATAATTTTGTTTTTAATTTTGATGCGATAATACTCGATAAAATTTGTAGTGATTTACCTCATTCCTCATTTTCGATTAAAAGTTTTCCTTTTCTCGCCAACTTAGAACTAGCTGACCCAGGCTTTAATAAAAGCGATAAAATTGATTTATTGTTGGGCGGCGATGTGTACCCTTACATTTTGCTAGATGGTCGTTTGTCTACGGGACCCAACAACCCCGTCTGCATTAATACTATTTTTGGTTGGGGAATAATGGGCAATCTTTCACTTTCACCTTCAACTACAAATCAAATTAAAACATTTTTTACTACGTCAATGAACGATTCTTTTGTCAATTTAGATAAAAATCTACAACGATTTTGGCAAATAGATGACATACCTAATGTCAAGGCCATTGACCCCGAAGATGAGTTTTGCGAAAATTATTTTTTGAAAACTACCTCAAAAAATGAGGAGGGGAGATATATTGTATCTTTACCATTTAAAGTTACTGCTCCAGATTTTGGCGACACTCGATCCATTGCCGTACGTCGTTTTTTCTCCCTTGAGAAGAAATTGCTACAAAACCCTGATTTTTATGCTGCCTACAGCTCTGTTTTACAAGATTATTTAGATAATAATCATATGCAACCGGTTTCTGCACCTTTGCCGACCGAAATTTCAAATCATTTTTATATTGCACACCATGCGGTGTTTAAAAAAGATTCTACTAGCACCCCCCTGAGGGTGGTTTTTGATGCGAGCATGCACGCCCCTGGCAAAATCTCGCTCAACAACGCTGTTTATACTGGGCCCCCTTTACAAAGGGACTTACAAAAAATTTTATTACTTTATCGTTTGCATAAATTTTGCTTTTGTTGCGACATCCGTCAAATGTACAGGATGATTTTAGTTGACCCTAGTCAAACTAATTTTCAAAGAATAGTTTGGAGGTTTGATCCTAACCAGCCTATTCAAGACTTCGAAATAAATAGAGTTTTATTCGGGGTCTCTTGTAGCCCCTTTTTGGCTATCAGAACTTTGCTGCAACTTGCTAGAGAGCATGAGGACCTTCCTCTTGCCTCAAAAATCATTGAGGAGGCAGTTTTTGTCGATGATGTGATTTCGGGAAGTGATGACTTTTTTAAGGCCACTGAGATGAAAAATCAATTAATCGAGCTACTTAGCCGAGGTGGATTCGAATTGCGTAAATGGGCGAGCAAGTGTCCCGAGTTACTATCCGATCTTCCTGAGTCACACATTTCGATGAAGGCTCTTTCTCTCGATTTAGATGCTGAAAATTCAACTTTGAAAATTCTCGGTTTAAATTGGAACCCTCATACTGATGAATTTTTTTATACTTTCGACTGTTCTCTCCAAACATGCACTAAAAGAACAATTTTAAGTAATTTGGCCCGCATTTACGACCCTCTGTCTTTTTTGGCGCCAATAGTTTTAATTTTAAAATTAATTGTTCAATACTGCTGGGCAGAAGACTTAAACTGGGACGACCCTGTCAGTCCGGAAATTGTTTTTAAATGGGAAAAATTTAAAAATGAATTAAAGTTTTTGCATTCTGTTAAAATTCCTCGTCAAATAATTTTGCCTAATGCTAGTCAAATCCAGCTAGTAGGATTTTGCGATAGTTCAGAACGGGCCTATTGTGCTGTCGCTTATATTCGAATTTTTTATTCTGATGGAAACATTAAAGTTTTTTTTGTTTGTAGTAAATCTAGAGTCGCACCGTTGCGTCGTAAACTAACTTTACCAAGACTAGAGCTTTTAGGAGCTGTTTTGTTGGCTAAATTAATGGATTTTTTACTAGAAACGTTCTCGGAAAAAATTAAATTTGATAAAATTCTTGCTTTTACTGATAGCACAGTGACCTTATCTTGGATTCAGGGATCTCCTCACAAATTTAAAACATTTGTTTCGAATAGAACTGCCTATATACAAGGAAGAATTAGCCCTGAGTTTTGGCATTATGTTCCTACTGAACAAAATCCTGCTGACTGCGGTACTAGGGAAATGTATCCCTCTGATTTACAAAGATTTTATTTTTGGTTAGAAGGGCCTTCTTTTCTAAACCAACCTACAAATACTTGGGATTTTATGACAGTTACTTACGATGGGAATGCAGTTTTGGAAGAACAGCGAAAAAATATTTTTAACGTTTTTACTTGCGAACAAACAGTTGAATATTATGTAAACAACTTGTTTGAAAAATACAGTTCTCTTTTTAAAATTAAGAGAATAGTTGCTTACTTTTTGCGAGGGTTACAAAGGTTTAAAAATCCCTCATACAATTTTGCTACTGATTACCTTACAAATCAGGATTACTACAAAAGCTTACTTTTTATTTCGAAATGCGTACAATCTTTTTCTTTCCAAAAAGAAATTGAATTACTAAAAGATAAGAAACAGCTTCCAAAAGCTTTTCAAAAATTATGTCCATTTTTGCATAATGAAAGCTACGATTTGCTTCGTGTTGGAGGCCGTTTATGCCATTCAAATTTATCATACGATAAAAAATTTCCAATTCTTTTGCCTTCTAGTGCAAAATTCACTGAATTACTGATTTTAGATTTGCATCGCAGCAATCTTCATTGTGGTATACAGACCACAACTTTTTTACTAATGCAAAACTTCTGGGTATTGTCTGCTAAAAAGGTAGTGAGAAAAGTTTTAAGTTCTTGCCATACTTGCTGGAAAACTAAACCTAACTCCCTTCAACCCCCTATGGGTAACCTACCGAAATTTAGAGTTTCCGAAGCAAAGGTGTTCGAAAATGTAGGTATAGATTTTTGTGGTCCGTTCACGATTACTCTTGGTCGGACCAGAGGTGCAAAAACCATGAAAGCATATGTCTGTTTATTTATCTGTTGCGCTGTTAAAGCCGTGCATTTAGAGTTAGTCTCTGATATGACATCAGAAGCCTTTCTGGCTGCTCTGCGCCGCTTCATAGCTAGAAGAGGACTATGCTCAAAGATCTCTTCAGACTGCGGGACCAACTTCGTGGCCTCTGAAAAATACTTGCGACAAATTTTTTCTGATTGCGTGAAGGGGGAAGGTATAGTTTGGTCTTTTAACCCACCTGCTACTCCCCACATGGGAGGCATTTGGGAATCAAACATTAAATCTTTAAAGACTCATCTTCACAGGGTAGTTGGAAATCAAATACTCACCTATGAGGAATTAAATACGGTTTTAACCCAAGTTGAAGCCATAATGAACTCACGTCCTTTATGTGCCTTAAGCACCGATCCTACTGATCTGGCGGTCTTGACTCCTAATAATTTTTTAAATTTGAGGCCTCCAGGTACAATACCCGATCCAAACTACTGCGATATTGCGTTAAACAGGCTGTCCAGGTGGCAACTGTTGCAAAGAATGCACCGCGATTTTTGGATTCGCTGGCATCGCGAATATTTGCACACTTTGCAACAGCGAGCCAAATGGCACCAACCTCTTGCTTCCATTGATATTGGTACTATGGTACTGATCAAAGATGAAAATTCCACTCCATTGGATTGGCCCCTAGGCCGCATTGAAGACCTTATTAAAGGTTCTGATAATGTTCCACGGGTTGCTATTGTATAGACTACTAAAGGTACCTACAAACGGCCTTTGGTAAAACTATGCGCCCTGCCTACAAATTAAACTCTCTGAAATGCCCCTGGGCATTCTCAGGGGGGTGGGAAATGGTTCGTCCCGCCTTCCTTTTTGTAAATATGTTCTTTTTACTATAATTTACCAAATTGGTTCGAATTAGGCTATTTGGTGATTCACTAGAGCATTTTCTATTTTTTGTTTATTTAGTATTAATTAACTAATTAAGTACTTAAAATTACTGGGTTATTTGCATTTGAAACTCCCGCGGTTTTAAAGGCAAATATTACAATTTGCTATAATTAATTTACTTTACATAAAATGCATTTTGAATTACTAAGGTTCCTAGTTCCTTTAATATGGACCTTCGTAATCTCATTCCTTCCTACTTATTCCTTTTTTCCTACGCCTATGGATTAACGACGCCACTGGGCGACATGTGGGAGAACGAACGCAGTAGCGATATCTGCTGCAGCAATAGAGAACCGTTTCGCCTTCGAACGAGAATACACGCGTGTTAGCGACTCTCCTACCACATTCATGTGGGGTGCAAAAAATACGGTTTAACAGCGCGTCCTCCCATGAGTTCCGCTTCCTGTATAAAAATGGTAAGTGAAAATGCATTATTTTTACCTTACATACATTTGTTTATTGCTACACTAACCTAGAAGGTAAACTAGACCATTTCAGAATCCCTTGTACCAGCTTAGCCTATGACCTTATTCCCTTAACTTTATACAGTCCACACCAAACACCGTTAAATTCCAGACAACTCTCCTTTCTGGACCACCAGGGAGCCCCATATGGTTTATTTTTTTTAATTAAACACCCTGTATATAATGTTTTTAATTGATAGGAATCCTTTTTCTGATTTCAAAAATATATCACATGTTGACATTTAGACCAGCCGTTATTGAAATATTTGCATTTACGACAGATTTAAAATATCTGTGTTTTGTTTAACGAGACGTCTTGGTTTTCTCAGATTTTTTTTTGTTAAATTTCGAAAAAATAAACAAAAATGTTTTTTTTTACTTTTTCGGCCGCCATCTTTAAAAAATCAATAAATTCAATTTTTTTTGTACATTACAATTTAAAACTAATTATGATTAATATAAAATTACATATCTTGGTAAAAAGATTTACTAAACCAAAAAGATATTGTTGTATTTATATTTTGACCGCCGCCATCTTAGATAATAATAGACATATGTCATTTATTATGAAATATTTACAATCGGCGACCCTCATTTAGTATAAATCAATATATTACACGGCAATACTAGTTGTGTCAAACAAGAACAAAAAAATTACTTTTTTATCTGAACTTCGGCCGCCATCTTAAAATGTTAAATGTCAAATTGTAACTTTCTATAAATTTTGACAAAATTTGGCTTACTATTGATAAAATCCGAAAAAAATTTTTGTCAAAATTTAATTTGGTCTACTGGCTGTATAGGTCTCTTTTATTTTTGACAAATTAAGCGCCATCTTTGTGTCGGCTGGGAAACTTTTCATTCCATTTAAGCACGTTTAAAGAACTGGTCAGTGGCTTTAATATGAGGTATTAAAATTAAATATCGCACAAAAAATAAAGAAAATATCGAAGAAAAACATTTTTTTTTTAATATAGCGGCCATTTTGTTTTGCAGTGACAGGTGTAATTTTTTTTTACATTTTTAAATTGAGTATATCCCACTTAAAGTAAATTTACCAAAATGAATTTAATTTCTCTTAATACACGGAAATCATTTTTTTTCCTAACTTTGGCAGCCGCCATCTTGGATTCTGAGGCTGGAAAATCAGGGATCCTCGAATGAAAATTTAGCTTTTGGTGTTAGGTACTACTATGACAAATATAAAAAAATATACCCTTTTTGCAGCTTTATTTTACAAATTTACTCTACTATAAGGGATTTTAGAAAACATAAGACGAATAGCCAAACACTATAATATAAAAACAGTATTTTCATCGGGAAATACGACAAGGAGCTTTGTAACCAAAACAAAACCAGAAAATCCCTCAAATAATAAGGAATGCATTTACCAAATCCCGTGTGCGTGTGGTAAATCATATGTAGGCGAAACGAAACGCCCTCTTCAGGTTAGAGTAAATTAACATCTAAAAAGTACCCAATCAGGGGTATTGAAAATATTTAGTCAAATATTTTTTTAATTTTTCGATTTTCTTCTTCGAAATAAAATAAAAAGTTAGGTTCTAAATGACTTTTAGCATTTTTTACGCTATTTTAGAAAAATATAGTTTTAATTTTTAGAAAAAACATGACTAATGTAATTTTTTTCAAAAAGGTTCAAAAAATTAAAACACAACCATCATATAAAAATTTTATGTCTACTGTTAACTTCAAATAAATGCGAAATTGTAAGTGGGTAAGTCATACCCAGGTGGACCATCCATGTTAGGAAAAATAGGTGCACCAACGCCGGGTTAAGGGTGTTTGTGGGGTTTTAAGTCGGTTAAAAAAAAATAAGTAAAATACACGACCGGAAACAGACTTTTACATTTCTCCCCGGTTTTTCTACGGCTTCACCCAGGGGCGGAACTAGGAACTTTATTTAAGGGGAGAAATATCATTATAAATATTGCATAAAACTATTTTGCATAGTGACCAGGAAGTGTATTCTGTGTATGTCAAAACTAAATATAGTTTGAGACTTGGGGGATAAATTTCTCCTTTTTCCCCTCCTGTAGATCCGCGCCTGCTTAACATGTGAGTTTCCTGGGTCGACCTGAAAAGTTTACGTTTCCAGTTTAGTAAAGTAAATACCTATTTTCTTTTACAGAGTTATATATTTTATTAAAAGTAGTACAATTATTATGCAAGTAAAAAAGGGAATACATATTCTATTTAGTTTCCTAGTCGTCTAAAATTTTAGGCAGACTTCGTTGGGCTTTATAGAAACTTCAAATTCAACTATAAAGAGATGCGCACAGGCAGCGTATGGAACACATTTAGAATTTACATATTTTTACCGGATGGCTGAGTTCTGGACCACGGCAAATAGGATATAGTGTCGGACTGAAGTTGCGAACAAACAGACAGGCCGACAAACATAATAATGTCAAATATATTATCACTAGTATAGCATCAATATCAACACTTGATGTATTTTGTCCGCATAAGGGTATGTTTCAATAATTTTTAAGTTTGGGCGTACCTAGTGTGCCTAAATAGTTTGACAGTTCTTACATTTAAAATTTCAAAAGAACTATCAAATTATTTAGGGTCATTAGGGGGAGGGGAGAGCGCGGCTGGTCGGCACGCGGGTAGGTTGACGTAGGGATGGGACATCGAAAGAAATCATCGATGTTAGACATCGATGTTGGCATCGACGGCCTGCCATCGATAACTACGATATATCGTATTCCAAACATCGATATTTGAACATCGATATTCGGGTATTGGTGATCTTTAATTTTATTGTTAAAAATAAATAATATGTACCGACAAACGGGATGAATCGGGACGATTTTCAGATATTTTTCAAAATAACTTGTTTTCTAAAAAAGCTATAGATTTCAAGCCACCGCCAAATGATAAAAACCGAACCGTTGGAGCTTTGAAATGACATGTCACACATATCTGTCAATTTGACAGGTGATTTTATATATTTTTTTTTAGTGGGTGTCCCGATTGACCCCGCATATGGGGACAATCGGGACGTCCCGTTTTTTTCAGTGTCAAGGCTCGATTAGCCCCCTGTAATGGAGTCAATCGGGACAGAGAAGGTTAAAAAAATTACTTTGCAAAAAAAACTGGAAAAAAAAACTTTAAAGTCAGAAAACAAGGTTTATTCATAAAAAACCGCGAAAATTTTGTTGGTTTTTTTGCGTGCTGCTCCATTCAAAAAGCTAAAGCGAACTGGCCGGCGACTTGCAGAAACGCGTTCACTAAGATATCGCCTATGAGTTTTGAATATTATTGAACCTAAAAACGTTGACCTTGAGATACAGGGGCCATTTAAATAGTAAAAAAACAGGTTTTGTCCCGATTTGTTTGTTTGACCATATTACAAATTAAAAAAAAAAAGAGCATAGTAAACAAGAAATAATAATATCAAAAACAGTTCGAAGAATCACGCACACAACTCAAAAAGCTCTACTTATTGCTTGCAATACAAAATACAAGTAAAACATTCCGAGACGGAATTCGGGACTTCCACGAAACAATAATCAATAAAACTCTACAAAAATGATTTCTGCTACAATGCCATCTATCGTAGTGAAGTTAAACGAGTCCAAAGCGCGCTCGATTAGTATTTCAGATTTAATGATGCGGCGATCAGAAAATTGCGGACTCACTTAGTTTCCTTTTTTGTGTATTTTTAATTTGTAATTGAGTAATTGGGATTTTCAGCAAAACATCGACGTAAATTCTTCAAAATATCGTTGTTTAAAGTTAAAGTTAACAACATCGATGGTAAAAACATCGAACATCGAACTTAAAATATCGATGTTTTACAAACATCGATAATTATCGACCACCCCTAGGTTGACGCACATTCATTTTTGTCCACTTCCCGCCAACGTCGCTTCTGTCATTTTAATTCTTTATCGGCAGCAGACGACGCATACAAAATTTGGCTGTGATCGCGGAGCTCGATGAGAAGTGAATTTCGATGCCAAAAGTATAAAAAGTATCTAGTTTTTAGTTAATTTTAGGTATTTTACTTTTATTACTTTTCTACAAACATAGTTCTTTTTTATTTTAAATGTTAAAATACCAAGCGGGGCAGGTTGGCGCAAAAAAAGAAGGGTGGATTGGGGATGCGCAATGTCTCCAAATTCGTTATTAAACATGATAATAATGTGCAAGGTACCTTAAAAAAAGCATAATAACTCATAGATATCTAAGCTCCTGTGTGACTAAAGAACTTTAAAAAACAAGGGAAAAATTCAAGACGGCCGTTAAAATAGCTACGAAATTGATCGAAGCGGCTAGAATTTAGACATATCGAATTTGGGGTATTTGAAGCAGCTAAATTCAATTAGGCATTTGCTTTTGGGGATACTGTTCGCAGTTTTTAATAAATTCAGTTTTTGTCCTCCAAAAAAGGGCAATAAGGAATTTGTGTGGAGTCAAAAACCGCGTTTCTTGCAAGCCTCTTTTTTTGAGGCATAGAATTTTAACTTTGCGTTGTATTTTTATTTTAGAAACTGTATGTTTAATGTTTAAAAAGTAGCGTCATGAATTATTATTACCTAGACAGTATAACACTCGTAATACTTTTACTCTTAATCTTCCTATACCTCGCTCAACTTTGGTGAAAAACTCATTTATTTACAATAAAGAAAAGCTTTTTAATCATTTGCCAGTTGAGTTTCGAGAAATAAAAAAGCTAGGGAAATTTAGAAGAAAAACAAAAGATTTTTTAGCGAGCAAAGCTTACTATACTTTGGAAGAATACTTTGCTGACTGAAACTATTTATTTTTATATTTAGGTTTATCTGACAAAATCTGACACAGATCGTGGGGTTTGAATGTAAATTTTGACGTCGTTTTGTTTTAATCAAGTTTTAGCTTTTTATTGTTTTCACCAATTTTTATCTATAGTTTTAAGTTTGACTTACTTTTTTTATTTAAATAATTTTAAATCAATAATTTTCATTAAATTTAAATTTTAGCGTCGTTTTGTTTTAATCAAATTTTAGATTTTTCTTATTTTAACCGATTTTTATATAGTTTTAAGTTTGACTGTTTGACTTTTTTTATTTAAATAATTTTAAATCAATAATAATTATTTAGTGTTCAATAGACTGTAATTGGATAAATGAGGCTTTTGTCAATGTCTACTTTGGTAAACTGACTAATAAAGCCAATTTTTGTATTTGAACTTAAATAAAATTATGGCGTTAGCAATTAAAAGTAGGTACACCAAATGTTAGTTACATTTATTTTTAAACTTTATTTAGTTTTTCCATTATTGTGATTTTGATAGGGATTAATGTATCTCCATAGTTTTAAAGCTTTTAGTTGAATATTTGTACTTTAGATAAGCAAGGCTTTGTCAATGTATACTATTGTATTCTGACTAATAAAGCTAATTTTGATTTGATTTGACTTGATTTGATTTGATTTGATTTATACAAAAATTTTGAGTGGGGGAGGGGTGAACAGTTTAGAATAAAGGGGGGGACTAAGGTTTAAAAAAATCAAATTTGATAAATGACATGATCGACTAAGGGGTTTTTGGATACCCTGAATATGATATTGTCACGAATAAGGGGGGCCGAGGGGTTGGTTATAGGTATTGGCAGGTCGTTAATTACCAGTCACTACCTTACAACCCCAAGACTTATTCGTTATTTAACAATTGTTTAATTGATACCGCGCCGGTTGAATCGATCTAACGGAGTTATTTCGTTTCGAGCCGACACGGAGATCTTTGTTTAAAAACTAAGGGATGCAGTTTAAATAACACCTGTAGGGGGTTAAAATATGTATTATAATTAATAAGAACCGGTAACTGACTTACCTGAAATCAACAGGATTTGCTGCCAGCTGGTTACCAAAAACCCCAGTGTGCGTGCACGCAAGAGAAAGTCGTAGGTGGGAACCGGGTTTTACGTAACTCGACGTGGCCCGCACTCACCTGGTCTTAAAGTTCATTATAAAGAAAAAAGCCCGGAAATATGTCTTGCCAACCTATTTATCAACTATTTCTGCCAAGTTGCAATAATAAAAGTTAATTGCGAATAATAATTATTAAGTTTCTTTTTAATTATTTGGGAAATGTTGGTTTGACTTTATGTTAAGCGCCCTTCGTAACAATATTAAAAACAAATAAATTACAGAAAATTCACCTATTATGGGACGGGTTCCTAGTATGGGCTGGGCATAATCCTTGTGTTAAATACAATGTACTTCTTGGTTCTTTGTTATCCATAGTACAAATGTCAAAATTTGTAGAAACGTTTTACTTTCTGTTTTCATTTATACAAGCTAACTTAAATAAAGATAAACTAAATGAACCCTAATCTAACCTCAACGAGATCTGCTATGGCGGCGTATTATGCTACCGAGTATCCTAATATGGCGTAGACACAGGATTCCTAAATTAGTTTAAGTTAAGTTTTTTTTAACTACCACTAGCCTGGTAAAAAAGGGGGACAGTTGCCCTCCCCCCCCCCAGATACGCCTTGGTGCTATGGATGACTAAGAGGATAATTAAGTTAATGATTTTCTTTTATTGTCCTGGTTAAATTTAGCAAAATATATAAATACCTAGTAACGTATAATAAACTGTTCCACCAGTATTTACTAAGACCTTAAGACTTAGCATTGTAGACCGGGTTTAAGTTCCAAGTCTATAGACTTGATACCGACCGGTTTAAGTGTATTTTTTAATACTCTCAAGTCAAATAACTGCAAAGATTTGGTTCACCCTAATGTGCAATATGATAGTAAGCATTTCTCAGTGAGTTTCATCTCATATGAATTCAAATTAACTTTAGAAATAAAGAAAAACCACATAAAAATTTTGTAACGAAATGTCATTTTTTGGAAACTTAGTCCGTACAGTCGTAGGATTCCCATTAAAAATAGTCTCAAATTGTAGTTCCAGGGGCGGTTTAAAGGTCGAAAAACAATAGAAATAATCCATGATTGACAAAAAACTTAAATACAAAAATATTCAAAGCTAAATAATACATAAATAACTTAAAACTATATCTGCAGATGCATTACCGTATTAAATACGTATCAATATTTAAATACTGTAAAAAGCACAAGATATATTAGAATCCCTTTTCAATTACTCATTCTCTAAAACAATCCACCATTGGTTTAATCGTCGCTAATTTGTCTAAAAAATTATCATATATAATATAGCGGACAGCTGACACTGACTTACACCGTTTTTATTCGACATTTCCTAGTGACATTTGGAGGTTTAAATATGGCTACCATTGTTAAACCAAAATATTTGATTATTTTTATTTATTTATAACCTTTGTGTGGAAATATTGTCTTTGTTACAACGAAAAAAGATGACCCATAGCCCAAGGTATTTATGAACAATTTATATAAATATTAAAAACTATTGCATTCACGGGAAAAATAAGTTAAACCTTCAACCAAAATGTAGACTTTTGAACCTAGGATTGTAGCACTTAGCACTGTAGACCCTTTAGTAAATACTGGTGTTCATGTCCATAAAAAAGTAGTTTGTTTTTGACCCCCAAATAAACGTGGTAAAAAGGGAGACGGGGTTGATAACTAGCTTAACGATTTCTTTGCATTAGTTAGACAAGATCTACGTCATAGATATTGAATAACTCGAACTAGATTAACAGTGGCGTACCCAGGAATATATCTTGAGGGGGAGCCCGAGGCCTCTTATGGGGAACCGATACCTCATGATGTTGCATTTTATGCTATTTTATCTTTTTATTCATGAAATATGTGGAAAATATCTACGAAAATCCTAGGGTTGGGAAAAACCCGGGCCCCAAGCCCCCCCCTGGGGCTCCCATGAGATTAAAATAGTAAAATGTTTATTAAATTCTTGCCAATAAAAGGATTGAGAGTGTATTTGGGGGAAAGACGGGCAAAACTCCGCAAGAATAAAATTGGTTAACAGCTGTTTTTTCCCCATGACTGGTTCAACTCTCTCCTGAGTGGTGCCGGTCGGCTGAGCATAATTTGGTTTTTGTTCAACATGTGATGTTGTGCGCTGTTTATTGTAAAAATAGCTTGCCCATTTTGTGACAGTAAGTATATTTTTTACAGACTTTTCAAAATTTTGATTACATTAAACAATAAGTGGGTTTAAGTATTATTCATAATTAAACGCGTTGCCCGTAAAATTGGCCGTTTACTGTGTATGACCTTTGTTTGAATTTACCTGGTGCTTTGGGGCAAAATGGAGTTTATTTAGGGGGCAAAGCCTATACCCCATTTTGCTCAAATTTTTTGTGTTTATTTTTTTTGGATCCATCACTGAAAGTTGTATTTTATGTTGTCTTGACAAAGAATGGATGCGAAATCCGTATAGAAGAGGCGACAGCGATGACTGGGCTGCTAACTAACTAACTAACTAACTAAAGAGTCTCTCGTTCTTGTATTGAGACACCGCACCATGCATAGATAGAAGTTTTCAAAAATTTTGTTATTTATGTAGCAGAACCGATCCCGGGTTCAATCCCCGGCAGAAGCAGACAACTTTTTTCTTATTTTTCTTTCTTTAATTTCACTTGTTGTTTACGGTTTTACGTCCTTGCATTATTTGCAATTTGGTATTTGATTATTTTAATCTTGGTTAGTATTTTAATAAATAAAACTTGTCTTACAAAAATATTGATTCTAAATTACACGACAACCTCGCCCGTTTCGCCACATATAGGTACCCTATTTTACCCTGTATGCGGGGCAAAATCAACTATTTACAAACACAAAAGTATGATGGAGATTTAAATCGCTTAAACTAAACATTAAAACTTAAAGATAACATACCTAGCCAACTTAGTTCCAAATTCCCCCCTTTCCCCTAACTACGTACGAAAAACATTAAATTCCTGTTTTCTATTTTGACTTAAAAAAAATACTGACCTATTTTCTTTACCTTGCCAGACTTTTTAATTAACTTTTATATATTGTCAGTTTAGTATAAACTTGAAATGGCGAGACTTTACTTGTAACCGAAAAACGTGAAGAATAAAGGGTAAAACGACCAAAGTCACAATAAATAATTTTAAGGAAATAACAAAACATATTATTAATATTTTAATAAAGTTTTAAATTTTTTTACTTTAAATAAAGTTCAGGGTTTTCCCTTGTTTTTTTACACCATAGCTAAAACGATTATTTTACAGTTTCATAATTTTTTACGAAGTTTATGTGTCAGAATGTCAACAAAAAAATTCAAAATTTGACAAAGCGATGTTTTTTCTAAATGGAAGACCTTGTATATTATTGTTACAAATTTAAGGTATTTAAATTTTATAGTTAGAATTTATTTAGGTTTAGTGTAGTATTAGGTTGACGTATTTTATGGTTGTATTCTTAATCTAGGTTTTAGTTGCGTTATCTGTGACAAACTGGTATGCGAACGGTCCGGTTCTAGAAAAGGGTGGAATGATTCCGAATCGAACAAGGATGGAAAATTCTCGAATAGTAGGCAGACCCTCATATATAAGGCCGGACGTCGTGCATCAGTCAGTCAGAGATAACCAATGGTAGTGATCGCTAGATGTTAACGCGAAGTTAATAGGCGTCTTAAAGTAGTGAATTATTAGCAAGTTATTAGTAAGTTTAAGTGCGTGTTTTTGTACATAATTTGTCGAAATAAATTGACGTATCGTTTTCAACAATTGCGAGTTTTAATTTGTCGTTGTGAACCCGTAACAATTGGTGTCAGAAGTGGGATTAAAAGAAATAAATAGTGCAAAGACTATCCTTACATAGTACCACCGGCTAGTACAATTGAAAAGAAGAACAGTAAGTGATTTTGCCAGAATATTCAGAACTGAATAGTGCAAAGACTACCCTTACATAGTACCACCGGCTAGGACAATTGGACAGAAAAACAGTAAGTGATTTTTCCAGAATATTCGAAGAAGTTCGATATTGATTTATTCATAAACCAAAAGAGATATTTAAGAATCGACTTCGATATTAGCTTAGTTAGTTAAAAAGTAAGAATTAGAAAGAATTTCTAGAATATTCCATCACTTTCTACGACGCTCTATTCGAAAACCAGAAGAAATATCCAAAAAGCGACTTTGACATTAGCTTACTAATTTCAAAAGTAAGAACTAAAAAGAATTTCTAGAAGATTCCATAACATTCTACGACGTTCTATTCAAAAACTAGAAGAGATATACAAATACCGATTTCGACATTAGTTTAGCTATTTCAAAAGTAAGAATTAGAAAGAATTTCTAGAAGATTCTATAACATTCTACGACGTTCTATTAAAAAACTAGAAGAGATATACAAATACCGACTTCGACAGTAGCTTAGATATTTTAAAAGTGAGAATTAGAAATTATTTCTAGAATATTCCATAACATTCTACGACGGTCTAGTCGAGAACCAAAAGAGATAATCAAAAAGTGACTTCTACATTTGCCTAGTAGCAGAAAGAGTAGCATTTACCAGTATATTCCAGAACATTCCATTAGGTTCTATTTAAGAATTGGAAGAGATATTGAAAAACCGACTTCGACATTCGCTTTATAGCCCTAAAATAAACGTTTTAAGTGATTTATTAGGAAGTTGATGCTTACTAGACAAGGATCAGCAAAGATGGAAGATCTAACTAAAATGATGCAGGCTCTCGCAGCTCAAATGGCTCAAAACCAGAACGATATAAGACAGACCATTGAACAAAACCAGGGCGATATGAAACGGACCATGGACGACATGAAGCAGTCCATGGAACAAAACCAGAACGACATGCAGGCAAATTTTGACCAAATAAGCAACTCCGAACAGCTGAGAGAAGAATTTAAGACTGCAACCGAAGATCTTAAGGAAGAAATAACTCAAAGAATGCATAGTGTGGAACAAAAGGTACAAAATAAATTGCAGAATGTAGAAGAAAAGGTACATAATGTTGAAGAAAAGGTACAGAATGTTAGGGAAGAAGTTTTTCAAACCATGGAAGAAAAATTCCAGGACGTGTGAATTCCAACCAAAACATTAAGCCTCCAAATTTCGATGGTAAGTCTTCCTGGTCTACTTACAAACAACAGTTTGAAGCTGTCGCTGCTGCAAATGGTTGGGATGATGAGGAAAAAGCTAGAGCATTGTTAGTAGCTCTACGAGAACCTGCTTTGGGACTTTTACGGTCCATTTCAGTCGAACAAAAACAGAATTATAACGCTTTAGTGGCAGCGTTAGAAAGAAGGTTTGGAGACGAACACTTGCGAAATTTACATTGGTCAGAATTAAATATTCGTCAACAAAGACCAGGAGAATCATTGCAAGAGTATGAAGCAGATATTAGGAGGCTGATGTATTTAGCTTACCCAGAAATGCCAGAAAATTACAGAGATCCCTTCACGGTAGATCGCTTTATTAACGGATTACGAGACTCGGACTTAGCAAAGTTACTTCGTCGAGAACGCTTCTATAATAGCAGTGAAGTGTTGATTCGAGCCCTTGAAATCGAATCATCAAATAATATGTCCAGGCCAAAAGTAAGAGCTGTTTCAATTCAGGAGGGAGAAGAAATGAGCAATGGACATGAGGTCAACTTAAAAACGCTAAACCAAATGTTTCAATCACTGATAGAGAAGATTGACTCTTTGAAAGAAAGCAGACGATCCCCTCCAAATGTAAAGTGTTTCAGATGCGGACGTACAGGGCATATTCAACGCGATTGTCGCGTCCAAATAAGGTCTCGCTCGCCATCTAGCGGGACAGAGTACCGAAGAAGAGATCAGGAAAACTAAAACTAGTCAACGCAGAGGGGCGAGTGTTGGCTAAAGGGAATGTACTGCTGACAGTCTTAACATCAACGGACTTATAAATGGAAGACAAGTTAACATAACAGTAGACACTGGTGCTGCCATATCATTGCTTAAGTTCAAAATTGCAACGAGATATAAAATTCGACCAACAGAAAAGAAAATAACACTTAAGACTGTGACTGGAGAATCCGCCGACGTGTTGGGGCAGACAGACATAGACCTACAGCTGGGAAGATTAAAGATTCGCCACACTGTATTGGTTGCCGAAATAGAAGACGAATTTATTTTGGGAATGGACTTGATAAGTAAACATGGATTTGCGTTTGATAATAAACTTAATACCCTAAGATTTGGGAATGAAGAGTTCATTTTGTCAAATAGTCACTTCAATAAAGAACCAATAAAGGTCGTGGCAGTATGTACAACCAGACTGGTCGGTAACAGTGAGACCATCATTTTTGGGAGGCTAGAAAGTAAAACATCAAGCTGCGTCGGACTCATAAGCCAACAGAAATTACCCAACACCTACCTCGTTGCAAAGTCACTAGTTAAAACCGATAAAGACATCCCGATTAGAGTCGCCAATATTTTCCCAAATAGTGTCAAAATTAATAAGGGGGAGGTGGTAGCATTATTTGAGCCAGTCCAGAAAGTAACAAGATGTGAAGTGATAAAAGTAAGTTACCAACGGAGGTACTTCAGCAATTTCAATCAACTTGGCAACATCTCACTCCAGAAGAATTTCGTAAAGCGAGAGAGTTTATAGAAGAACAAAGTAATATCTTTGAAACTAAGAGTAGTTCGGGAAGCACAAACCTTATTCAACATTCCATCAACACTGGCGATGCCCAACCGATAAGACAGCCCACAAGAAGAAGTTCACAATCTCATTAATAAAATGCTCAGCGAGGGTGTTATTGAAGAGTCATCAAGTCCTTGGTCATCTCCTGTGGTGTTGGTCACTAAAAAGGATGGAGGTACTAGATTTTGTGTCGATTACAGGAAACTTAACGATGTGACCAAGAAAGATAGTTACTCACTGCCAAGAATAGACGACACATTAACAAGATTGGCAGGATCATATTGGTTTTCTACTCTTGACCTGAAAAGTGGGTATTGGCAAGTAGGAATCTTTGAAAGAGATAATGAGAAGACTGCATTCTCTGCTGGAAGTGGACTTTATCAGTTTAATGTGATGCCATTTGGCCTATGCAATGCCCCAGCTACATTTGAAAGACTAATGGAAGTCGTTCTACGAGGCCTTACTTGGAAAACCTGCTTAGTCTATTTGGATGATGTCATAGTAATGGGAAAATCATTTGAAGATCATCTAGACAATTTACGAGAAGTATTTTCAAGAATCAGGAACGCAAATCTTAAACTAAACTCAAAGAAGTGTTTTCTATTCCAAGAAAAAGTTGAGTTCTTGGGTCACGTCGTTTCCCGAGAAGGCATCCATACCGACGAAAAAAAGTTACAAGCAATAAAAGAATGGCCTCAACCTCGTGACAAACATGAATTGAGAAGCTTTTTGGGTCTGTGTACATACTACAGACGATTTGTAGAAGTGGTTTTTGTGTCGTCGTTTGGGAGGCGAACCTGGTATTTTATGCATGTAAAGCCCAGGACCATATCACGGGACTACCCTTCCGCCTAGAAATTACTATTAATTCCAATTTTGGACCCTGGCTATTTTTCTCTTGTAGTTTTCATGTATACGGACGAGCCTTTAGATTTTCCATAATACTATTCACTTTGTCGGTCACATAAAATGCAAATGAGGCTTTAGAACCTGCCAGGCGGATAAAGGAAACTTTTTAGCATTTTTCTTTAGAATTTTCGTGGTCCCGACGCCCCGGATAAAAAAGTTAAAATAGCTTTGGCGGTGAAAAACTTTTTTCCTGAATAGGTATATAGGTATCGGCTGTATCTCAATCCGCACAAAGAAAGAAAATTAATTACTTTCAGGTGAGCTACGTTTTTCATTTCAATCTCATTTTATCCAATAATGTTTACTTTCCTATAGGCCAAGACTACCAAGCTGTAACTTGGAAAAGTATTGTTTTTTTCATTATTTTTTAAGTATATCTATCTATCTAAAATCTACCTTTGATTGTCATCACCGGTATATACCTTCTTCAGTTTTAGCACCCCACTTAAAGGGGTGACAAGGATTATTTTTGTTATATTGTCGGGTACGATTTTATTTTAAATCGAACCCTTAAACGAGGGTACCGTAGTAGATCTCTTGTGTGTATAAAATAAATATAAAACAGTTTTAAAAACGTTACAAACTTTAATGAATACAAAATAAAACTCTGCTGCAATTTACAAATTGTTACAAGACTTTTCTTATGACCTATAAAACGAACAAGACCCAAAATATTAAAATAAAAACTTAACTTACCATTAGCAAAGCTGGTCCTAGAATGGCAACCAATAGGGCGTAGAAAAAGAGGGCGTCCTAAACTAGAATGGCAACAGTCAATACAAAGATCAATGAGTCAAAAAAATCTGACAGAAGATGATTGTCAGGATCGAAGGAGGTGGAGAATGGGCGTCGGTCAACGTAGAAAAATGTTCTAAACCCACATAGTGGTAGTACTTTAACTTACCATAATTACAAACTGCAAAATATTATTTAAATATAAAAATCTTATGTTTCTTTACTGACAATTAATTTCAGAAGTTTAAGTTTAAGTTCAACAAAACTTAGAATGTGACTACCGACTTGTCTCCTCTAAATTTGGGTTTTTATAAACGGTAGGTTGGACCTAAATAATTCATTATCCCCTCTTTGAAGAGCTTGGAGGTACCAAGTCAGTGGCGTTGTTGATAATCCTAAAATTTACTTTACATTCTAGCTAATGAGCTAAACAAGTAAACCTAAGCGAAAACAGAGATAAAATACATTTTATAGACAACATTTTCCTATCTCACATTATTTCCATGTCCAATCACTTTAAAGGGAAAACCCTCTCGCTACTTGCTGTATCTCCACGCTTAACCATTACGGCTTCCACTCTAGATTTTTCAATAGTTTTTCTCGCATTAACCATCTGCTGTATGGTAGACGGCAACCAAATGTTTTCCATTTTGGAGGGAGGCGGAACCACTTTCTTATCTCAACAGAACCATAATTGTGTTTGTCGCTTTTCCAAGATGGTTTCGTACGTGGCACAGTCAGGGGTTATTTCCATTCCTGACAATATAGGTAATAATTGACGGAGAAATTTATAATTTAAATTATATTTCTCTGATTAGGAAATTGTTATTTTGAACTAGTGATTTATGTATTACTTAAATAAATAAATGCCTAAGCTGTGGGGGGGGGGGTAGAAACTTAAGATTATAATTAAAATATTGAAATAAGAAATACGTCAATATAATAAAAAATACTCTGCCAAATATAGGGGCCCCTAAGTTCACACTAGGTACTATGGTTATAGTGTACGTGCGAGCTAATAAAACTAAAACCTGAAATATATCTTATTCAACTCCAGACTAAATTACCTTTTGTTTGATACCACACAAGCCATGTTTTGACTTAAACTCAAATTTTTTAAATCTACCACCACCCTTAAAAAGACAAAAACTAAAATATATTTTGTTTAACTCCGGACTCAATTACCTTTCGTTTGATATCACACACGCCATATTTTCACATAAACTCTAATTTTTGAAATATTCCTCCACCCTTTTATTTGGCTTGTGTTCGGTGGATTTTGTTCGTTTTTAAACGGGACCATCTCGACCCAAGACCCAGCCCAGGTACCAAATTTCATTAAACTCGGTCAAGCGGTTTTTGAGTTATGCGCTTTGGTCGTTACAGACAGACATACAGACATACAGACATACAGACATACAGACATACAGACATACAGACATACAGACATACAGACATACAGACATACAGACATACAGACATACAGACATACAGACATACAGACAGACAGACAGACAGACAGACGGCGCGACAAAAAAGTTTCAAAATCATCTGAAACGCAAAGACATATAAAAATTTTTGAAATCGGAACAAGTTTTTTTTTTCTCGAAAAAATTAGGATCACCATTGCTCACACTACTATAGTATAGTATATGTGTGAGCTAATAAAAAAAAATTGTGTGAGCTTAAGACCACACGGCAGAAGTGTAAACTTTAACAAAGCGAAGCTAATAATACTGGCCTTTATCTGCATCATCATATCGCTCGCTGAATGTTCCTGTAACAGCTAGTCGGCTCGAGCCGACTACACCCGAATGAGCAATTTAGTACCACAAAAACTGCTACACGCGCCTAAAGAAGTTTACACTTCATTTAATAAAAAAACACCCAACTGCTAAATTTACTTGTAACTACTAGTCGCAGTTGGGTACAAAATTGATGGGTATACCTATAATGTACGACATGCTTCAACTTTTAGTTTTGATGCCCAAAGCGCACTTACGAAATTATTCAGTTTTGTATTTTCATGAATCAGGTTATTGGATAATTTTGTAGCCAACTGTTTTTTTTTCCAACTTTTAGGTTTATTTCTTGCACTATGCATTTACGGTTCATTTAGTTTTACACAAAAAGTACGTGTAGATTTTCTACGGACGCGAACAGTGGTACCTTTCATTGAGTGATGGTGGGGGAGGTGCGAGGGAGGAGGGAACTAGTAAAATGGTATCGAAAAAAATCTTAAAGCGTGTGCAGAAAGAATTTTTGAAATCGCTCTATATTTATGAAAGGTATAGTTACAACTATTACTAATAAGGAGGGTGGGGAGAAGAGAGGGGGAGGGTGAGGGGAGGGGAAACTAGTAAAATAATGTTAAAAATTTTACGGGTATAGCTACAATTACTACTGATACGGATGGTGAGGAGAAGAGAGGGAGAGGGGGGAGGAAACTAGTAAACTGATTTTGGAAAAAAGTCTTAAAGCGTGTGTAGATAGAATTTTTGAAATCGCTTTATATTTTCTCTACAACTATTACTAATGAAGAGAGCAGGGAGGACAGAGGGAGAGACAAAAGGGGGGGGAACTAGTAAAATGGTATCGGAAAAAAAATCTGAAATCGTATGCAGAAATAATTTTTGAAATCGCCCTATATTTGATAAAATTGTCGAATATGGTTTTTAAATATGGTGGAGGAAATAACAGGAAGGAAGGTGGGTGGAAGCAGGGGGGACTACAAAGGAACTACAGCAAATTAGAGGACATTTGCAATAGGTGAACAAAGGAATTTCATTAAAATCGCCTGAAATTTAGATTATTTGCATGCCTTAAAGCCTACATCATGTGACAAAATGGCGTCTGAAGACCGCCATGTCGATTTCCGTTTAAAAAAATATAGCCTAGGTATAGCACCTTTAGGATCAGTAGCAGTCCAACGACACCTTTTTTGTCAACATCGGTTCAGCCGTTCAGCCTCTAGCGTGACACAAACATACAAATTTTCTAGCTAGCCTATTAGCACACTTAAAGTGAAATCATATTAGCCTTGAAAACAGTTTTTGGTAAATATCTTAGAAACTAAAGCTCTTACGAAAATTATCAAAATAATACAAAATATTAACCAAAATTTAATATACTATATTCCGGAAACCGCATATTGAAACGATGCTCCGTTAAAAAGTAAGCATTTTTTTAATTGTCAATAATCTGTCAATAGCATTAATGGATTTTGACCAAAATCTAATCAGCTCGTTAGAGTGCCGAACACTAATTTACCTGAAAATTTTAATAAAATCGGTTCAGCGGTTTAGGAGCTATCGTGTTACGGACAAAAATACATACACACACGCGCACACACACACAGACAGACATCACGACAATATTGTTAAGATAGGTCAAAATACACCTTCATAGCACATTTTCGGCTACGCGGGCTAGGAAGGTAAAAAGATTTCTAAAAGTACTTATATTATTTTTGGCTTTAGCCATCGGTGTTGGTGATACTTATTACATTTCAATTCAAATTTGCCACTTGGCTCTATCAATTATGCAACTTGACCTACTAAATCGGGAGAAGATAACTGGCCTTTTAAAGTTAATGGCTCGATTTCTTCTTTCTAAACCCTTGTTTGTACGACAGTGGCGGCTCGTGACAGTAAAGTTTGTGAGTTCTGCCGATAGGGTATAAAAAATGCTATTTTTTTACAGTCTCCAGATCACTTGTCTATTATAAAAAGTAAAAAATTGCCAAGTTTGGTTTGGCAAAAATTACAATGCTTAGGAAAAAATAGCGTTTTTACAAAAGATTTAATTCACATTCACTACCTTAGCATAATATGTACTCACCAATGTTTTGCCTGCACGTATTTTCTAGACATCTGAGAACTCGTACTCGTACACTTTTGGGCAGTTCTCGAATAAGTTTGTATACTTAAATGTATTTAAATTTAACTTCACATTTAACTGACAATTTTCTTTTCCATTGACAGCATTGTCAGAGCCACTAGACGTTCTTCAACCATAGAATTGCGTAAAAAAGTTTTGATGCGCTTTAAAGTGGAGAAGGAACCACACTTTTCTATTAAAATATCGGGCAATGGCCGTCCTTCTTCTTTCAATTTTAGTTTTTCTTCATAAGTAAAGAGAGAGAATTTTTCTACATTAATTAAATTATCCACCACATTCATTGTGACACAATTATACAAAAACAAACACGACCATAACCTCCCGCTCATGCATTTGGCGTCTTCTAAATAAATAAATGCGCCCGCAAACACGCAACGTTGAGCCCGCCCGCCCGGAATTGTACTGGAACTGCACGTTTTGCAGCTCTATTTTTGCCTAGATTTCGCTATGTAAACCCATGAGCAAGTGCGGTGCGGGGCAAAGGAAGGGGTTCCTAGCCGAGCACAGATCTCGTTAGCCGCCCAGCTACGTTGTGTTGCAAGTTAGCAGCGCAACAATGCCAATAACTTCATTTGACCGACTGTGAAATGCGGCCTTCGGCAACGGCGCGGCGCGCGGCGTCATACCCAACACACGTACGCGATTCGAAGGCGTACTATACCAACACCGGACCGAAAATATACTGCTATTCCAATAATTATAGAAATAAAATAATTATATTAGAAAAATAGCAGCGGCTGAAAATTTTGGGGGTTCTGCAGCTCTGCAGCCCTTATGCACTAGCCGCCCCTGTTGTATGACCTTTGTAGGCAGGATAATTGACAACTTTAAAAGACTTTTCAAAAAAAACAAACTAGAACTTTTTGTAAGTATGGCCAATTTGTATACACATTTAAAAAAAACATTTTTAAATAAAAAAAAATACCCAACTGCTAAATCTATTTGTACATACCTACTAGTCGCAGTTGTGTACAAAATTAATAAGTATTCCTATAATGTACGACATGCTTCAACTTTTAGAAAACGCACTTACGAAATTCACAGTTTTGTAGTTTTATGAATCATATTATCGGGTAATTTTGTACCCAACTGCGACTAGTAGTTACAAGTAGATTTAACAGTTGGTTGTTTTTCTTATTTAAAAATGTTTTTATTTTCAACTTTTTGGGTTTAATCCTTATTTAGCGTTACCCAAAAAGTACGTGTAGATTTTCTAAGGACGCGAACAGTTTTATCTTTCATTGAAGGTGGGGAAGGAAAGAGGGTGGAGGAAACTAGTAAAATGGTGTTGCAAAAAATCTTAAAGCGTGTGTAGAAATAATTTTTGAAATCGCTCTGTATCTGTGAAAGTTATAGCTACAACTATTACTAATAAGGAGGGCGGAGTGAAGAGAGGGAGAGGGTGGGGGAAAGTAGTAAAATGGTGTTGGAAACATAAAGCGTGTGCAGAAATAATTTTTGAAATCGTCCTATATTTGATTAAAATATGCGAATATGGTTTTTTAAGAGGGTGGGGGGGAATGACAGGATGGGAGATGGGTGGAAGCAGGGAGGACTTCAAAGTAATTAGAGCAAATTATAGGACATTTACAATGGGTTATCAGAGGCATTTAATTAAAATCGCCTGAATTTTGGGTAATTATAATTTGTATGCCTTAAAGCCGACATCATATGACAAAATAGCGCCTGGCGACGGCCAGATTGACTCAATATTGTTCAAAAAACATTGCCTATAGCACCTTCGGGCTCAGTAGCAATTTAACGGCACCTTTTTCGTCAAAATCAGTTTAGCCCTTTAGCCTCTAGCGCCACACAAACAACCCTCCTTTCGCCGTGCTGCAGCTGGGTAAAAATTATTGATGCTTCATTACCGAAATGAACCGGGTGCAGTGGCGTATATATGGGGGGGCCAGGGGGTGTGTAACAGTTTAGGCAAGGTGAGGTAAGGTAGATTTACCAAACCGTTAAATAAACCGATGGCTTGCTATACTCAACACAACTCATAGTTCGACTAAGGGGTCTCTTTTTCATACCCTTAAAAAAAAAATTCCCTGACTTCTTTTTCGGGATCTTAGAGGGTGTGAAACCAAACCGAAGTGAACCGAACCACACGAAATCGAAACATTTTTTCGAACCGTTATTTTCTTAAATTTTCTCCGCTGTCCGCCATTTGGGGTGTTGAAATTGGTTTTTTTGTTAACCTTTATTAATTGATCGCAAAAGTATCCTAACTTGTCTAGATATCCCCTGATCTTTATCCACCAAAAAAATATATCCCCAAGTAGGGGTTAAGTTAGGATACGTTGGCGCTCAGTTGACAAAGGTTAGAATAACACCGATTACAACCTCCCAAGAGAAGGACCGGAAAGTTTATTTACAAAGTGAAACACTAATTTTTTAAGGCTTCTTTACTTAGGTTTTGCCGCAAAATTTGGTTTACCATAGCTATGACGCGGTGCTACTTTAATACAATATCAGCTATAGGACGCAATATTCAGGCACTACGAGTACTTTTTATTTTATCACACCCAAAGGTGATCTCATGCTTTCAGACGTTGATTCTTTACGTCTAATTTGAGTTATCATACCTTTGACAGTGGGAAAGAAGAATTTAGAGATCAGTTGGATGACTTGGTCGAGTTAATACCTGAGTGTCTCTCGTTCTTGTATTGAGACACCGCGGCCCGCATAGATAGAGGTTTTCCGAAAATTTATGTGTGGCTTCGGTGGTTCAGTGGTAGAATGTTTGCCTAGATAGCAAGAGATCCCGGGTTCGATCCCCGGCCGAAGCAGAAAACTTTTTTCTTATTTTTCTTTCTTTAATTTCACTTGTTTATAATTTTAGGCCCTTGCATTATTTGCAATTTGGTATTTGATAATTATATTGGCAAATCGCCCATTTTGCGATCAGAAATTTTAACACACCCAAAGGTGATCTCATGCTTTCAGACGTTGATTCTTTACGTCTAATTTGAGTTATCATACCTTTGACAGTGGGAAAGAAGAATTTAGAGATCAGTTGGATGGTTGGTCGAGTTAATACCTGAGTGTCTCTCGTTCTTGTATTGAGACACCGCCGCCCGCATAGATAGAGGTTTTCCGAAAATTTGTGTGTGGCTTCGGTGGTTCAGTGGTAGAATGTTTGCCTAGATAGCAAGAGATCCCGGGTTCGATCCCCGGCCGAAGCAGAAAACTTTTTTCTTATTTTTCTTTCTTTAATTTCACTTGTTGTTTATAGTTTTAGGCCCTTGCATTATTTGCAATTTTGTATTTGACGAGTACGATTTAGTTGCATGTGCAAGTTCCGAGGATCATACAAATGCCATCAGAGTACCAGTTCTCTCTCAATATTGAGTACCAGACGAATTTATTTCAGAGCCATCTGCCCCTTAATGTTGCAAGGCTTGCCGGTTGCAACTCTATATGGGCCACATACTCAAAGATTTTAAATAATTTAAAATAAATTATTTTAAGAAAAATTTGATTTGTATCCTTGACAATATTACATTTTTTATTAAATTTGTATGTGGCCGAGAGCCGCAATCATCTCCATGAACGTTTGCATTGTTTCGAACAGGATAAGGGCCCCCCATAAATCCATAACTGTAACGACCTTTGATCCGGATTTAAATGTGCACGTTTCCTACCGTATTGGATTTTTCCTGCTTCGATGCTTTTGCTACTGAAATTCGCAGACACACTCGCGACTTTAACTGAAGGTTTTTTGGGATGTACTGTTCTGTGTTTAATTTTGCTGTGTCTTTATATTATTCTATAATAATATAATAATTATAAAACGGTTTCCGAAATAGACCTTGATGGACGTAGGTATAAAAGGTCTTAAGTCCTAGATTCTAAACTTCTATTCTATTCTTTAGACTAGTTAGCGATGATTAAACCGATTTTCACTTGTTTTGGTAGATCTGTGACTAAGACTAATCATTTATAAGCCAAAGTAAAAAAAATCTCCAATACGCCAATTTATGGGCGCCTAAGTTCACAATAGCACAATCAGGTGTTTAACACGTAAAAAACGCGCGTGAAAAAAAAAACGTGGATTTTAAAACCTGCTAGAAAAAACGTTTATTTCATACATAAAAACAAGCCTAATATGTCATTCATTAACGTTATAAAAAATAACGTTGCTAAAAGCGGCGTTGTAATAACGCTATTATCAAATCAAAACAGCAATGTTTTTACGTTATTTTCAAGTGAATTCTAAGTCGATTTTTATCTACGTCAAAATGACATTAGGTTCGCGCCTTTTCTACACGAATTTTAAACCGCTACTTGCATGGCTTTTCGACCAAATATTTTGGACAGTTTACTAGAAGCAGCGCCACCTATTAGCGACATTTTTCACCTCGACAAAATCTATCCGGGAGTGCTTTGGCCTCTAAACTCCAAAACTCAGTTAATGAACTGCTCCTTGATCCTTTACCATCACGACGCATCAGTTATTAACCTGATAAAGGTACATTAATATTTTGTGAAAGTGTTTACTGTTGAAAAATCTTGTTTAGCTTTTAAAGAAAACATAATGTATGTATAGAGACTTTGCCTTGCCCTAAGCGCCATCTTTTAAAATTGTGTTGGAGTAAGTGTTGTAATCTTAAACTAGTGAACTTTTATAACTTCCTTCCGCATCACTTTTAAGTTAAAAAAAGTCATTAAAAAAACGTGACAAAAAAAGACACAGAAAGTTATTACTTTTAACAAATCTTTATCTGGCGGGCTTTTAGAACATGCTTTCGCGCCATACATATAGAGAAAAAACGCGATAAAATAAAACGCAGAGAGTTAGTAGGTTTGATAAGTCTTAATCTAGTGGCGCTTTAGAACATATTGTGGAGGGCTTTTCAAGTGTGAATTTGGCATATAAAAATAACGAGGGTATAAAAACGTTATAAAAACATCACCAGAAACCAGCAAAAATTACATTTTAATAGCTTGATTCCTAGTTGCTTTTAAGTTGTTTTTAAGCATGTAGATTTAACAAAACAAATATTACATGGTATGAGGTTGTTTTCTACTAAAAAATCACTTTATTATTTTTGTTCACGTTAATTTAACGTTGATGTGATTTTTGTGCTATGTGGGTCAATGTATAATATAATTTTTACCCATTTTGGTCCGCGAATGCACGCTTACCATTAATATAGTACCACACAAGTTATATTTTTACAAGAACTATAATTTTTAAAATCTACTTCCACCCTTTTTCTTTGCCTTATGTTGGGTGTATTTTATTTGTTTTTAAATCTAGAGCCAAAAACCAAACCAGGTACCAAATTTTCAAAAAAAGCAGTTTTTGAGTCATGCGCGTTGGTCTTTACAGTCCGAAAGATTTACAGACAAGACAGCGAGACAGAAAGACGGAGGAGAAAAAAGTTTCAAAATCATCTGAAACGCTAAGATATTACACACCCGCTGAAAAAGAGTCACAACTCAAAAAACGCCGTTATTGAGATAAACCTGTCGCCATCATCGAAAAACTTGTACTTTCTTCCATAAAAGCGTCACATTTATGTTTCGACAATTCACCGCGAGATGGCGATGTGACTCTTTTATTTTACAGTGTCACTTCTGACTTTATAACAGCGTGAACGTGGAGTTTCTTTCTGAAAAGTTTTCGTGTGTTGGGTTAATCTGACCCATATAACAAGTAAAATACTGTTCTTTTTTGTGTTCTGACTGTTTTTTTCGAATGGTTCAGTGTACTTAGAATTAAGGAGAATAAGAAAAAAATCGTTTGAAATTATTAGAGAATAATCACATTCCCAGTTGTTATTCAGCATTTTATAACTCGTTATAAAAATAAATACAAAGTTTCTTCTTTATTTGTTTTCTTTTTAGCTCACACTACTACTATACTATAGTAGTGTGAGCTACGGTGATCCTAATTTTTTCAAGAAAAAAAAAGTTGCTCCGATTTCAAAAATTTTTATATATCTTTGCGTTTCAGATGATTTTGAAACTTTTTTGTCTCGCCGTCTGTCTGTCTGTCTGTATGTCTGTCTGTAACGACCAACCCGCATAACTCAAAAACCGCTTGTTCGATTTAAATGAAATTTGGTACCTAGGCTGGGTCTTGGGCCGTGGTGGTCCCATTTAAAAATGAACGAAATCCACCGAACGCAAGCCAAATAAAAGAGTTCAAGAATGAGAGTTTATGTGAAAATATGGCGTGTGTGATATCAAACGAAAGGTAATAAGTCTGGAGTTAAACAAAATTAATTTTAAGTTATTTAAAAAAAAAGGTGGGGGTAGATGTCATAAATTATAGTTTAAGTGAAAATATGGCGTGTGTGATATCAAACGAAAGGTAAATGAGTCTGGAGTTAAACAAAATACATTTTAGTTTTTAAAAAAAGGGTGGGGGTAGCTTATCCAGACTGAAGTGGAGCTTAAGTGAAAACATAGCTTGTGTGGTATCAAACGAAAGGTTATTGAGTCTGGAGTTGAATAAAATATATTTCAGTTTTTAGTTATATTAGCTCACACGTACACTATAACTATAGTACCTAGTGTGAGCTTAGGTGCCCATAGATTGGCAGAGTATTTTATATTATTTACCATCCTGCGTGACATCCTGATTTACAACGTCATCATGCCTTGTTCTAAAAAAGTGTCACAATATCGGGTTTTTGTCTTTTTTTTAACTAAAAACGACAAAAATCATTTTTTCTGAGAAACGTACTGCACCAATTACATTGAGTTAATAGGTTCCTGTTGATATAAAATAACATGTTAACTCGTAATTTGTCATGTAAGTGAGAAATGAATCTCTCTAATGAACTAAATTCTTTAACAGCGATTTTCTCAAAACAATGTTTTTTGAGTTGTGACTATTTTTTAGCGGGGGTGCGATATATAAAAAAAATTAAAATAGGAGCAACTTTTTTTTTCTAATTTTTGACACGATCACCATAGCTTACAATACCATAGTATACGTGTGTGCGAAAATACTTTCCCAATAGCCTTGCATTGGTATTGAACGGCTAAAAATGTAAAGGAGTTTGCTTTTATTAAAAGACATTTAATATAATTTATAAGAAGGAAACAGGATTGAGAAAATAGCGTACAAATGCAGCAAGCAGCTTTACCTATACGTACTGAGTAATGGCTTAGATTATCCAGACTGAAGTGTAGTTTTAGACTGACTAAGATATATATGTATATAGGAAATTGGATACGCTTCAGGAATTCTGAGGTTGCTGAAAACTGGAGCACTGGATTATACAGCGTATTATTGAATAACATGGTAATATTTAAGGAGGTTACTTTTAAGTCCATTCAGAGAAAAAAAACTTTTTATAAACCAAGTGTGCTTCTGGAACAAAAGTCTGGGGGGGGGGGGGGTAATGAAACGGTGACCCTAAATGAACGCACAGGAAAAAAGCGAAAAGAAATAATCGCACAGGAAAAAACGCTACACAGCAAAAAGCGCACATGTAGTAAAGCGCACATAAAGTCTCTACGGAGACATATTAATAAAATAAATAAATAAGCAAAAATATATATATTTTTTTTAATTTTTATTTTTATACTTTTGTGGAAGTTATTTTGATAGCCTATATCTCCTTAACTTGACATTTTATCAAAAAAGGAATTAATATATTTTTGGATAACAATTTATAAACAATAGCTAAGTATTCATTTGACTGTGATAATATTTTTCCCCCACTCCTCTAACTTTAAAAATCCTATATCTAAATGTGTTGATTGATCCCAATGTTATATAAACTTTTTTATCAGAAATAACCTCCTCAATCAGCTGCTGCACTTTGGTTCCTAAATTATGGGACACCCTGTATATATGTATATTTGAAATTTTTTTCAGAAATTTAAAAATATTTAAAATTTTAAAAATTATTAAATATTTTTTATTGAAATTCATAAAAATTTTTCTAATCTTTTATTCTTTCTAAACTATTTTAATATAAATTTTGTTTAAAGCCTCTTCACGTCTTGGTTCACATAATTGGGCCTGTTTAATTACAAAATTAAACAGATTTTCTTTTCTACGATTTATCAAAAATCTTAATTTTTAGTTAAATTTATTATTTAAACACAGATGATGTTGAGAAATTAGGTTTTAATAACATTACCTCACCTTCTCAAGTTTACCTATTTAAATTATATAAATTATTTAGTTAGGAAACAACATATTATATTGAATTTTATCTTTTATAATTTCTCGTGAACCACAACAATTTTTTAAGATAAAAAGAGAGGATTTATTTTAATAAAGCAGATTCAACATTTGATAGTTGTTCTCACTATAGCTACTTAAGTTTACTGTACCATAAGCCTTCTTGGTCATTGCAGGGAGTGAGGCTGCTCCCTGGCAGTAAACTTTTTACTTTAATCCCGCTGCTTAACCAAGCCGAGTTAAGCAAGTGTAATTGTCAAGCACAGCTTGCACAGGGCCATTAGACTACTATTATTGGTAGGTCGTAGGTCTGGAGTAAAATATTTTTTCTTGCCACAAGGTCGTAGGTAATATTTACACCGGCATATAAAATACAAAAGTGATCTGTATATTTGATCAAACCTACTTATCCTGGATACGTATGATATAAAAACGTTGCAGTTTTTCGCGCAGACACAAAAAAATGCCAAGAGCAGAGAAGCAGAAAACAATGTAGAAAGCCAGATCATTTTTATAGCCTGGCTTTATTCCAATAATTCTCTACAGTTTGATAAATTTTTTAAAATATTTCTTTTTTTATTAATATCTAAGAGTGTAAAGAATTAGCAGACAATATAGAAAAATAAGGATCCTAAATTTCTTGAAATAATCCCTAATCAAGAGCCGACATGGTAGTGTCATGTTAACCAGCTATCAAAAAAGCTTGCCACAAACATATTTGTTATAAGGTCGTTAGCAAATATTGCTTCATAGAGCACTCCTTGTTATGGCCTATCAAACTCTTTCTATATCATTTTAACATTGTAACTATTGTCTCCTTTTATGGGGACACTCCCCGCAGCTCTCGCAATTTCGGCCTACAAAGAAAGGTTCTGAGGTTCATCCACGGGCGTAGTCAGGGTGGGGCAGGGTGGTGCACTTGCCCCATCCTGGCTTGTCACCTGCCCCATCTTTGCTTAAGCTCATTTAGTAAGGCGTGTTATCAAGGTTTATTCGCAATCCTCGCAAGTCAATGTAAAATTAAGTTTAGGTTATTTGATTGCAATTTTTTTTTGCTTTTTTGCCCCACCCTGAGCGAGACCCTGACTACGCCCATGTGGTCATCTATGGGCTAGGGTATACAAAGACTATTAACACTCCCATATTTAAGTATTTATACATGTTTTGTATATGTTTATGAAACTAAAGGGTCTACAGTGCTAAGTGCTAAAATCCTAGGTTTAAAAGTCTACATTTGGGTTGAAGGTTTAACTTATTTTTCCCGTAAATGCAATAGTTTTTAATATTTATGTAAATTGTTCATAAATACCTTGCAAAATGGGTCATCTTTTTTTATTGTAACAAAGACATTATTTCCACACAAAGGTTATAAATAAACTAAAAGAAAAAAATATTTTGGTTTAAAAACGGTAGTTATATTTAAACCTCCAAACGTCACTAAGTAGTAGTGAAGTATTTTTCTTAGAATAAAACCAAAAATTACCTTCCTAAATGTTAGCATGTTATTCAATTAAACCCTGTATAATAAAGTAGAGGAGCTTTCCACATTGTGTAGGAGCTCTAAGATCAGATTTAACTATAGAAGCCTTTTTTCAAGTCAATCCATTAACAAATAACCGAGATGGAAATAATATATGATAAAATGAACATGATAACTGAGTTAGCGAAGCAATTTAAGTGAAAAAATAATGTTTTTTAAATATCTTTTTCCTGAACCAACTGGAAAGTAAGCATTTTCCGTACAGTTTTTATTAACGGAAAATAACCCTTTACAGGCAGGTGCTTTTGGAAAACTTTCCGGTCTCACCAGTGACCGGTGAAGAACCAAGAGACTGGAATAGAGGTTTACGTTACTAGACCGAAAACGTAAACTATATAGGTGTCCCCAGTGTCAGTCACCTGATTAGTTTGTTTTTGGCCGTACATTTTTTAAGCCGACATAAAACACCAGAAATACCCAATTTTATACGTTATAATATGGCAATTTTTTTTGTTTTTAGTGAACTGAGGCCATCTTGGTTTTTTTAATATTTGATTTCAAAATTACAATATGCTTGTACTACTTAAAATTAAAATATAAAATTCTAAAAACTAAAATAAATAAATAATTAAACTAAAAAAAATATACAACAGATATCCACACAATGACTATAAGTAAAAAAATTCATTCGGACCTGTCTTAGCGGGAAGAGTCCCGAGAATTGATGTCTTTTTTTTCTGAGATTTGTTTCATTAGGTTTTTAGCTTCGTTACCCAAAGGTCCAAACGTCTCAACAGCAAATGGCACCAATAGAAAACCTCGGTCCTGTAATTCTTTATATTTTAACTTTTTTTGTGTCTCTCCCAACTGGAGCAGCTTTGCCAGCTTTAATCGATGTATGGGAGACGTAACTTTTACATAAAAAGCCTTTAATTGCGGCGGCAAAAAATAGATACTACTCCGATCGTTTAAATAGTTCTTCTAATAAGCAAAAAGAATGTTGGCAGATTATAAATAATATTCGTAATAATAATTTTCAATCATCACTTTCGCATCCAGAAGTCACATCTGACAACCTAAATCAGTTTTATTGCAATATAGGCAAAAATTTAACCAAAAACCTAAAAACAGATAAAGATCCTATATCATATTTGGTAAATTTTTCAGTGCCCAATTCTTTTTCATTTACACCAACCGATTTAACAGAAGTAAAGCAAACTTTAAAAAGCATTCAAAATAAAAATGCTTCAGGGGAAGATGGGCTCTCTGTAAGGGTTTTGCTAAATATGCCTGATGTTATTTTGGCAGACATATTGGTTAATGCTATAAATTAATCTTGGACAAGCGGAGTATTCCCATCAAGCCTAAAAACGGCTTTAGTAATTCCTCTACACAAGGGTGGAGACGAATCAAACCCGGCCAATTTCAGACCAATTTCTATGTTGTCTACCTTATCTAAGTTATCTAAGTTAATTGAAAAGTTAACTAAAACGCGAATCGTGTCGTATCTTGAACACAACAACTTACTAAGCAATGTTCAATTTGGCTTTCGAAAAAATACTGGTACCAACAATGCAATGTTTACTTTACTTACACAACTGTTTTCATGTTTAAATAAGTCTAATGTGGCGGCGGCGGCGGTTTTCTGCGACTTAGCCAAAGCTTTCGATTGTGTGAACCATTCCATATTATTAAAAAAACTACATCATTACGGATTCAGGGGGGTGGCTTTATCATGGTTCGAATCATACTTACAAGGAAGCGAGTAGTAATTAATTCGAAAGCGTCAAAACCTGGATATATTGATTGGGGCGTTCCCCAAGGTTCAGTTTTGGGGCCGGTTTTATTTTTGCTTTTTTTTAATGATATAACAAAACTACGAAAATTTACTATTTTTGCTGACGATACGACAATCTTTTGGAATGCCACTGATATTAACAGACTAAAGAGTATGATTTCAGCGGATATAGAAATTATAAATGAATGGTTTAATTCAAATCTTCTAACATTAATTATAGATAAAACCAATATAGTTTGTTTTAAGTTACACGACATTTTTACAACAAAACTTTAAAAATTCAACAATTTTTTGACGTATCTAATCAACAAAACATACGAGCAGTGGCGGTTGCTACGGAACTAAGCCAACTTATATTGATGGGTGACAACAAAAATCACAATGACGGGAGACCCGTATGCAGAAATGACATAGGCGTGCGCAAAAATGACATAAACGTATGCAAAAAGTTTTGTACACAGCGTGCGCAAAATGCCATTTTCAGATCGTGTTCTCCGTGCGCAAAACCCCCTTTTACAAGACAGTCGTATAAAAAGTAACTTTTTTTGATAAAATTAACAAAATCTCCAAGTTTCATGGACTTCTATGAATCGGTAAAGTAGTTACGGAATTTTAAAAAACGTCGAATTTGCCACTCACTGTAAATCCAGACATGCTACGAAGCTGAAATTTGGCAGACTGATAGAAATTATGATCAAATCCTTGAAAAAAAATTAAAAAACCCCAAAATTTTCATTTACAACTCTCCCCTATACATTGAAATTTATAAAATACATGTAAGGTTATGTAAAATTAACATTGCCCACTTCCAGAAACTCTAGAGGGTTGGGTTTTGGCAGACTGTAAAACTATTATTCCCGGTTTCAGAAATGATAGAAAACTGGGATTTGGCAAATTAACAGAAATTATAGACAAGATCTTTAAAAGAAACTCCAAATAATCCCCCAAGCACAAATTAATAGAAGTAGAAATTTATTTATTCCAAAAGGTGAATTAAAAAAGCTAAAAGCTAAGGCATCGCAAAAGTTTTGAGCATATTCCGCAAATTATAATACCTTTAAAAAAACATTTAATTAAAAAAAAACAATTACGCGAAAACGGTATTCCATAAAAATAATTGAGATAAAAGTGTAGCCAAGTTGTCCAATATATATTTCAAAATTAAGTTTTTCACAAGTTTGGAAGAGTTTTCTTAAACTTGGATGTTACGGCTGCAAAATGACTCTTAGGTACAGTGCTCAATAGGGTATTTGACAAATTTTAGAAAAGTGTTTGGAATGATACATAGGTCCCTAATTTGCTACGTAAAATTATTAAAATAGTATATTTTATCATGACTACATTTAAAATCAAGTTTTCTAATTTCCGATTTGAATTTGCCGCTAAAACGCTCATTTCTAGCAGGCGTTCCAATGACGTCACAGCGCAGTAAACTCGCGGACAGATACACGGCATTCAGAGGTTTATTTGTTTTTGGTCTGTGTTTTTACTGTTTTTTATATAAAAAAATGTCCTATAAGTGATGTGTAGTGCCTCAGTGTTCGAACACTAGCATAAAAACACCTGAAAAACTATTTATTCATTTGCCTACAGCAGCAAAAGAACGGAACAAGTGGCTAGAACTTGCTCGAAGAGACCCAAGGGCCTTATCTAATACATCTTTACTTTACATTTAAAGATCACTTTGATGTGAGTATAACTAAATTGTTTCTATTAACTTTTCTCACGTTGTCTATAATATATATAACTATTTCGTTAAAAGGTGTACAAATTTTTAGGCGGTGCTAGGCAGTTATTAGGCAGGACTAGGGAGTACCTCTAAATGCAGGATTAGGCAGTACACATGCAGGCTAAATGTAGGACTGAGCAGTGCATATGCAAGACTAGGCAGAGCATAGGCAGGACTAGGCAGTCCCTATGCAGGACTATGCAGTGTAACCTATGCAGTACTTTAAGTATTGCTGGTCGTTGTATACTTCTTGCCTACCTGTCCTGCAATTTTTGATTGTTTCTTAATGCTTAAAATAATAATGATTGGGTATTTAATTGAATGTATTGTAAGTGGCATATTAAACAAAAAAGCAAAACATATAACCTAACCTCAAAATCTAAATAAGTAAAAGTAGGCGAAGAATATCGTAAAAAAACGTTCAGGTATATACAAATTTCCAAGACCTAAAGAGATATCTAAAAATAAATATATATTTATTTTTTACTACTGTCAAACACCCTATTGAACATAAACACGTTTGGCTGTAATAGCAAAGTTTAACAAAACTTTTCCAAACTAGTAAACCCTTTCATTTTGAAATGTACTTATATTGGAGGACTTGGCTATACTTTTATCTCAAGTATTTTTATGGAATACCATTTTCGCGTACTTTGCTTTTTTAACATGAAATGTTTTTGTTATAATTAGGTATATTTTGAATGAATAATAAAACGAAAATGTTTACCTATATAGCAATTTTTGATATTCATTTATGTAATTGCAATTTTGTATAATTCCAGATTAACCCCTTTATTTTTATAGCAAAAAGTAACATCCAGAAAACCAAGTATAATGGTTATACCCTACTTTTGAAAGAATTTTTTGTTTTTGTTTTTACATAAGAATTCTTACATCCGTCGCTATCTTATCAGCTTTCCAAGATGCCGGAGGCACTTTCCAGAGTAAAAAACATTTCTAAACACTTTTGAATTTTGACTCTGTCGAAGTAAACGTGAATGACACCCTTCAGTCCTTTTTTTTGCGAGCTTGTTCAAATTTGTTTAAAGAGATTGCAATCTCCCTGACAAAAGCTCGCGCAAAAAGGTTCTCCCTTAAATAGTTATTGATCAAAAGATAGCTAGCAGGAGACAAAGTTTGTTTGTGATGCTCTTCAAAACGTCATGCTTGAATAAAGTAACGATAAATATTTGAGGAGGACCGTAAAAAGAAGTCAGGGTCTCGTTCAAGCCCGGACTGGGCCATTGGGCGGTCGGTTTGGAAGGTAAAGTTGCAAGGGAGCAATATGGCTCCCTCGCGAACCTGCAAAATTTGGAAAAAAACAGTTGGTAAAAGTACCTTTAGAATTCAGTGCTGTGGTCCATGTAAAGAATGGATGCATTTGTCGTGTGCAGAGCTGAAAAAAGAGGATCTGGATGCAGTGAAAACTGAAAAAAATTGTATTTTTCTGCAACACCTGTAAAAGTGAGGTTAACCGACGGCTCTCCATGAGTGTCAGCCAAGGCAGGCTTTTTAGCCAAAGTCAAGAATCGGTTAACTACTTTTCCGAAAGCAGTAACGATGAATCGCATGGCCAACCCGCCACCCAGACAAAGAAAAGGCTCTCAAAATGTTACCATTCGTAGAAGATCCGTATCCGTATAGATCCAAAGACGTATGATATGAACAATCCTGACTTAAACAAGAAGTTCGAGAGGCTGAAGGAATCCATGGAATTCTCAAATGGAATATTGGAGGACCTCAAAAATTCATTTAAAAATATTATTAGTGAAAAAAAAAACTCAAAAATAAACAGGAACTTACCTGAGCACTGAAGTTGAAAAACTAAAAGGATCCATGAGTGCCCCAAGGATCCATGAGGAAACCAAAAAAAACATAATGATTATGAGCCTACAGTGCGAAGGCACCGAAGACCCAGTGAATGTCAAAAAGCTTCTTGAGATTCTTAATCTTCCGCTACCCGCGCGCGGACTCTCAGTCCCTAGGAGGTAAAATTTTATAATTTCTGGAAAACTGGACGTACCTGAGACCTGTCGGTCTCAATGCTTGCTGTCTCATGACCGTGCAGTCCTTTACTAGTAATTATTGATAGGACTGAGAGTTCGCGCGAGTGTAAATACGTTTCAAAATTTTTACATTTGTTTTTGTTGCAAAAGTCGTTTGCAATTGAGTTATTATTTTGATTTGAATGTAAATTACATCATATTAATAATTGGAAAAAGGTGAGATAATAGGTTTTTAGGTACAAGAGTCGGTATCTGGGCGTGTGTAAATTTGTTTGAAAAATTATTTGATCGTTTGTTTTACATTTTTTGCTTCCTTTTGCTTTGAAAAAACTAATTAGGTGGTATTCATTTAGAAAAGTACTCAGGTTAGCTTAGGCTATAGGGAAGAATAAAATTTTAGGAGATAAGGTAGGTACAAAATGCATTTATTTTAGAATGTTGTCTTATAAAAAGGAATGGGGGCGCGTGTAGCGGAAGGTTAAGATCGAGATCTCGGAAAACTCTTACTCTGATTCTTCCTAGCAGAATGCCACATAAACCAATTCGGCTTACATTATCATCTGAAGAAAAGAAAAATGATATCCTGCAAAGCAGGCGAGCAAAAGGCAAAATAACCTGAGCTGAGCTTGGATTACCAGGTCAGGTACGTACACTGAAAAAAAAACGATTTTATTATTAACAAATATTTGGTAAACCTGATTTTTGTTATGCTCATTAAAAAATACTCTGCCAATATATGGGCCCCTAAGCTCACACTAGCTACTATAGTTATAGTATACGTGTGAGCTAATATAACTAAAAACTGAAATATATTTTATTCAACTCCAGACTAAATTACATTTCGTGTGATACCCCACCCCCAGCCATGTTTTGACTTAAACTCAAATTTTTAAATCTACCCCCACCCCTAAAAAAAACAAAAACTAAAATGTATTTTGTTTTACTCCGGACTCAATTACCTTTCGTTTGATATCACACACGCCATATTTTCACGTAAACTCTAATTTTTGAAATTTACCCCCACCCTTTTTTTTAACTAAAATCTATTTTATTTAATTCCAGACTCAATTACCTTTCGTTTGATATCACACACGCCATGTATTTACATAAACTCTAATTTTTGAAATCAACCCCCACCCTTTTATTTGGTTTCTGTTGGGTGGATTTTGTTCATTTTTAAATGGGACCATCTCGACCCAGGACCCAGCCTAGGTACCAAATTTCATTAAAATCGGTCAAGCGGTTTTTGACTTATGCGCGTTGGTCGTTACAGACATACAGACAGACAGACAGACAGACAGACAGACAGACAGACAGACAGACAGACAGACAGGCAGACAGACAGACGGCGCGAAAAAAAGTTTCAAAATCTTCTGAAACGCAAAGATATATAAAAAATTTTGAAATCGGAGCAACTTTTTTTTTCTCGAAAAAATTAGGATCACCAAAGCTCACACTACTATAGTATAGTATATGTGTGAGCTAATATTAAAAGCAAATATCATTAATTATTGGTAACAAACTTTTTTTAAAGTGTTTAGTTATAAATAATATATCATTTGTTTCTTTAATAATTTGACGTTTTTGTAAATATTAATTGCCTTATATTAACCATAACCAAAACACTCTTTCTTTTAAGGTAACAGAACGTCTTTGTTATTAATACTTAAAATTTCCTAAATATAAATATACTCTTAATATTGGCAAATATTTCTTTGTGTTTATTACAACAAACATTTTTTTGTATAATGTTATGGCGTGATTTTGTTATTATAACGGTCTGAATTGGTTTCTATTAATTAGTTCGTAAAGTTCAAACAAATTTGGTTATTATTAACAGCGATATTATCGAGCAATATAACTTAGTACCGTCTCGTCCACAGAACAACAGTCCCGGCTCGGGCCTTGTCGCGCGAGATCGTGACGTTTCGGTTGATATTTTGTAGGGGAGAGTGGGGCTAGTTAAGCCACTTTTTACATAAATGCAAATAAAAGCATTGCTATATTACACTGAAAAAAAAAACGATTTTATTATTAACAAATATTTGGTAAACCTGATTTTTGTTGTAAATAAAAGCATTGCTATATTACTTACAGTTTTACAATTATAATATGTTTAAGGCAAATATTGGTTTTTAAAACTATGCATTCAAACTTAAAAAACACTTTTTTCTAGCACCCTTGAAAAGCGGCCCAACTAACCCCACCCACGGAGTAAGTTGGGCCATACGATGGGGCAAGTTGGGCATGGTTGAATAATTAGGAACTGTATATAAATGCAACATAAAATAACAGGAAATTCTTAGATTATTTTTATTGATAATAATAAAATACTAAACTTTAAATTTCTTTAAAAAAAAACAATATAAAGTAACATAATTCTTGCTCTAGTCTGATTCGGAATTACGGTTTTAGCAAACATAAGTAAACCCTGCATCAGCACATGTTTCATGGGCCCAAAACTTGTAAGTTAAACATTGTACCCATTTTTCTTTTGGTTTGCTGTTTGAGAATGGTTCCATGCAGACTAGACAAAATGTTTCCTCTTCATCATCGCTGTCATCTTTCAGTGTCCTTTTCTGAGTAGTTTTTCTATGCTTATTTTCCTTGAAGACATTTTTGGTTACAGATTTTTCTTTTTTTTTAACTTTTTTCACGTTCCAACTCTTCTTTAACCGGAGTTTCAGTTAGTATAGCTGTCGACCATTTTCTTCGGTTGATATTCTTGGTCTTTCTTTCGCCAGCTTTCGGAAAAGCACGAATTTTTAAAATTTCCCTAGATCGATTGGTAATAATAGATCACACAATTTTAAGTCACCGGGTATTTGCCTCAAATTTGAGTTGAAGGGTCTGTGTGATGCATTAACGTATTAACCGGAGGAGACTAGTAAATAAACAAAAAAATCGGCAGTCTAGATAAACAATTTGTTTTAAAAAACGTACTTCTGCAGAAAAGAACTCATCGACTATTTTTGTTTGGTCCATAGAAAACTCTATTTTCTTTCTCTTTAAGAATCACCAAAATTATCTGATCTTTCCTTTACTTTTATTTCTTTTTTAAACCAATGCAACGGAAAAAGACGAAACTGTTCTTCTTACAAACCCTTACCAGATAAATTATACACCTCCAAATATGGATATATAACAAGCGGTGATCACTTTAACTTGTGCTTCCAGCATTTATTTTGCTACTCCTTTGTTTTCCTTTATTAAACCAGTGCGAGAGAAAAAAACAAAACTATTCTCGATTGCAGTCCCTCACTAAAACAAAGGAGTTAGAAACATGCCGCAATCGTCTAGGCCCGCGTAAAGTATCTTATTTTGTTCCTCTTTTGTTAAACCGATGCGAGAAAAAGAGACAAAACTATTCTTGATTAGAAGGTAGTCCCTTTGGACCCATTAGTATTTTGTAAAGGGTCAAATGCGGCGTTTTTGTCCTGTCGCTTTACGGTTCGGAATTGTTTTCGTGTTTTTTCTTAAAATATATTTTCGATCTGGACTCAAAATTAATCTTAAAAGACTTTAAAATGGTGTGGGAGTGTATTTTGTGCTAAAATCTCGCCCATCTTAATCCAGAAGTTTCGTTTTACAAGTAAGTTAAATAACTTGTTTGACCTTCAAAACAAAACAAAGACCAGTGCCGTAGAAATCAATATAAAATCAGAAAAAAAATATTAGGCTATTATATAAATAATTATTTATTTGTTAAAAGTGTTTAAACATAAGTTTAGTCAAAAATGTACAGGGTGTCCCAAGTTTTGGGGTTTTGATACTTTTAACTGAACTACGAGCCTTGATTTTCAACAGATAAGGTATAAAATGTATCTTATTAATATAGAAAGTAATTTTTTTCCGTATACCTTTTTTATTTAACCGTTCTTTTTTGTGTAAACAGTTTTTTTAGATTTAAATCGAGGCAATTTTTTAGGTTGGGTTAGTCCTTTTTACATACTCTGAATTTTTAAGGTTGTCTAACCTAAAATAAAATACACCAAGCTAAAAGCATCCTAATCAAACATCTAAAAAGTGTAAAGGGCACCAAACAGTACTCTACATGCAGATTTGTTTTTAACCCTATAAAATGTTAGCAAAATTTTATATTCAAAAAATTTAAAAACAATAAACTATAGTTACCTACTTATTTTATTGTTAAATAAAATCCATTTCTAAGGATGATTGTTATAACCCAAAAATTGATTGCAATTTATTTAAAAACAAAAAGTAAATTTCGGCCCTGGTATCTAAATAACCCTATTTTTTAGATCATTTATAAAATATTTTTTGTTCCTTATTTTTAACTATCAGCGAGACGATATAAATATACAGTCGAACCTCTATAACTCGAACTTCAAGGGACAACCAAAACAGTTCGAGTTATGGAGAGTTCGAGTTACAGAAATTCGAGTTAAAGAGGTTAAAATACATATCAAAAATGCAGGGACCACTTAAAAGGTTCGAGTTATAGAGAGGTTCGAGTTATAGAGGTTCGAGTTAGAGAGGTTCGACTGTATGTTTTTTTATTTAACCCATTTTAAATGTTAAATAAAAAAAGTTAATTTTCAAAATCATTAGTGATGTGTCAAAAAATAAAACTGGCAAATAAAATTAATTTTTTAAACGAAAATGATATTTTGTTCAAATTGCATTGCAAAAATATTCTGTTTAAAAGACAATTTGATTTGACATTTTATTCAAAAATTACTTTTTTAAATGACATTTTGTTCAAATGGCGTTTTCGTTGAAAACATCTTTTTCAAAAACATTTTGTTCAAACATCCACCTGATAAAAAAACTTTTGGTTTGTTGAAAAATTAGTTTTTCGAATGACATTTTGTCGAATGGGGTTTTCTTTCGAAAACATTTTTTTAAAAACATATTATTTTCGAATGACTTTTTTTTCAAACATTTTGTTTGAATGTCAATCTGATTGAAAACATTTTGTTAAAAAATATCTTTTCTACATGACATTTTGTTCGAAAGCAGTGGGTTTGTATGACATTTTGTTCAAATGGCAGAAAGCATTGAGTTTAAATAATATAATGTTCAAATTTTTTATTTTCAAAAATATTTTGTTCCAATGACGATCTGATGGTACACTTTTTATGAAAATATTTTTTTTATTATATATTTTTTTGAAAAATATTTTGTTCAACATTTTTAAATGAGAATCTGTTCAAAAACATCTTCAACTGTGTTTTTAAAACATTTTGTTCAAATGATAATCTGACCGAAACCATTTTGTTCGAAAACATTTTTTTTAAGTGACATTTTGTTCGAGTTGCATTTTTTTCGAAAACATTTTGTTTGAGAATCTGATAGAAAACTTTTTGTTCAAAAATTGCTTAAATTCATATGACATTTTGTCAAATTGTTTTGTTCAAAAATATCTTTTTTGAATTTTGTTTGAAAGCAGTGTGATTGATTGGCATTTTTTTCGGAAACATTGTGATCGATATTATGTTCAAATGATCTCTTTTTTAAAAACATTTTTAATTTCTTGAAATGGATACGTTTGCGATCAATTGATTAGAGTTCAGAGTAGGTTAGCAGGTTAGGATCAATTGATAAAGCTACCACCGATTGCGACCTCCCAAAAAGAGACACACAGGAGCTAGTTTTTCAAAGAGTTTTCTGTTTGAAGAAAATGTTTTTGAACCAAACGTTATTCAAACAAAATGTCATTCAAAAAGGATGTTTTTGAACAAATTGTTAAAAAAAATGTCAATTGAACAAAACATTATTCGAAAAAGATGTTTTTGAAAAACTATAATAAAGCAATTACCACAGAACAGAAATTGATATGTTGCACTTTTTTCCAGTTTCTTTTCTAATGAAACTGCTGATGAAAACCGAGATGGTAGTACGACGGAATAAGTGTCGCATTAACTTTTCTCAAAATAACTGGCTTTAAAAAAGAGTTGTTTTTTAGGTACATATTTTTTGTAGGTTTTTGTAGACACACCTTTTCACCAATCTTACTAAAAGGGACAAAACCACCGTCGTAGGAGGCAGTAAATACAAATATATTTGCAAGAAATTTTAAATTCTGGGAAAATTTAAAAATGTAGAGTAGCATAACCAAAAAACTATTTTAGTTCTGGCCATGGTTACTATCCTAATTAAAACAAATGGGTAAAAGTAACCCCACTAATGGGGTGCATCTGAATAAATCCCCAAAGTAAGCAAATTGTCTCCCCCATCAAAGCAATAAATCAAGGGCTTTTTCGAAAAAAGTCCAAAATATCCTTATCCAAATAGAGCTCTGTTACTTTTTTACAATATTACTACCAATTTTTCATAAAAAAAGGAACTAAAATTATATTTACTTTTTTATATACAAAAGAAAAGTAGGCACTACACATAGTATCTAGCTTTAAAATTGTAATAATGGGGGTGATCTAATTGTTGCTAGGAAAAAGAGAACCTTTAATAACGTTTTCGGCTGCTGGAGACTACTTCACAATTCTCGGTGAGTGCCCCGGTTCGAAAATTAAGTGGGCTCTCAAGTTTTTATTAGAGCCTGACTCCTATTTTTAATGTTCGACTTCTGTATTTGAGAACATAATCTCAACAATACTATTAATCTAAATTTTTATTGTGGTATCTATTCAGCTGTAAACTAAATTAAATTGCTTGTTTTAATAAGTTAGGTATTTACTTTTAATAAATAAGTATTTTGCCGCCGTCACTGGTATATCGATCGACCATAAAGAATAAACATATGTCTGCTGTGTGTCGCACAGCGTTGCCATCGTCTTTCCAAAAAATATTTCTATTCTTTTCCAACTTATTGAAGCATCTAGGGGTCAAATCGAATTGTTTTGATGAATGAATTTTTGCCGCGGTTCCTGGTCTCCTCCGGTTAATACGTTAATGGTGTGATGTCATAAATAAATAAATGGCGGCTTTTTTACTGTTTTTTCACAATTTTTGGCTTATAACTTCTGCCAATAACTTAGTTTTACAGAAAAACTAATCGTTTTTTGTTTACAAGAGAACACCAATCAAGATACCGCGTGAACAAGTCCACATCTAGGGGGCCTAATTTCCATAAGAGGGTAAAAAACAGATAGAATATAGCATATATAAATAAGAGACCGCAATATGCCCGATTCCAGTCGAAAGAGTTTCAGCGTTGCCAAAGGTAACTTTGATAAATAACTACAGGCGCAAGTCGTCGCAGTCTTCAAGAGGTCGAGAATTATTACATGACGTGATTTTTAGTCCATCATACGTACACATGCTGATTTTAACCTTAAAATAAAAAAAAATATTTTTAGATAATGTATGGGGTTAGCTGGGCCGGCACACCTACATACAAAATTGAGAGAGTCGGCAATCATGTTTGCGTAAATATTAGCATCGTTATAATTTCATTTATGTTATAACATAAATCTGAATGAAGACCTCCCTAAGGTAAGAGCTTTACATAATAATGCCAGAGACCTAAAAAATACATGGTTTTAAACATGTTTGGGTAAAAAACGGACTAGTTTTCTGCCGTAAGTCGGACACGGCCAAAATAGTCAAACTTAGCAGCATTGATCAGATATATAAATTAAAAACACGAGAATTCGATACCCAATAGTCATAATGCAGTCTCTAACATTGAATAGTGGTAGCGTCACCGTAAGGCACTACTAATCTATTGATCTCTATAACAGTTCCGTACTTGATATTGCTCTACGTTAAATCGCAATCAATTAAAAATAAATTAAATAAGCTGGAAGCCCTTATTACACAGATTAAATTTTTTCTAGCAGTTTTTAAAATCAACGATTTTTTTTCTCACCTGTTTTATACGTGTTAAACACGTGATTGTGCTATCTGGGAAATTTCAACACTCGACTTATAGAATTAACTTTACTTAACAGTACTAAATTTCAAGAAAATTGCGAATATTTTAAAATGTTTTTGTTTAAATAATATATCTATTTATTTATTTATTTATTTATTAATACATGGGCTGCCAAACAGAAAGGGATACCTTTCCAATTACATGACAGCTTATAATGACAATTGTAAGTGCTTATAACAAATTATGGACTTAAAACTAGAAAAGAGAAAATAAAGAAAAAAAACTACTAAGAAAAGTATAAAATAAAGTTTGGTTATTCCGGAAAGAAAGTCTTTTCACATAACTATATTGAAACACTTTGTAAGCCAACGTTTTTAAGGTAAATACTGATAAACAAGTCGAAGTGGTTAAAATAGGTGTTATAAGAGGTAAGCATCTGGGAGACTGGTGAATTCTGCCCGTAATTTGTATTATTTTTTTGTTATAGAAAAGCATGTAGTGCCGAGTATTCGTTTGCTTTATGCTAAATGGCAGCCTACTCAATAATTGTGGGCAATTGATTTTATTGTTTACCAATTTGTGTAAAAATACTGTATAAGCCACCAGTCTCCTATTGCTTTTTACCTAGCTTATAATAAGCTAAATTTATCTCATAGGTTTCACCAATTAATTGTCTATTATATCGAAAATTCAAATGAAAGATAAATTTTTGTTGAATTCTTTCAATTCTTTGAATATATTTGGCATATCTAGGGCACCAAACAGTACTCACAAATTCTAAATGACTTCGTACATACGCGTTGTATAACAATAATAAAGAGTTTGCGTTTGTGAACACTTTGGAGACCCTTAATATAAATCCAAGCATTTGGTACGACTTTTTGACAATGGTTTCTATGTGTATCTCAAATGTAAGTTTGCAGTCAAGTGTTACACCAAGGTCCCGAATGGAATCAACTTTCCTCAGCTGGACCCCACCAATACTGTACCGAGAATCTATTACCCTCGTTTGTCGAGTAAACGTAATTGAGTAACACTTAGATACATTCAAAAATAAACGATTCTCGCGGCAGTACTCCTGGAGTCGCTGAAGATCGGACTGAAGATGTAATTGGTCCAAGTCATTTTTGACAATTTTATACGCTTTCAGATTGTCTGCGAAATTTGAAAACTTTGAGTGTTGAAAGCACTTTGAGATATCATAGATATATATATAGAGAAAAGGAGAGGTCCTAACTGCGACCCCTGGGCGATGCCAGAAGTTATACTGACAGTCTGATTGGCAATTATTTAATTTGACATACTGGCGCCGATGTGTCGAATAGAACTCCAACCAGCCCAGAAAGATGCCATGCACACCGATATTCTGCAATTTTATTATTAATGTTGGTATGTGAATTTTGTCAAAAGCTTTTGAGAAATCGGTGTACACGGCATCAATCTGGGAGCCTCCCTCCATTGTTTCGAAGACATCCTGAACGTAGTGCAACAAGTTGGTAGCAACGGAGCGACCCTGGATATAGTTTTTATCTGCGCACAACCGAGGCAGGCAATCTTATTGCCCGGGCCGATTTTCGGGCCCAGTTCGACCATGATCTGGTTTTTTGAGGGTTTTCGCTGAGGGGAACATTTCATGTCGCCTATAAAAAAGAGACAAAATTTAAATGCAATGTTCTATATATGACTTTTTTTTTGGCTGCGCTTGGAATATAAAAAAAGTAAAGTTTAACGTCATTAGCGGTGGCGACTGCTACAGGGAGGGCAACGGTGCAGTGCCCTTCCAAAACTAGACAAAAAACAGTATTTTTAATTGGTTTATTTAAAAAAATTTATTTCTTCCCTTATGCCATGTCCAGTTCTTTTTTTTAGTCTGTGGTTAACAAAAGCCGACTAATTGCAGCCGGCAGCACCGAACGCGACAAGGTTTCAATTTGACCAGGTTTTTACCGGTGTATGAGTGGGTGTTTAGGCGCGGGGGCGGGAGGAAGCTTTGTTTTAGGTGACCGGCAATCTTCATCGTGTGAAAACGTTCCGTGCCCTTCCTACGCGTTGCCGGTTCTATCCTTGGTAAAGACGTATAAGTTTTTTATGATTTGGGGTAGTTCAGTAGTTAAAAGCCTTGGCGGTCGTGTGTCAATTGTTTGTTTTTGTTTTCGTTTATTTTCAAATCGTGCGAATTTAAATACGTTATTTATTATGCTATACAGCTGATAACTGTCAAAAAGTTATCTCAAAAACTTCGATTACAAAATAAAACCTTTAGGGCCACATAGACCGGACCTAAAAATTAACCAAAATTTTAGTGTAATGCAAAGAGGTGTTCAAAAAACTTATAATAGAAAACTTCATAAAAAAATAACACGATGCTGAAAATTAATTGTAAGTCAACGCTTTGCGAAATCCGTATCAACTTTAACACAAGTATTTACTAAGACCAAAACTTAGCATTTTAGACCGGATTTAGACTTGATACCGACCGGTTTAAGTGTATTTTTTTAATACTCACAGGTCAAATAACTGCAAAGATTTGGTTCACCCTAATGTGCAATATGATATTGAGCATTTCTCGGTGGGTTTCATCTCGTATACATTCAAATTAACTTTATTAATAAAGAAAAACTACATAAAAAATTTGTAACGAAATGTCTTTTTTTGGAAATTTAGTCCGTGCGGTCGTAGGATTCCCGTTGTTGAGAATAGTCTCAAATTGTAGTACCACCCCTGAGGGGTGGTTTAAAGTTCAAAAAATAATAGGAATAATCCATGATTGATAAACTTATATACAAAAATTTTCAAAGCTAAATAATACATAAATAACTTAAAACTATATCTGTAGATGCATTACCATATTAAATACGTATCAATTTTTTAAGTATTGTAAAATGCACAAGATATATTAGAATCCGTTTTCAATTACACATCTAAAAAAGGAATTGAACATCGATTTATTCATCGCTAACTTGTCTTAAAAATTAACACGTAAAATATAGCGCACGTTTGGAGGTTTAAAAATGGCTACCATTTTTAAACCAAAATATTATATTATTTTTATTTATTTCTAACCTTTGTGCGGAAATAATGTCTTTGTTACAATGAAAAAATATGACCCATATCGCAAGGTATTTATGAACAATTTATAAAAATAATATAAACTATTGCATTCACAGGAAAAATAAGTTAAACCTTCAACCAAAATATAGACTTGTAGATCTAGGATTGTAGCAATGTAGATCCTTTAGTAAATACTGGTGTAAGTGTCCAATATTTCTTTACTTTGGCGATAAAAAATTTCGGAAAGAAGAAAGGGAATTAATAATTGATGCGTGTTTTACAAAAACCGCATAAGTCCAAATTTGACGCATATGAGTTAGTGGCGTCTTCTAGTCGAAAAAATGGATGGCTTTAAGACCATGAAATAAGACACGCCTCAATTATGTTGCAAGCAGGGTATATTCATATACCCCGTATATGCTCCCGATAGTCAGAAAAAATATTCTTTCTGCATATTCCATGAATGCATGTACGAAAATGTTATTATTATGTGCAGTTTTTCTTAACTGTACCATTTATGTACCAGGTATAAACCAAACGAATTCGTTTGCTTGTCCATCCAGAAAGTTCGTTCGTTCACACGTTTTGCATTTACATTAAAGCGAAGAACGTTTAAAACGATTGCATCCTTAATGTTCCTAGTACAGTTGCGAGCAAATCGGAATACATAAATATTTATTACTCGTTTTATTATACTTGAACTAAAAATAAAAACCAATTCGCAATAACGATTTAGATGAATTTTTATTTATTTAGACGTAAGCAATAATCACAATTTAAATTTAAAGCCTTCTAAGCGAAGCTCTTTTTGAGGTATTCGCAACCACAGCCATACCTAGGGGGGGGGGGGATCAAGGAGTATCAATGTTCATAAAAATATTTAGGACTCACAAATACTAAAATATTTAGTAGTAATAGAGATATGGGCAGTTCGCATTTTTTATGGAATTCCGATTTTTTAGATTTTTATTTATAACAGCTGCAAACATGCTCAAACTAAAGTTTGGTAAAGTACTCTATTTTTCAAAAAAACTAAAATCCTAAGCGTATTTTATAGATAAATGCATGCAAAGTGAGTGGCAAAATATTCTGGTCCTCTAAATTTCACTCAAATTTTGTTTGAATTTTTAAATAAATTTAGAAAAAAAAACTTTTTGAAAACAAGCTTTTATAAAATGAACTAAAAAGCATAAAATAATTTTTTGAGTGTTCTGATATCATAATAATAAAAGCGATGGGCGTATTTAATATTAGGTAAATGCCTTTCCATGCGCATTTGGTGGATCGTCTACAACCGATGATGGGCCGACTATTCTTTTTCAATGTGACAAAATAAATCGACACACTGCCGGTCGCGGATGATCTGCCTAATATGAAGCAGGCGTAATAATGTCCATCCATATCAGAAAAATGTAAGGATAGCTTGAGCAGGGTTGGGTTGGGTTAAATTGTCTACCCTTACATTTCTCTGCTATAAATGAATTTGGATTTTCACCAAACTTCGAGTTAACAAGGCTAAAACAAAAACGGGTAAATTTCCTTTAATACGCCCATCGCTTTTATTATTATAATATCAGAACACTCAAAAAATTATTTTATGCTTTTTAGTCCATTTTATAAAAGCTTGTTTTCAAAAAGTTTTTTTTCTAAATTTATTTTTTAATTTTTAGATTTGTCTAAGTCTATGCATTTCTAATTTTGGTCGAGATCGAACAAACTAAAGTCTTACCTCTTCTACGCCGTAGAACGTAGAAAGTAATCAGAAAAACTCATTATTAAATCGTCCATTTTGAATCCACCATATTGAATTTTTGTAATCTGATCATAAATTCGTAATCCTCATCCTCAAAAACCCCCAGATACCAATTTTGGTGAAAATCTGACAAACTAAAATTTTACTCCCTCTCCGCCCTCCACGTTAGGGGGGAGGTAGGCAGTCAGTGATACCACATTATTGGATTGTCATTGGAACTATAACGGTATGTGAAATTTGAAGTTAATCGGATACGTGGAAGTCAGTGGAAAGTAATCAGAAAAACTTGACATTAAATCGTCCATTTTGAATCCGCTATATTGAATTTTTGTAATCTGATCAAAAATTCGTAATCCTCATCCTCAAAAACCGCTAGATACCAATTTTGGTGGAAATCCAACAAACTAAAATTTTACCCCCTCTCCGCCCTCCAGGTTAGGGGTGAGGTAGGCAGTCAGTGATACCACATTATTGGATTTGCATCGGAACTATAACGGTGTGCAAAATTTGAAGTGAATCGGATACGTGGAAGTCAGTTGAAAGTAATCAGAAAAACTTGACATTAAATCCTCCATTTTGAATCCGCCATATCGAATTTTTGTAATCTGACCAAAAATTCGTAATTCTCATCCTCGAAAACCCCCAGATACCAATTTTGGTTGAAATCGGAGAAACTAAAGTTTTACCCCCTCTCCACCCCCACGTTAGGGGGGAGGTAAGTACCCGATGAAACCATATTATTGTATTGTCACCGGAACTAAGACGCTGTGCGAAATTTGAAGTCAATCGAATGTTTGGAAGTTCTTCAAAAATGAGTTGCAAGATTTGATTACATACATACATACATACATACATAAAAGCTTGTAAAAATCCTTTCTTGCTTGATAACACCAATAATTTAATCCTTAAACAGTTGTGTTTTAAATAATATTACCTGACGTGACTGCGAAATTAATCCAAAATTTGGGCAGCTGTTGAAAAATATAAATTTGACTACGTTGACTTATTTGTCAGACAGGCATAGGTAGAAAAGCTATCGTGATCTTGAAAAATTTTTATTTTTTATTTTTACTCAAGAAAAAATTTGTGTAAAAAAAGAACTAACCTAAATTTTTGATGGCCTCTGGTCTGTCTGTGGCACGATAACTCAAAAATCAATAAATATATTTTAGCCATTTAACTGCCAATGTTTCCATTTTGAGAACAAAGTGTAATTAGGCAATATGTTCGCGTTTAATTAAATAATTTTTTACCATTTGTACATTTTTTATAATCAAAACCTCAAAAAGTATTTTTTTTTAATTAGTTTTTCATATTAGCTATTCAATGAACCTATCTAGTAAATAGTTTTAAACTTTAATTTATTCTTAAGCTTTTAAGAAAACCGTCTTTAGTTAGGCATTTGCCAAAATTGGGGCATTATTTTTTTCTAATTAATTGAAGTAACGTATTATTTACCCACTGATTGAATATTTCATGTTTAACAAAAATAAAGCTTGCCGAACACCCGAACAATTAGGTCTTATGAATGACTGTAGGCGCCTGCTGGCGCCATTTTTTTTTTATTTAGCAAACTGCAGATCAATCAAATATATATCTTCTTCAGGGCAGATTAGAAACACAAGTATGACTCCATCTGAGCACAATGTGTAAAAAATTATATAAATTTTAAACCACAAAATATATTGAAATTCAGCGTTGGAGAAAATTTCTTGCAACCATTTTTGTAATAACGAAAAATACTTTCAGAACTTTGATATTCGAGCCAACATGAACTATTTCTTCAATCTCAATATCTTTTAGTTGGGAAGGTATTAGATCCGTTGTACTTCGTTTAGGTATTTTAATCCAGGAATAATTAACATTATTATTGATAAAGGGACACAAGTGACTGGGTGCACAATAGGCAAAACTTTTACAGACTTTTATTCGTTGATAGCGTTGTTGAAAGGTTGGATGTCAACAAAAAATAAAAAACATGGTGGTATTTTGTGCAATTGCCAACACAAGACGCAAATTTTACAAAATTCTATTTTAATCTTCTTATCTCCCCCCCCCCCCCCCCCGAAATTGTGTACGGCCCTGTTCAATCAATCGAATCAATCGTTTCCGACACGATCAACCAATGCATTCATAGAGTCCCTGTATGTGACAGATATTGGCGGTTATTCCGCCAATATCTGTCACATACAGGGACTCTATGCATTCATAAGCCTGACTGTCAATCGCGATTGTCAAGTTAATTGATCTCTCGAGGTCACTTAGATCCGATATGTTTTGTTTTTATTTAGGGGCTTTTTGTGTTATAATCACGGAACTGTAACATAAACTGGAATGCTAATGACGTGGAAAAAAAATGACCGCTACATGTACTTGACAGTTGGTGGATGTTAAATGGGTTGGTATTGCCAAAATATCCCCAAATCGGCACCAACCTTTAGAAATTCCCCAGGCTAAAAATTAAAAAAAGCTATGAAGGAAACATGGGACTGTTTAAAAATTATGTAAGAAAGATAGTCAGATTGAGGCGGTAAATCATTCATACAAAAATGTGCCCCTAACTGAATAACAAAATGGCAACCCTGGGAGGTGTTATCGTGTTGGCTGTTTCTTAGCACTTTTGAAGACAACTTTAGTAACTAATATCCACTGTTCATATTTTATCGAATATCAAAATCTCGAACATTTTATAATGAAATATGGAAAATTAAAATATTTAAAATCAAAATAGCAAAATTACAAAATATTGAAAATCGAAATATTGAAACTACCACAACTACCCAACCAACCTAAATAAATAACATAACCAACCAACCTCACCAGCCAATTTAATCAAATCAACCAAACGAATTTTGAATATATTTTATCAGCTTTTAATTTTGCGATATTTTATTAGATATTTTAGTTTCGAGATTTTGATTATATGAGATTTTTATTACACAAGATTTTAATTTTCGATAAAATGTATTTTAATATTTTAAATGTTACCCAGTTTTAAGAAATGTGTACACTGAAGAGTATACTGCCGTCCTTAGTAAGACCCACCTATCTACGTTTGCACTTATTTCGAGAAAAGCGAGTTTAAAGTTTAAATGCTTGCTAAGGGTACATAGTAATATATTTTTTTTGTTTTTTAAAATAAAATACTTCCGAACAAAAATTTGGGTATTTGTCTTAAACAACAGATGAAAGTAACCTATTTTAAGCCATTTTCGGTCATAACTCATTTTTGATTTTTTTGCAGATAGGTGGGTCTTACTAAGGACGGCAGTATAAGCCTTAGATTTTTTTACATATTTTCCACATATTTCAGGAAAAAACACAAAAAATAGCTTAAAATTCGACATCATGACGCTTCGACCCCACCCCCCCACCCCCCCCTCCAAGAGGCCTCGAGCCCCCTGCGCCACTGTCAAATGATATACTACTTTTTTTTTAATTTTTTTTTCCGGAAACTGTGTTACGAATTGGAATAATCTGGTTGCGAAACAGCTATTTTTGCCTTAAGTGGGAAATTAATGGTACAAGAATTTTTTTTACAGATTTTGTTAGTCAGGATGCTCTATATTATTAATCCGAGTGATGTCACTCTGGCACCCTTAAACATTTTTAAAAATCCAAGAAAGCGGCCATTTTAAAGTGAAAAAATTAAATGAAAAAATATCTAAATCAAGCATAGGTGTGTGTGGTACAATAGAGAATTATTAAAATAAATCAGGCTATAATAGTGCCAGGCACAATTTTGACACCTTCACATTCTAATATCAGCTGTGATCTTTCAAACAGGAATAAATAGTGCCTTCTTTTATTAATTGAAAATAAACGACGAAAGTTTTAAATTCGACTTTGGTATGTCAATTTTGAAGGATCAACTGTCAGTTTTCAATGTGAATGTGTCAAAATAGTGCCTGGCACAATTATAGCCTGGCTGTATTTCAATAATTCTCTATTATTTCAGTCGGCCTTTGGTCGCCAGAATTGAAATTCGACACTATTTTTTCTGGGGGGTACCCCAACGGAGGGAGAATGATTTTATGAAAAAAATCGACCTGTTAACATAGGCAAGCGATACACCGATTCTAGGGTATTTGGGTCCGCTGAATTCAGTTAAAAGGAGTAATTTAAAGAAATAGGTGATAGCCGGGAATTTATGGTATTACGGTAGAAGTGTTTATGTGGAGACTTAGCGAACAAATTTTAATTAAGTTATTTTTGATTTTGAAAGCTTTGCTTAACCCTATTTCAAAGCTTACCAGTGACTTCTGACCATCAGCCACCATTTTGAAATATTCAAGATGGCGACCGTGGGCAAAAATTTAGAAAAGGAGCACATGCATGTGATACCTTCTTGGGTACGCTGAATTCAAATATTATGTTAAAAAAAGATTCAGGGTAATCTGGTTTATTGTATAAACAATAAAACTGTTTATATGGAGATTTAACGAACAAACGTTATCAAATATTCTTAGAAAGTTTGACAGCTCTGCTCAACCCTATTATAAAACTAACCAATGACTTTTGGGCATCAGCTATCAGTTTAAAATATTTAAATATTCAAGATGGTGCCGTGAAAAAAATACAAACGAAAAGCATATGCATGCGATACATCAATTATAGGGTTTTTGGATTCGCTGAATGCAGACCTTTTGTTAAAAGTAGATTTTATATATTCCGGACGAGTGGGGGTATTTTTGGGTTAAACCGTATGCGAAGTCTTAACGAAAATACTTTTTTCATGATTTTTCTTACAGATTTTGAGCGCTCTGCTCAACCCCATTATAAAAGTAGCTAATAACTTTTGGGATTATGGCGACCGTGGGAAAAAATTCAAAAAGAAGCATATGCAGATTACTCCAAAATCTTTTTTTAACAACATATTTGGATTTAGCGAACCCAAAAACTCGCATGTGTATGCTTTCCTTTTGTTTTTTTTTCTCAGACATCATCTTGAATATTTCAAAATGGTGGCTGATGACCAAAAGTCTTTGGTTAGTTTTATAATACAGTTGAGCAGAGCGGTCAAAATCTGTAAAAAACCTTTGATAAAATTTGCTCGTTGTCTCCATACAAACAGTTTTACTGTTTACCCCATAAATACCCCGCACGCCTTCAGAGAACTCCAAAATCATTTTTTAACATCAAATTTGGATTCAGCGGACCCAAAAACCCTATAACTGATGTATCGCATGTGTATGCTTTCCTTTTGTTTTTTGTTCACGGTCGCCATTTTGAATATTTCAAAATGGTGGCTGATGCACAAAAGTCCTTAGTAAATTTTATAATAGGGTTAAGCAAAGCTGCCAAAATCTGCAAAAAAACTTGATTAAGGTTTGTTAGTTAAGTCTCATAAACATAGACAGTTCTATCACGGATCTGTTAGGTGATCCGTGGTTCTATCCTAATAAAATAATCCCCCCCCCCCCCGCTTTAAATTACCCGAAATTTTTTTTAACTGCAGATTTGGATTCAGCGGACCTTCTTCTTTATATTAAACCTGATAACTATCACTATATATGTATATGTATATCCCAGTAGCAGTCCAAGAGTGAAGGCTCGGGGGCCAGGCCCCCCTTTTTCCAAAGAATTTTCCAAGAATTATTCTGGTGTATTACACACCGGAAAAAAATTTGATTTTTTCTAACCACATGTTTTAAACATCTAAACTGCCCTAATTTTTGAAAGTCTGGGACCAGTCCTGTATATCCCCTGATAAAAATCCTGACTGACAGAGAGAGATTTCATAAAATTTAATTAAAAAAACACAAAACTTGTGTAAACTAATGCCTGATTTACCTTGCAACTTATTACTGATTTACCCAGCAACATAAAGCACAATGGATACATTTGGTGCTTAGTGCATCTTACCATACTAAGCAGGAAGCAAAAAGACAGTCATTATGCAAGAATAAGGTTTGTCCATTGTGCAATATGTTGGGTACAATGATAGCCCTTAATGTACTAAGCACAACAGGTGTTCTGCATTAACCCAGCATCAAAAATAACGCAACTTACCAGTGAAAGGAAAACAACGGCAAATCGTTGCGACTGTAAGAAGCAGACCACAACAAAACAGTTAATCATGTATAAATAAAAAGGGAATATTTGCTATTTGCTTTGAAAAAAATAACGCACTATGTAACAAATTAAACGAACTCGACCCGGTAGAACTTCGCAAAAATAATCTGGGAATTTTTGTGTTTGTTATCATTTCTGTCAATCTGTGTGCGGCTAGTAAAAAACCAAGTAAAAAATTTTACTTATTTACATGCTGATTTTAAACCAATCTCAAAAGTTTAGAACTTGAATTTTTTACATAAAATATCAAATATTACAAAATGTTATACTACATGGCAAACATGAAAGTAATAAATAATATGGAAAACATTTAATTTGTGGGTTATACAGGCAATACTTAAAATTTAAAAAAAAGTTAAGTTGATTTGATTGACGTGACTACGTTCTTTTAACATCCACCATTTAACCAATCTGTCACCGACATCTAGCGGTCATAATTGTAAGATTTCCTGGGGCCAATTAGCATTCCAGTTTATGTTACAGTTCCGTGGTTATAATATAAGTTTTAAAACTAGGCGTACTTTTAAAATCAAATATTTCTTTACTATTATTTTAGTGTTTTGTAACATATTTTTGTCTTATTCGTTAAACTAATATTTAGTACAAGTTATATACTTTTGTTGGTTCTTTAACTCCATTTAAAAAAATATATAAGCATTTTAGTATAAAGTGTGCCATATTATACCAATTTTCCCAACCCAAAAAAGTATGTGTTAAAAATGAATTAAATTATAAATAATACCGGAGAGTTTATTTCTAGCGTATGTTTTTTACGTTGGTTTTAAAATTCAAGGCGTTCAGTTGGTCAAAAACCTTTATTGAGAGTGCTCTATTTACCGAAATACCCTCTCCTCAAACAGAGGTAAATTTCATTCATTTAATTTAGAGAACCTTTAAAAAACCCTATACTTTTAATATTATGACTTCTACTGAGTCCCTTTTGTTTAATTACAAATTTAAACAGATTTTCTTTTTTTTACCATTTTTCATAAATCTTTATTTAATTATTTCTAGTTAAATTTATTATTTAAACAGAAGTGATCTTGAGAAATTAGGTTTTAATAACATAAACTAACCTTCTCAAGTTTACCTATTTAAATTATATAAATTATTTAGTTTATAAATTCACACGAAATATTGAATTTTATATTTTTTAATTTCTCACGAACCATAACAATTTGTTAATATAAAAAGAGAGGATTTATCTTAATAAAGCAGATCCAACATTTGATAGTTGTTCTTACTATAACTACTTAAGTTTACTGTACTATAAGCCTTCTTTGTCTTTGCAGGGAGTGACGCTGCTCCCTGGCAGTAAACTTTTTACTTTAATCCCGCTGCTTAACCAAGCCGAGTTATGCAAGTGTAATTGTCAAGCACAGTTTTCACACCTTTTCTGAATTATTTTTAAAAAATAGTTGAGTGGTTTATAGTCAAAAATCGTGTCCTGATCGTTAGTTGTGAAAGATGTTTTAAAACTACACAAAATCGACTTTCTTTGTACTAGATCACAAAATTTTGAGTCACTGGATGTTTGCCTCCAATTTAAATAGGAGAGCCTGTGTGACCCTATAAATCTAAGATGGCGGCTTTTTCCATGCTTTTTGTCAAATTTTGGCTTATAACTTACACGATCAATCTTACATTTTTATAAGTTTTTTTATATTTAAAAAAATAACAATATATTTTTTAGTACTTGAGATTTAAAATATGTTGAAACAACAACTAAATTGTTATTAAATCATAAGCCATACAATTTTTCTGTAAAGTTGTTGAGGCAACAGTTGAAAGCAAAAGTTTATGAAAAAACATGCAATCTTGGATTTATCACGTCACACAGGCCGACCCACAGATTACCGAGAAACTCAGGCAACCTAACCGAGCCGCTTACTGTGACCGGACACTATTTCAATAATGGACGGAGGGACAACACCTGAGGCTTTGCCGTAGGAAAGCATGCGGCGTTGTCATGACAACCAACGGATGCCTTCACCTCGGAGCATATCGAGTAGACACAGGCGAACAAAAAACAAAAATCGCTTGTTTGTAGGCTGGGCCGGCGTTCTTTCGATATGTTTTGTTGCCGGCTGATTGCAAAATATAGAAAGAGAGTACAGAATCCACGATGGGGAACGCTCACGGTTTTTTATGGGTTGATAGGTAATAATTTTTCTAATTTTTAATTTATTTTTCTGGCTTATATCCTTAGATTATTATATTGAGTCTGGAAAAAAAGAGGTAAAGCCGCGCGTCACCTGCGTCATTGAGAGAGCAGCCACTATAATATATTTGCTTATTAAAACGTCGTGGTTAATTACTCAATTACTGTATTGTCTACATTTTTCAAACTTCAGATTCCAATGACCACAATAATTTCTAGACATATATTTTAATTTGACTTTTTATTTTGAGGTATCAAAGAAAGCGAGCTCTTAGCTGTTATGAAGGAAGAAGTGTGCATTTTTCCAATATTGCTTTTTGCGACGATCAATTTTCGGAATAAGGTAACGAACCGTCGACCTTTGTTTTTATTCAGTTTTCTATATTATGTAGCTCATTAAAAGTTTTTAAAAAGAATCATTAGAAACTTATTGGAAGTTTTAAAATAAGGCTAGCAGTAACAATGAACAACTTTATTTAAAAAGTATCAGGTCTAGCGTTGTCATTCAGGAGCAACACCTCTTGGATGGGGTGTGCTCTCCTCTTTTGGCGATAAGCAAGCTTTACCTGGTCGAGTAAGTTGCAGTAAGAAGCCGCGGTTATTGTTCTTCGCTAGTGCAAAAAATCGACCAACAAAACTCCTCTCCAGTCCCAGAAAACAGGCGATAAAACTTTGCCTGCAAAAATGTTGGTACACAGGTGATGTGGGTGACGTTTTCGTCACGGTCACGACCGTCGTTAAATTCTTTGCACCAAGTTTTTGCACGTGCTCACGAAAGCGTTTCATTCCCGAACTGTGCTCGCAATCTGCGTAGAATTTCAGCAGGTTTCACGTTTTCGCGTGAAAGAAATTTAATGATTATTCTTTGCGCAACACTGCTGTGTACCTTTTTCTCGCTCATTGCGATGGCTCCTGGCCAAATGAGCATCGCGGCACTACCAGCCTCCTAGATGCTGCTGAACATCCCTACTCCAAAATTATAATGGCCGCGTTCATCTTGAATGACGTTTCCGTTAATATTATTAAAAGGCTTGTTTATATTTGATCCACCCTCGTATGTAATCATTAGGTTGGTGCATGAAGTTGTTTTTTATGTTGTGCTCCGTTTATTGTTATATTCGTCATAAGTGAGAGCTCAGCTGACAAATTTTAACAAACCGTCACAATAAGGCCAAGTAACATAAATACTGCATGCCTTTCTCGGTGCAAGTCTAGCATAATTCTTGTCTGCCTTATTTTACGGCGCAAGCGTAGATTTTAATAAACTGCAATTCTCTTGTGCAATTTTTGTAGTTGTTTCTAATGAAACGGATGAAGTATTAAAGATAGAAGCTACGGGGCCCCGGGAATAAAAAGTTAAAGCACGTTGCGCGTCGGGCAATTTCTCGCACTACGACTTTGAGAACTTAACAATGATTTCGCTTGGCACACTACGACGGGGCGATGCGTCCTCCTCGCTCATTTTAAAAAGGAGGCCATGAAAGTGCTGAATAGCTCTAACCCTAGCAAACAGAGTGTGCCTTGAATAGCAAATTGCGATTAAGTTCCGAATCGAGCCGCTCTGCAACTTCAAGCGAGGGCAGTGGGACTAAAACTCCATAATATATTAAGGGGATCAAAGAAGTTACAAATCGGAATCAACAATGACGAAAATAGTTACAAGCTTGCAATAAATTAATATCTGACTTGATTTTGAATAAAAATTGCTGACGGTTTAGCGGAAGAATGTGCCGAGATGCTGGAGACCCTAGGCGATGGCTCACGGTTGATACTGGTTTGGGTTCTGGGCCATACAGGGGCTCAAGGCCGAGAATGTCAGACAGGACTGCCTATCGTCATAAGACGTACATTCGCCAGTTTTCGCGCTCACAGCTCGGCTGTCCCATCTCAAAACACAGTAACTGACATTTTTTTAAATCGATTTTTTAGCAATTTGAGGTAATGGGGTTTTGCTCTATCTTTTGGTATTTTTAAAACTAAAATCGTTCCACAAATAAGGAAGATACTGTAGTTGCAAAACACAGTAACTGACATTCGATCGATTCTTTTTCCATTTCAAAACACATTAACTTACAAAATCCATTTCAAAACCTAGTAACTACTATGTAGTTACTTGATTTTGAAATAGGTTTTGTAGTTACTGTGTTTTGATATAGGAAATCTTCTTCAATTTGTATAAAAAGTGCAGCCCCACCATAAAAGCCACCAACACACACCATTTACAGGGCAGTTACTTTGTTTTGATACAAGCTATCTGAAAAAGCCTTTGCTCAATTAGTTTTTTGACTGCCAACCTACTGTAAAGTCAAATTACTCTATTTAATAACTTTAAAAAATGTAAATGGGTTTCTCTCAGGAACTACAACTTTTTTATTTAATTTATTTTAATAATATTCTGCGGCCTGGAAATTTTATAAAAATAGATTTCTCTCCATTTTAAAAAAAATGCAGCTACTGTGTTTTAAAATGGGACAGCCGAGCTGATACCGGTGACGTCATCTGCAGTCTAGGACGGTTTGGTTACGCTTTAGGCTATGCTTTTTTCGTCGATTTTAAAAATTGATGAGTTTTTTATATTATAGAGGGTGTTTTTTAAAGGCTTACACCTGATTCCCATCTACAACTTTCTCGTGGGTGCCCACGCCCACGCGTCTCATGATCTCAATATGAAATGTTATCACAGTCATGTGACGCGTGCGCGGGCACACCAGAAAGTCGTAGACGGTTTATCAGCCATTGAACACGTCAATTTTAATAGCCAGAGGGACACTTTTTGTCTTTTTAAAATTTTTGTAGCATGCATCCCCTTCGAGACATAAAATTCACCCCTCTATTTTGAATAGGGAAAGTGGGTCCAGTGATCTATCTATCCCTCTAAACATAAAAACATTTTAATAATGTCAAAATAATGCTTAATTTAAAAACATAACGTTAGGTTGGATGTTACTTCTAACGTCATATTCATAGTGACGTTAGAAAGATAATCTTATGTTTTTATAACGTTTTTTTTAAGTGTTTTTCGAACATTAAAAAAATATTGATTTTTAACTGTGGAAAAGAAATGTTTTTCTAACATTGAAAAATAAATGTTTTTTAACAATGAAAAAATATATTTTTTTCAAATATCTTTAAAGATAAAGTAACATATATAACGTAAATAAAATTCTTCTATTTTGGAAACGCAGGGCAGCAACAGTCTGTTGAGGTTTTCGTGAACTCGACACTCAGGAAAGGCAATTCGGATCTGTAGATAATAAAATTTAAAATTCTATGCAAACAATAATTTTGCCTCGCTACGAGGCCAAACAATTCATGCTCAAGTGAATACAAGGCAAACAATTTCAAGGCGCGTATTTACTTTAGCATGAATGCAAACGAAGCATTCGTTTGGTTCCACTGTGAGGCTTGCGAATTCTGCCTCAAATGAATACGCGGCTTAAGGTCCGGCGGCTAATCGTCCGCGGTGAATTGTTGCATTCCCTGTCTGATTACCTATAACGTTAGGTATGAGATATTCCATACAAAACAATTTTTTTATGTAAACAATAATTTTGTAGTAAGTGCCTCGCTACGAGGCCAAACGAATGCCTCGTTCTCATTTATGCTCAGGTGAATACAAGGCAAACAATATTTAACTGAATGCTCGTTTCAAATTTGCATTCTGATCGGATGGTGTCCCGTGCCGCGGGTTCATGCATGTGGCTGTTAGCCACGCCTCTAAAGCACGTGCACATACATATACGCGTTCGGCTTCGCAGGCAGGAATGAGACAACTGCCTCAAATGAATTATCAGACCGATCAAAGTGGGAACTTCAGAGAAGCAATCAGTTGAATATTTTTCGTCTCAAGGCGCGTATTTACTTTAGCATGAATGCAAACGAGGCATTCGTTTGGTCCGGCTGCCATGCTTGCGAATTCTGCCTTAAATGAATACGCGGTTTAAGGTACGGCGGCTAATCATCCGCGGCGAATTGCCGCATTCCCTGTTTGATTACCTATAACGTGGATATGCGATATTCCATACAAAACCATTTTTCTACTTTTGTTTACTTTCTTACCTTATTTTGTAGTGCTTCATTTAAATTACTGTATACATATTTGTTGTTCTTTAACTATACTTTCTTTCCCACTTAACTGGAGTAATATTCCGATCAAAATATGTAGTCACTCTCAATATTAATAATTGTGCTTTTAATTTGCCATGTTTGTTTTTAGAAAAGGCAACTATTTTAACCAAAATTACACAAAGCGTATCTGCTACCGGCTCGTATCAACTCGCAGCGAAACGCAACTAAAAATGGCGATGGCCCGTTCTGGTAGTGGGACTGTGGCAGCGCCCTCTATAGTATGATTTTTTTTTAATGTTTAAAAAACAAAACATATATTAGCTTCATATAGCTAAAATTCAACGTTAGAAATGAGATCTAGGAAAAACATTATAAAACTAACCATATATTGATGTTATTATTTTTAATGTCAGTAAAATAATGGTTTTTTAAATGCTGGTTTCTGAACGTTATTAAGAAATATATTTTTGGTAATGCTTTTACATGAAATTTTCCTTAGGATTTTCCACATGTTTTTTTAATGTCAAAAGTTCACTTAATTTTAACACAAATTTGTGCCAGAATTTTTTTTTTTTTTCAACATTTATTCAACGTTTTTTTACGATTATATGCTTAGTGGGTAATTAAGTTAAAATGTAATAAACACGTGTATTCTATCGATTTCATGAAATTTTGCTTCATTCTGCCCTTCAAAAGTTATCCAAATTCATATAAAATCTTCCTGGTATAATTTCAACCCTACCGACACAGAAGAGGCGTGGCTCTTTGCGGTCCGACGACAAAGTATTTGTTTTCGGACCGACCGAGTGCAGGTGGATGGACGGCACCTGATTGGCAGATTTTTTTGAGATGTGCTTTTAATTGCTTTCGGGTGTGATTTTCGGGACCCCTTTAGTCGGCAGTATTCAGAGTTAGACAATAAATCAGTATCGTTTCTGTAGGTGTAGGAATAGAAAGTTTTATTATCTATTTTTATTTTTTTAGTTTACGCAATAATTAAATGAAATAATTTTCATGAGTATATCTACCGCCGCCCATGTCACTTTCTATAAAGGATATGCCGATGGTCGGCTTTTATCTTTGTTCAACTGACTTTGCAAAAACTATAACAAAGTTTGTGTTAAAATGGTCTTTTTGTCAAGTCGTGTCTCCATTGCCTTTGCTAAACTTAAAGCAAATGGAAGTTTGCAGTTCTGGGCGACTTGATTTAGTACAAAAATTAAACGCAGCAAATACGTCTTGAACGGGAGCTCGTTATATTTTTGAATTTATTATGGAGATCTTTCTTTTACGTTCGTACCGTGAATAATTTAGTTTGTTAAAACTAACTAGAATATTTTAAGACAACAGGAGAAAAAAAAACTGAAAATGTCCGACTGAATTTTAACATTATTAGCATTTGTTCAATTGAAAAAAAATTGTCACTTAATAGGGAACTTGCCCAAAAAATCAAATCCTTTCATCATAAGAAACTACCTAGAAAAAGAAAAATTCCAATAACAATTAAATTACCTTAGAAATAAAGGTTTGAAATTTGAATAACTTGCCCTGTTCTTAAAACGCGCTGCCATTGGTTGTGACGTCACGTCTTTGGATCTCGATCCATGCGACCGTTAACCGACATTGAAACAACACGTAAATAATTGATATTGTACTTATTGGAGCTTTGAACGTGGTGTTCAGTTATTTCCGGACGTAGTTTTGTCTAAATTTTCTTAATTTAGAGTTTTGTGATTCTGTTGAAGACTGAAAATGGTTGATGCGGGGTTTATAAAAGGACAATCAGACAATTTACCTAGAGTTGATATGTTTATGACTGCATTATACATTAAAAATTCGGAGGATTTTTCTTAAGCTGAAGTTCGTGGTGTAAAAGCTCGCAAGTAAGTATAAATACCTAAGTACTGTAAGTACTATAATATAATAATTATAATTATATACATATATATATTGATGCACGCGCCGTTGTCACCTCAGCGTTAAGGATATGACGACCTGACCTCACCTATTTCTAGTGTGTTACCACATATATATGTACATATATGAGATGAGGGGAACTTCCTTTACCAGAATTTCAAAAGAGGGGTAAAGATTTTTTTTAAAATACTTGATAAATACGTGGAATACGTTCGGACCTCAGGCCAATATACAACCTTTGGATATGTGCTATGTCCTGCCACCTCAGGCACTGTTGCCGGTTTTATTGAGGTGATAACGTATGACGTATATCTACCCTAACCTATAAGCAACGTATTAGCTTTATCTGACTAAATTTATATATTACATACAAGGTAACAACATTTTACTTTTATTTAGGGACACTTTAGGAAATATTACAACTTTAAAACGTTGCAAAAGTTTGTAAGACAAGATTAATGGTGGCAACGTACTGTCTTTATATAAAAAACCGTACCTTTATACTTTCATTATAGAAAAACGGGCTGTTATTTTTTTTTGAAATACTCATTTTGAGGCTTGTGATCTCAGAAATGTTGCATAGTTTGAAAGTCCTAAATACAATTTTTGTTGGTAAATGGTTTACTTACTGTCAAAAATTCTACACATAGATCCGATAAACAAATAAAAGGGAAGTGTCAAAAATACATTTTTTGGAATGCTAATAAATTTAATAGTTTATATTAATTTGTATATTTTTTGGTTTGCAATGATTATGACATGATGGATATGACAGAATTTTGAATATTTTTTAATTTATCCGTGAAAGTAAATTGAATAAAAAAGGAGTTGTAATAGTTAGTTAAGCCGTTTAAAACAGAAAAAAACATATGCAGGATATTGTGTTTGCCCACGCCACAGCCCAACGCGCATATTATAAATCTAGTAATAACCACCAGCAACCAAAAGGCTCAAATGTCACGTGATGTCAAAATTTGTAAATTACAGTCTTTAATCTTTCTCAATTTAATTTCCAAGAAAGTCATAATAAAATTATAATTTTTATTCGCTATATTGCAAATGCATCACCCTGTATATACAGCTTATTATTAATATTTTCCTGCACCTTGTGAGAGGTTAATGTAATGAAAAATTTGCAGTTTCTTATTATCCTGCTTTGCAAAATTGCCAAATCTTGACAGCAACTTTCTTCAGTTTATAGTATTTGTAGGTACATATTTTTTCAAAACGAATTTCTCTGAGTTCATTTTAGGTTATTTAAATTTGTACTAAAATATTAAATTCCTATTTAAGAATACTAATAATTTCCGAGTTGGCCCACGATTACTTATACGTAATCCTGGTTCAACTCGTATTATTACTGCACTCCAACAGGAATTTAAAACCAATATAACTCAAAAACGACCTATAGTTCAAAAGATAATATAAAAAATGTTATGCAACTTTACATTATCCCCTGAAAAATGCCACGGAAACATAAAAATTGACTGTATTTAAATGCAATTTTCTGAAATAAAATAAACGGATCCATGACGGATCTGATATCTTTCTAGCTAGCCTATAAGAACACTTCCCGTTTTCAGTTTTTTTTTGTACATATCTCAGAAACGAAGGCTTTTATGAAGTTTCAAGGTATTACACAAATTATTAAGAAAAAAGTGCTCCATTATATTGTCAGGATAGAAAATAATGTCCTATTAAGTGAATGACACAAGTTACGTTTATAAGCAAGTGCACATTAACCCTAAACATTCTAAGGAAATGAACTTCTGTGTATAGTTCAAATTGTATTAAAAGTAATAAATTGTATACAGATTTATTATAAACAACGTGGCTAATAGGATTTCGATGATGTTTATACAGGAAACAAAACACATCTCGATATCCTATCAATGGCAAACGGTTTGTAATAAAAGCATCTCCAAAAGAGTTTAGCAGTTAGTTGTACGCTGAGAACCTAACGCCCAGGCTTAGTTAATAGTGAACAAGTAGTACGTTAGTCAAGTATAAGAAGTTAAGCCTATAAAAGAAGATTTGTAGACAAGATGTATTTAAGTACAATGTAAGTAGTAAATATAAGTATTATAATAAAACCATTACACCTAACTTAAACTGTGTTTGTCACGATAAAACCCCCTCTTGACATAGGACATTATTTTCTATCCTGACAATATATGATTCAAGTTTCAAGATTTATGCCACACATTTTAAATGTAAATACAGAAATTCTAACATTTTTATAATAAATTTTTTAATACTTTTATTAGTGCTGAAAGCGAAAAATTTAATCCTGTAGTGCTTTAAGAACATTGACTAAGTAACTACTGTTTATTATTTAATTTTTAAACTAATAATTTTAATTATAATACTAAACTTTTCCTGTCAAAAACAAACTCTTTACATATACTATAAATAAAGAAATAAATCTTTATCATTTTTTACAGACACATACACACACACACATGCATTCACATAAACCCATATGCTATAATAACCCTATAGGTACAGGTCAAATTACTTTGATAACTAGTGGACAGTGGTTTAATTATATAATAGATTCTTATGTACTGGTGAGGTCAGGCCTTCTGTAGAAAATAAAATATACCGAAGGACCACTCGAGATAGCTCGAGAAAAACGTGGGGGAGTTAAGAGGGACTGTATCTTTCCACAGGGCTCCAACAGGGAAAAAAGAGCCTAAAAACTTAAATACTAAAAAATAGCGCAGCAATGAAAAATTATCAAGAAACGACTTACCCTTAGATGTCTTGTGTAGCTACTTGGCTGGCCAGCCCGATTATACGCGAAGTACCAGACTCTCCATTGTTCTATAGTTCAAAATGTTCCAAACACTAATATCTAATAAACTAAAGCGTAAAATTAATAGTTTCCACAATTTTAATATAAAATAATAGCGGTGCGGTGACTTGACTTGCACGAGGCGCGTGGTTGAGTTGTTCTCGCAGACAATCGGCGTTTTCGTCTGCTAGGCCGAATTTAGCCGCTTATCTCAAATCCTTCATTGCTGGAAGAAGCGCGCGAAGTTTACATTTAAAATATGGAAAGATATAGCGTAAAGTAAATCAAAATAATATTCTAAAAACGCTTGTAAGCGTAGAAAATGTAACCCAAAAATATTTAAAAACTAAGAGAGATAGCTTCTCTAATTTTAAGTGAAAATTAGAGAATATAATTATTTACAAAAATAAAAACAAGTTGGGAAACTTGTTCATTCGGCCCACCAAAATGAGCATCATTTTTCGGTAGGTGAATCTGAATCAATTGGAAGGGGGCAAAGCTTGACTAAAGGTCGTTTAAAGATACCGGACGCGGTACGAACATTTGCCACCCTAGCGTGCCCATCAGGCCCTTTAAAAATTTCAATAATGCGACCTACCCGCCATTGAAGGGGCGGTGATAACTCGTCTTTGATAAGAACGAGGGTACCTATTTTTGGCTCTGCGCATGGTTCCAACCATTTATTTCGTACTTGAAGGGTATGTAAAAATTCTTGGCTCCAACGACGCCAAAAATCGGCTTGTATTCGTTGGACCAAGTTCCATCGCGATAACCGATTCTCAGGTTTACTTGAAAAATCTTCATCAGGAACAGAAACTAAAGGTCCATGTGTTAAAAAATGTCCCGGTGTTAAAACCTGTAGATCGTTACAGTCGGTAGATTGCGGGGTCAAGGGGCGAGAATTTAAAATCGCCTCAATTTGACAAAGAACCGTGTACAACTCCTCATAACTTAGAATTTGCGAGCCAATGGTACGAATTAAGTGAGTTTTTACTGATTTTATCCCTGACTCCCAAATACCGCCGAAGTGGGGAGCTGATGGAGGGATAAAATTCCAGGCGATAGCTTGTTGCGTGCAAGCATTTCTTGCAAGATCAAGCAATTCTTTGCTTGATTTAACGAAATTTGTGCCATTATCTGAAAAAAGAGTTTTTATGTAACCTCTTCGGGCAACAAAGCGGCGTAGCGCAGCTAAAAAAGCGTCCGAAGTTAGATCTGACACTAACTCGAGATGTAAAGCTTTAGTATTTAGACAAATAAAAAGGCAGATATATGCTTTTTGTGTTTTTACACCTCTGTGTTTACTGAGAGTGATAGGTATAGCACCACTAAAATCTACTCCACTGAAAGTAAAAGGCTTTTGTGGAATCAAGCGGTAGGACGGAATTTGTCCCATGATTTGCTCATAAGAATGCGGTTTGACGCGAAAGCAACGAACACATTTGGATAAAACCGTTTTAATTAAGCGTTTGGCAGATAAAATCCAAAAAATTTGACTAATGAGATATTGGACTGTTTGCACTCCGACATGCAAATATTTTTTGTGCATATATTCAATAAAAATATAAGAAAGTCTACTTTCCTTGGGTAAAAGAAGAGGATGTTTTTGTCCGTAAGAAATAGTCATGGCTTGTTGAATGCGTCCTCCAACTCTTATAAGACCATCCTTGTCTAAAAAGGGATTCAATTTTTGTATGGGTTTTATGCATTTTTTCTGGTTTTGAAGGTTAAGAATTACTTCAGAAAAGTATTTTTGTTGTTCGTGCTTAGCCAAACATTTTAAAGCGTTAAAGAGATCGATATAATCTATATTTGTCTTTTTTCTGACGTCTGCGGATAGTCTACAATTATTTATGAATCGTAAACTGCGGGCTAAAAGTAGTTGAATAGCGTAAAAATCGGATTTATTATTTAAAAGCGAATCTAAAAAGTTTTCCGTTATTCGGTCACAAGAAATCAGAGCAACATTTTTTCGTTCCTCAGTCTCTAAACTGTCATTTATTTTGACTTGCGGGGTTTTTGTTGGCCATTTATCGAAAGATTCTTGTAAAAAACTAGGGGCGGCCCACCATAGGGGATGATTTAAAAGCTCACTCGGCGAACAGCCGCGGCTGGCTACATCGGCACTATTGAGAAAGGTGGGGGTATATAACCAACATTCTGGATTAATATTATCTTGGATAAGACTAACACGATTTGCGACAAAAGTTTTCCATTTACTTGGATGGGATTTTATCCAGTGTAAAACAACCATTGCGTCCGAAAAAGCGTAAATATTATTTATTGTGAACCTTTTTATGAATATATCATATGTGTATTTTAAGACCTCAGATAAAAGAGTAGCGGCTAGAAGTTCTATTCTCGGAATACTAACAAATTTTTTAAGTGGAGCGATGCGACTTTTCGCAAGAACAAAATATATGTGATATTTAGCGTTTCGTAAGACACGTAAGTATATTACGCATGCGTACCCTCGTTCACTCGCATCACAAAAACCACAGAGATCGATGGATTCGGCGTTGGTGATGTCAATGTGGCGGGGTAAACTAAATTTTTCTAAAACTTGAAATTCAGATTGATAGAGTGTCCACTGACGAACTATTTCTAAAGTAGGCGTGGCGTCCCAGGAAATCCCAAGTAACCAAATTTGTTGAATCAAATATTTTAAAGTGAATGTTACTGGGGTAAGATACCCATGGGGGTCATAGCAGCGTGCTAAAAAAGAGAGAAGCGTCCTTTTAGTACAGCTTTGCTGATCAGGTAATATGTTAAATCGAAACTCGTCGTAGGAAGGATGCCAGCACAGGCCTAAGACCTTAGTGACGTCATCCGAATCGAGAGATAAAACTGCGGGGTTGACTAAGGAGGGATCTAAATGAGAGATCACTTCTGAGCGATTGCTAGACCATTTGTGTAATTTCAAGCCAGCGTTTCCTAATAACTCCGTAAGCTCATGCTGCAAATTTAACGCCTCTTGAACCGTTTTACATGAAGTAGTGACGTCATCAATATAGGTATCGTTAAGTATAACTTTAGCAGCGTGAGGGTAGTTATCATATTCGGACTCAGCTAAGTGCTGAAGGGTGCGTAAAGCGAGATATGGTGAACAGTTCACTCCGTAAGTGACAGTTCGTAGTTTAAAAACGGAAACTTTGTCATTAGGGTTAAACCGCCAAAATATTTTTTGGTATTTTTGATGATCAGGGTTGATATTTATACCCCGATACATTTTTTGAATATCGCAGGTGAGCGTCACAGGCTTAAGGCGAAAATGTAATAATATTTGAATAATATCTTTTTGTAGTTTTGGACCCGATAATAATACTTGATTAAGCGAAATATGCGTAAAAGGGTCAGTAATACTCGCATTAAAAACTACCCTTGTCTTAGTAGTGATAGCTTCATTTTTAACAACAGCGAAATGTGGAATAAAATAGCTGTCTGAATCGTCTTCTTTTTCTGAGTCATAGTCCATATGACCCAATTCCAAATATTCACTCATAAATTTAGAATATTCACAATACAAGTTTTTATCGCGAAGCAGTTTTTTTTCTAAAGATAAGAAACGATTTAGCGCGACTTGTTTTATTGCGGGAAACTGTGGTGGATTTTCAGATGTGCGAAAGGGAAGGGAGACAGTATACCAGCCGTCTTGATTACGCGACACGCTCTGTTTAAAATAATTTTCACAAATTTCATCCTCTGGTTTCAAATGAGTTTTTTGGGGGACGCAGTCGGTTTCCCAAAATTTTGAAATTAATTGCGAAAGCGAGTCATTTTCATTTTGACAAAAAAGAGCATTAATTGGCGGGGTAGAAATTAAGGGTTGATTTATTTGTCCCATCAAAATATAGCCGAAAATAGTTCCCATAGCAAAGGGATGATTTGGATCATCGCTAGCGATTTTTTCACCCTGTAGAATTAGTGGAAATAGATCCATACCAATTAGTAAATTTATAGGCGAAGGGTTGTAAAAAGTGGGATCTGCTAAGGGTAAATTTTTTATAAAATGCCAATTTTCTGTATTTATTTTTACTGACGGTAAATCAGTACAAACTTTTTGCAAAATAATCGCTTGCGTAGACACAAAAATATCTGGTTTTTGAAAATTACAAATTTTAATAAAAATCGATCCTAGATCAGAAGTAAGAGAGTTGCCTCCAACCCCCTGTATATTTGAACATAAGGGTTGTCTGGGAAGGCCCAATTGTTGCGCTAATTTTTGAGAACAAAAAGTGTTTTGCGACCCGCTGTCTAAAACGGCTCGAACTGTTTGAAAGTTACCGCGGACATCTTGAATTTTTACGAGGATAGTTGACAATAAAACTTGCGATTGCGCAGAAATAAAACCACAATGCGTGGGGTTAGAACCTGAAGGAGTTGCGATTGGTACTTGTGAATTAGAAGACGTCGAAGTAAAATTTTGATTATTTTGAGAAGAGGCACTTTGAGGGAACTTATTTTGAGTAGAGTAATTTTGAAGCGGACAACCAGTAGCCGGGGATCTAAAACTTTGCTGACTGGCCAAGTAACCACGTGGTGCACTACTTGGAGATGCGTTGGGAGAAATATTAGAGAGATTTTGTGAGAAATTCACGTTAGCATCAAAATGTGATCTATTTTGATTTTGAGAATTAGCGTAATTATAATTTCGCTCAAAATGAATTAATGAGTGGTGTCTTTGATTACCAGGGCAATAGCGACATGAGCGTAGACTTTGACAAGTATTTGTTGAATGTATTGAGCTTAAACAATTTAAACATAGTTTTTTATTTTTAGCGTAAGCATAGCGTTCGTAGGCAGATTTACCTTTAAATGCGTGACATAAATATATTGAATGTGTGTTAGAATCACAAAAAGCGCATCTATCTTTAGAATGAGTATTTTCCGTACCAAGTAGCGTTTTTGTGTAATAAGGCGAGGCGTTATTTTTATAAAACTGTTTATTATTGTTAAATCTATTTTTAGATTGTAGCGAATAAAGCGAATTACATTGACTTTCAAGGAAATTATAAATTTCTTGATATTTGGGCATTTCATTAGACCTAGAATTAGCTAGTTCAAAGCGCGAAAGTAGTACCTCAGGCAATTTATCTAGTAAAATGTTGGCGAGCGGAAAACACCATTGATCAGTGTCGTAATTTAAAGTTTTTAAAGCCTCAATGTTTTCTGAAAAAACATCAAGCAGCGTGCGCAGCGTTTCTGGATTGTCGTCTTTGAGAGCGGGAAAATTATACACGGAGAGCCAATAAGTTTGAGCCGATAAGCGGGGGTTATGATAGCGTTTTAGAAGCGTATTGTAAGCGATTATATAATTAGCGTCGGTTATTTGTAAATGTTTAACTACGTTTAAAGGCGGTCCTTTGAGGTAGGACAGTAACAAATTAAATTTAGCGTTTGTAGGAATACTAGGATTATTGTGTACAGAACTATTGTACATATCTAGAAAGGTTGGAAACTTAGTGATGTCGCCATGAAATTCGACAATGCGCAGTCTTGGCATTAAAGACGCCATAAAGCGGTCTGGATCAGAAGAATTTGAAATTTGCGTTAAGTTTTGAGGTTGAGGAGCTTCAATTTTCACCTCAAATAGTTGTTTTTGAATTCTTTTAATATCATAGAAGCTGTCGTCAAACTCAGTAAGGCGTTCATTTTCTTCTTCCAGTCTCTCCGGACTTGCCGAATAAGCCTCTATTATTTGATTTTGATAAATAAAAAATGTTTCTTTAATTTCATCAAGGTCGATAAGGCGAACCTGTAAACACGGTTGTTTTGTATCATCCGTTAGGCAAGCATTAGCTAAGTTATGAAGAGTATTAATGCGATTATGTTGCACATTACGGAGTGCTTCTAACTTCTTAAGTTGCGTACTCATTGTAATGTTTTTAAAAAACTCCGTTAAAACAGGTGAACGATTAGTTTCCGAAATTTTTAATATTTAAAAATTAAAAGCGTTTAAAAAGAAAAGAAAATAGGCGATAAAAAATGTAAACAAGTCTCATTTACCTCTCTAATATCTTTTACAGCGATGTGGTGGAAACTTTTCCTACGTGCAGGTGACGCCAAGCCAAAAAGAGGTAGGAAATGCGCGAAAACAATGCGCGTTCGGTACTTTTTTACTTGTTATTTTTACTGCTAGCACAGCAAACAGATCAAGGTCATGCGTATTTATTAAAAATTTTATTTTTAACAAAATGCGATTTAGACTTTAATTTTTCCCGGGGTCCTGTTATCAGGCTCGAACCTGGACCAAATGGTGAGGTCAGGCCTTCTGTAGAAAATAAAATATACCGAAGGACCACTCGAGATAGCTCGAGAAAAACGTGGGGGAGTTAAGAGGGACTGTATCTTTCCACAGGGCTCCAACAGGGAAAAAAGAGCCTAAAAACTTAAATACTAAAAAATAGCGCAGCAATGAAAAATTATCAAGAAACGACTTACCCTTAGATGTCTTGTGTAGCTACTTGGCTGGCCAGCCCGATTATACGCGAAGTACCAGACTCTCCATTGTTCTATAGTTCAAAATGTTCCAAACACTAATATCTAATAAACTAAAGCGTAAAATTAATAGTTTCCACAATTTTAATATAAAATAATAGCGGTGCGGTGACTTGACTTGCACGAGGCGCGTGGTTGAGTTGTTCTCGCAGACAATCGGCGTTTTCGTCTGCTAGGCCGAATTTAGCCGCTTATCTCAAATCCTTCATTGCTGGAAGAAGCGCGCGAAGTTTACATTTAAAATATGGAAAGATATAGCGTAAAGTAAATCAAAATAATATTCTAAAAACGCTTGTAAGCGTAGAAAATGTAACCCAAAAATATTTAAAAACTAAGAGAGATAGCTTCTCTAATTTTAAGTGAAAATTAGAGAATATAATTATTTACAAAAATAAAAACAAGTTGGGAAACTTGTTCATGTACAGTAGGTCCGTAAAGTCTGGAATCACCCATTATTGCTGATTTAGACACCGTTCATTGGATGACATGTTTGTTATTAAATAAATGACGTACTTCATGATTACTTTTAAGTCTATTTGACCAATCAGGGTGCTAAAAAAACTTATTTCATACAAATGTCTTTTATTAAGTGTTTAGGTATGGAGATACCTTAACAAAAATGTACCACATTTGTAATGACCTATCAAAGCCAAATGTGAAAAAATATACCGGGTGTCCTATTTAAAGAAACATAAGTTTATGTCATAGCTTTTTCTGGAACATCCTGTATAATTAACCATAGCCTTTTCTAACTCGTATTTTAAAACTTTATTTGATATCCAAGCTTTTTTCTAAAAAGCTTGCAACTTTTTTAAAAAATTCGTGATTCTACACTTTACGGACACACTGTATAAGTAGGCATAATAAAGGCTTTTGAAAAAATAGAAAGATTAAAATCGGAAAATACAAACTCTTTTGATTTTTTGACAAATGATTTAAAACATAGCATCTATATTGAAATTCATTATAAATCTGCCCCAAGCAAAATAAATATCCTTTGTGTATGGGATAGGTTTGAATAAAACATAAAATAATACGGATTTTTTTTGTGATCTTTAAAACTAGCCCCATAATTGGGACGTCAATGGAGTTTTCTACAATAAACTTTATTATGCATTTTCTCTAAAGTACTTAGTATTTAGAAAATTGGATAAAACCTAATTATTTCAGTTTATTTTGCTTATAATATAAAATAAATATATGGAGGGGATATCTTTAACACTTTGTGGTTTGTATCCTAGCAAGAATATTACACATGCAACTAATTGATACTTTTTGTAGAATATCTATCAATCTTTGTTTAATGTCATTACAATCATTCTCAAAAATGAGTAGTTTTTAAGTTAAAGGCCACCAAAAAAAGGAAATTGTGCAAATTCAAAAATGACGACAAAATGGTTGATATCATACCTCGAAAACTATTACTCTAACAAAAACACTTTTTAGCATTTTCGTATAAAATTTAGTTTCAAACTCTTTTACAAACACCAAGGGATTTTAGAAAAACAGAATTTGTGCGCCATTTTAAAAAAAAACCTCCTTGAATATTATGGACAGTCAACCCTATAATTGTGCCAAGTTTCGGACCTTTGGCACCAAAACCGCATTTTATGTCTCTAATGATTAAACTACTTAACTAATTTTAAGTTTAAAGCCCATAGCACAGGGTTGAATAGCTGTCGCAAATATTTAATGTATTAGAAAAGCAATCAATCAACCGTCGAAAACTACCAGAATAATCAAAGAAATGTAAGAAGACTAACAAAATTAGTTCAATTATTTCAATAAGATAAAAAATACAATAATAACCGTCTACAAAACCCCTTCTAAAATATCAGACCCGAGACGTTTCCGAGAATTCGATTAAACATTCCAAGGGTAAAAAGCAGGTAATATCTGAAATTACATACAACAAAGAAACCCGTCTCTAAAATCTAAACCACAAGGTTGCCAAATTTCTGAGGTCGCTGCGACGCGGTCTTAACACGCAAAATACCTTTTGTACCAGAGGTGACTTAGTAGACCGTTTAGTTTCAGTAAAAGCGCCGCTAGCGCCACCGGTAGATACGTGAACTACACGGCCAAAAAGTAGCTATATATACCATTTTGTGACCTTAGAACAAAATTTTGCACACAGCTTGCTGAGTGTGTCAGGAGTCATCCCTGAAATTTTTATTGAAAAACGTTGACACCTCAAAAAAGTGAGGTGACAACTTTATATATGAGGTGACAGCGTAGTTTATATACTTTATTTTGAGGTGGCTACGTACCCTTTATCTATATATATATATATATATATATATATATATATATATAACTATACTAATAAGCCTTATTAAAAAGAAGTATATTAATTAAGTAGGTACCCACCTATTTAAAACACTGTTTAGAATGAGCTCTATAAACACTAGTGCTGATTTATTTTCATTTATACCTACCCACATAGGTACGGAGTGGTCCAAATTGGACACTTTTGATAGGAAACGCCCATTTCTAGAGGAGATAGAAAAAAACTAACCTACATGTTACGAGCTCGATTTTTGTTAAAACATTAATGCCGAAAACCGCACATCGATATTTTAAACTACTTTCAATATATATATTTTCAATTGGTGGTTCATTGGTGCATTTTCGACCCACGTAACTTTTTTATTTATGAATATTTTTTATTAATTTTAAAAATCGAATAAAATAAGGATCAATCCATAAGTAAAATATAAACTTTATGTAATATCTCTAAAACTAAAAATGACAAATAAACTTTAATTTGACAGTTGAATTGCTCTTAAAAATGTGCCTAAAGAATGTTTTTACAGAAATAAAAAATATTCATAAATAAAAAAGTTATGAACCGAATGGCCGTGTTAGCTCCCGCTAAATTTCGCGGTTATTCGTAAATTTTAAAACCACACAATTGGATGACGGACAGAGTACATTTTTCGCGCATTGGACATGCGCACCAAGAATCGGTGAGATCCTTTTTCTACCGCCTCGAGAAAATGGCGTGTTAATTTCTTTCTCCAACTATTTCAAATTTCTACACTTGAAAGTGCTCGATTTTGGTGTACTGAAGCATAGAACTAGAAACTTCAGCCCTTAAGCTACGTGGTGCCAGCATTAGATCAAGACAGGGGCCCCTTGGAACGTGGAGAAATTGGCTGCAAACTGGTGAGTGCTTTGTTTCTGATTTCCGTTGTGTGGTACCAACAATTAATGGACCTTAATTATTTCGTGATTTCATATCAATATATTTATGTTTGTTCGCGCTTCATTTAACTAAAATATCTACAGTCCATTGCAGTTATCGTTTTTCTAACTGCGGGCAAACATAAGTGTTCCTTCGACCCGAATTATTTAAATTTACTCCATACGACGGTATTAATAAGTCGGCCATTTCATTTTCACATTTTCGCCGAGATCATACGGCCTTGAATTTTGCCAATCGTATTGAACCGAGAGAGATTTTTGCTTGACCTTCGATATCGGCGCAGTTCACCTGTTTTCGGTCCGCTGCTATGGTAACGCAGGGTCTACCGCGTGGTCATTCAGTAAACAAAAACCGAGAAGCAATCAAAACAAACAAGCACGATTTCTATAATTAGATGTGTTCCATATAATTTCGATATTCAAAACAATTTTCATCAATTGCGATAAATTAGTGCATTTTTTCGACAATTCGTCATTTTTCTATTTCAGAAGCATTAATTTAGCGTTAATTGTATATTTACCGACATTTCTGTAATTAGATGTGTTCCATATCATTTCGATATTTAAAACAATTTTCATCAATTGCGATAAATTAGTGCATATTTTCGACAATTCGTCATTTTTCTATTTCAGAAGCATTAATTTAGCGTTAATTGAATATTTACCGACAATTTCGTCATTTCAAAGGTAAAATCATGTCTATCAAAAAAGCCGTGCAAAAACGCAAGGGTTTTTTATCTGCGATCACCGAGTGTTATGTGTTTTCACAGACCGCGGCAACGGACGCAAAAGCGAGAAACGAGTTTCAAGTGAGGCATTCCGACTTGGATGAAACTTTCGATAAATGCATGTTGGCACATAATGATGTCATTATGTTGATAGACGACTCGGACGACGAGGAGTTTAAAACGCAGGAGGCGAACCTTTCAGAAGCTCGTAAATATTTTTATGCGTGTAAGGGGGTTTACTCTAAAATATTTCCGGTTGAGGCCCCATCCTTTTCGGGATCATATGTTCGACAAAACGAAACTCCAAAACTCAAAGAGTTAGGTATTCCCATATTTCGAGGTGATAAAAAATTATGGCCAAGCTTTTTCGATCTTTTTAATAACATTATAGATCAAAATCAAAGTCTAAGTAACGTCCGAAAACGTCAATATTTATTTTCATATCGCGAGGATGAGCCTTTAAAATTGATATCAGGGATTAGCTTATCTGATCAAAATTATAAAATTGCTTACGACAAATTAGTCAATAGATATCAAAACAAGCGAGACCTCGCAAATGATGCTTTGACGTTGACAGTTGGGACTTTATTATTTTTTTCATTTTGTTAGAAAAATTGGATATTCCGACGCGTTCAAATTTCGAAATGAGTCACGCCAATACTAATACCGAAATTCCCACTTTTCAGTCACTTTTTCAATTTCTAGAAAAAAAATGTAAAGTTTTGGAATCACTTCCTCAATCAACAGCGCCCAAAAAGGTGCCTATCTATCAAAAATCAAATTCTATGCAAAATCAGTCTGGGCAAAAGCCTACCTATCAAAATTCAAATTCTATGCGAAATCAGTTTGGGCAAAAGCCTACCTATAAATCATCCAATTCGCCTTTTATAGGACTGGCTGGCACCTCAACTAATTCAAGTACGGGAATAAAATGTTTCCGGTGTAATCAAGGTCACGTGCTTTCGAAATGTCAAACATTTCTTGATCTCTCACCTATCGATCGCCTATCTTTCGCCAAGCAGAAAAAATTATGTCTAGCGTGTTTTCATCCCTTGCATGGGGTAGATACGTGCAAATCCAAATATTCATGCAGGACTTGCAATAGTAAAAGGCACCACACTTTAACTCATATCTTAGAAACTAATCAAGAGTCTGGAAGCCAAGATACTAGTCCTGTCATTCACACACCACCTGTCAATAATCTTCATGTGTCATTAAATACCTCAGGACCTTCAGGTACCTTTCTTTTATGCACCGCCATAATAGATGTTATGGACGGTTGCGGAAATTTTCAACCTGTAAGGGCACTGCTTGATTCTGGATCACAGACAGGATTCATCAGTGAAAAGTGTATTCAGCGTCTTAATCTTCCTAGGCGAAGTTACACCACTGAAATATTCGGATCAGGTGTCTTCTTTTACTTACAAAGGGCTCGTTCAATGTCACATTAAGCCACAAGGACAGGTCACTCCTTTACTTAATTTCGAAGCAATTGTCGTTCCACAATTATGTTCCAATATGCCTACATTCACTTTGAACGATAATCAGTGGAAACACTTGGAAAACCTTAAACTTGCCGACCCATCTTATTTCAAATCTAGACCTGTGGACCTAGTTATTGGTTGCGAGCTATTCGCACAGATATTCAAGGAGGGCAGGGTTCTTGGACAAATAGGGCAACCTTCAGCCCTTGAAACCATCTTTGGCTGGGTCGTCATGGGAAAAGTGGACGAAGTAGGTAGTCTTACGGAACGAACCAGTTGTTTTTTAACGAGTCATTCACCTCCGTTAGAGGTCATTATCCCTAGGTTTTGGGAAATCGAACATTTGCCTAAAAAACAAATCTTATCACAGGAAGAAAAACAAGCGGAATCAATTTTTACTGCGAGTGTCGTACGGCAACCGAGCGGTAGATTCATGTTAGATCTTCCGTTTAAAGATAAAATAAACCCTGACCTAGGAAATACTTATCCGCAAGCTTATCGTAGATTTTTACTTCTAGAAAATAGATTACTCAAAAATCCTGATCTGTACACTGCCATTTCAAGTTTCACCTCCGTTAGAGGTCATTATCCCTAGGTTTTGGGAAATCGAACATTTGCCTAAAAAACAAATCTTATCAAAGGAAGAAAAACAAGCGGAATCAATTTTTACTGCGAGTGTCGTACGGCAACCGAGCGGTAGATTCATGTTAGATCTTCCGTTTAAAGATAAAATAAACCCTGACCTAGGAAATACTTATCCGGAAGCTTATCGTAGATTTTTACTTCTAGAAAATAGATTACTCAAAAATCCTGATCTGTACACTGCCTATTCAAGTTTCATGCAAGACTATATCGATTCTAATCATATGAGTCTAGTTTTATCTAGTCAACCAAAAGTCGACGTATCATGTTTTTTGGCACATCATTGCGTATTAAAGCCGGAAAGCTTAAGTACAAAATTAAGGGTAGTCTGGGATTGTTCGGCAGTCACCCCAAAGAATATTAGTCTCAATGATACGTTGTTATCTGGACCGAAACTTCAAAAAGATATTGCTTCTTTACTCCTTACGTTTCGTCTTAATCCTATTGCCTACATTGCTGATATCAAACAGATGTTCCGTCAAGTCCTTATCAATCCTTATCACCGTCCTTATCAAAGGATATTGTGGAGGTTTTCTCCACAGGACCCACTTTCAGTGTGGGAACTTTCTACTGTCACTTTTCGCATGACATGCTCACCTTTTCTAGCCATGCGTACATTAAATGAGCTGGCAGAGAGAGAAAAGGAACGTTTTCCTATGGCTAGTACTGTTCTAAAAACGTCAATTTACATCGACGATATCTTGGGAACTAGCCCTTCGCTTTCTGAAGCCCTTTCCCTTCAGACGAAACTCAATGAATTGTTGAAGTCGGGAGGATTCGAACTTAAAAAATGGGCAAGCAATTGTCCTGATTTATTGGCAACATTGCCAGAATCCGATCGTCAAATGCCTCTCTCTTTTGACAAGGAGGAACCCCACTTTATCAAAGTTTTAGGCCTTCAATGGCATCCAAAAAACGACATTTTTTCTTATCAATGCCGAATGAAGGACAAACCCCCAACTAAACGTTCTATTTTATCTATCATAGGAACAATCTTCGATCCCTTAGGTTTTCTTTGTCCCTTGTTGCTACAAGCAAAATTTATTTTGCAACTGTTGTGGATATCGAAAATAGGCTGGGACGAAGAACCAGATTCTTTTATCATCGACTCTTGGAACAAACTTCGTTCTGAATTCCCGCTTCTTTCCAATTTTCAATTACCCCGACAAATCAAACTGTCTAAAACCAATACCTGTCAAATCATCGGCATCTGTGACGCTTCAATTCGAGGCTACGCAGGCGTCGTATATTTTCGGGTAGAAGAGGAAAACAATATATCTATTTCTCTCATATCTGCAAAATCTAGGGTCGCGCCTATAAAGTCACAAACTTTGGCTAGGCTAGAACTCCTAGCCGCATTTCTTTTAAGCGAATTAATTGATTTCGTCTTACCTAGCTATGAAGGAAAAATAACTTTTACAAATATCGTTACTTTCTGCGATTCGCAAGTCGTATTGCACTGGCTTTCATCCCCTCCTAATCGCTGGCAAACCTTTGTTGGAAATCGAGTCAGTAGAATCCAAGAAATCATTCCCTCAATCTCATGGCGCTACATTCCTTCTGCTTTAAATGCAGCCGATATTGCGTCACGAGGGGCCACCCCTTCACAGCTCATGTCACATGACATGTGGTGGAACGCACCGTCGTTTTTGTGGTCTCCCGAAAACGAATGGCCGATTTTCATAAATCAAAAATGACGATTGATTTCGGAGATATTAAGCTGGAGGAAAAGCCAAAGGTCTGTTGCAATGCGATAATTGACGTTAACTTCTTAGATCAGCTTCTTATTAAATATTCATCTATATAAAAAATTCAACGTAACATTTGTTATGTCCTTCGAATAGTTAACCTTTTTCAAAACCATTCCTATCAAAAACCCACTAAGCCACCGGACCAAAAAATTATTTTTGAAAATATTGTTTTTCCTACCACCGGTAAGATGCAATGTGCGTTATACCTTCTTATCAAACGCGTTCAAAGTTCTTGCTTTTCTGAGCTTTTTTCCGCGTTATCTAAGGATAAACCAATACCGAAACCTTTTCGAAAACTTTCACCTTTTCTTGATGAAAATAATATCATTAGAGTCGGTGGCAGATTACATAAATCTGACCTTTTGTCTTATTCTGCAAAAGACCCCGTCTTACTTTTGAGTAACCATCGTTTAACTACTCTTCTTATTGAGTCCACTCATCGACAATACCTTCATCCTGGGTTTAAAACATTACATAATCTGCTTTTACAGCAATTTTGGATATTATCTGCCAGACGGGCAATTCAAAGAACCATATCCAAATGCTTGCAATGTTTTAGAATCAACCCTAAACCCTATAGAACGCCCATAATGAGTTCACTTCCCGCTCATCGAATCAATCAACTTAAACCTTTTTCGAGTGTAGCTATCGACTTTTGTGGACCTTTCTTTGTGATTCCTCATCATTACCGTGGTTGTAAAGCTTTCAGGTCGTATGTCTGTGTGTTTTTCTGTACGGCCACACATTGCGTGCATTTGGAATTAACCATGGAACTGTCCACCGAAGGGTTTGTAGGTGCATTCCATCGATTCATTTCCAGACGTGGAAGCGTGACGCAATGCTGGTCAGATCAAGGCAGTAATTTTATAGGCTTTCGTAACCAATTACTTGATTACGCAAGAAGTGCGTCCACCAGACTTTCTATTCGTTGGCATCTGGGACCTCCTCTCAGTCCACATTTCAATGGCCTGGCAGAAGCTGGCGTCAAAAGTTTTAAAACTCACTTTGTTCGAGTTGTCGGCGACCAGAAGTTGTCCATCATGGAAATGTCCACCCTTACATGTCGCATAGAAGCCGTACTTAATAGTCGCCCTTTATCTCCTGCCTCTTCAGACCCACACGATCTTCAACCTCTTACCCCTGGGCATTTTTTGACCCTTGAACCCCTTAATTCAGAAATTCCGGAGTCAGATTTGTTCGAGGTTCCCCTAAATCGGCTCTCGAGATGGCAACTAATCCAAAAACTACATAATGATTTTTGGAAAAGGTATTCTGTAGAGTATTTGCATACGCTACAACAGCGACACAAGTGGGCTGATTTGTCCCCAAATATCAAATTAAATGATTTGGTTATCATAACGAGTGATCACATCCAATCACCTTTGAAATGGCCAGTCGGTCGGGTTCTCGAATTGCATCCCGGCGGAGACGGTCAAGTGCGTGTAGCGACGGTACAAACGGCTACCGGTGTTTACAAGCGGCCAGTTGTAAAACTGTGCCTCTTGCCGAATTAAAAGTAATTTTAATTTTTTCTACCTATTGAAGTCAATTATTACAATAGGAAATTCTTTATTATTTTTTTTAATTTTGTTTGTTTGTTTTGACTCTTTCGGGTTTTCGTTATCTCTAAATAAACTTACGCTACTTATCTGTTTTTCATTCATTTATATTTATCGGTCGATCATTTTTCTTATGTCTATATCTGTCCGGCTGATATTCTAAAATTGTGTGTTTTGGAGGGCAGTTATGTTAGCTCCCGCTAAATTTCGCGGTTGTTTGTAAATGTTAAAACCACACAATTGGATGACGGACAGAGTACATTTTTCGCGCATTGGACATTGGACAACCGAACCAACTATTTCAAATTTCTACACTTGAAAGTGCTCGATTTTGGTGTACTGAAGCATATAACTAGAAACTTCAGCCATTCAGCTACGTGGTGAGAGCATTAGATCAAGACAGGGGCCCCTTGGAACGTGGAGAAATTGGCTGCAAATTGGTGAGTGCTTTGTTTTTGATTTCCGTTGTGTGGTACCAACAATTAACCTATGGACCTTAATTATTTCGTGATTTCATATCAATATATTTATGTTTGTTCGCGCTTCATTTAATTAAAATATCTACAGTCCATTGCAGTTATCATTTTTCTAACTGCGGGCAAACATGGCCGTTATACTCATAAGGGGCCCGGGATTTTTCTAAGGAGTGACGTCACAGCGGCTGCCGCGCATTTTGCTGTGTTTGAATATACCAGTCAGCGATTCCAACTTTAATTATTTATTGTAAAATAAGTATTGCGATTTAAGGGCTGATATTTGGTATAATGCGTTTTCATACAGAAACACACATTTTAGTAAAATAAAAAAAAATGGGCAAGTTCCCTATTAGTAGGGTTTTACACCGCAAACTCTTGAAACGCTGTAAAAGAAAAAGCCGAAAAAGACCTAACTGAAATTTTTAAATGGTTCCAAGGAAACAAATTAAAACTAAATTTCTAAACGTTTTTTTCTTATTCCAGCAATCTTCCTGAGTTCCGGTTTTTGAATACAGGAAATTTCGTTATATTTGGTATATTGGTTGACCAACACTTAAGATGGGATAAGTAAATAAAATATATAAATTCAAAAATTCGGTATTTAATAACACGCTTTTCACACCTTAAATCATATTAACAAACGTGAAATTTCATACCCGTGAATTTAAAAATCAAACAAGTTTTTCATAAGGACGAAACGGTTAACTGTCAACACTTATTAGGTGTCCATTAGATCTTGGACCCCCGTGAGGTTAAGCTTTCAAGCTACCCACGGAAAAATATAAGGGAAACAAAAAACTCCTTTTTGCCCGATTAGCCATGAAACTTGTTTGATTTTTAAATCATATTTAAATATAAAACAACTTAAAACTATTTATTTTGGCCTGGTACAATCGCCACTAAATTAAGGTATCTCAGGTTGGGGCACTGTAAAAGATTGCTATTTGAAAGACTTGGAAGTTATACAAAAATGGATATATTTTTTTTCTTTTTTTGTAAGGCGCATCGACCACTAAGGTCATTAGCGCACTCAAAGAAGTTTACAATAGTTAAATACAATGTACCAAATTAGTCTTTTAAAAAGTTGAGAAGATTGGTGGTCTGTTCACTATTGTTTAGTAGTTCCATTAAATTGTTTTTCAATTTGTGTTTGTGTCTCAGGTTGTTGTAGTTTGCGCAGTCAATTAATATGTGTCTCACTGTGATTATTTCATGGCACTGGGCGCATATAGGTGCGTTGGTTTTTTTAAAAATATGTTCGTGAGTTAATTTAATGTGACCTATTCTTAACCTAGTTGTTATTATTTGAACTCGGCGAGATTTTGGTAAAAATGTCCACTTGTTTACGGATTTTTTTATTTCGCGTAATTTGGATGTAGAATTATCTCACTTTTCTTACCACATTGATTGAAGTTTTGACTTTAGCCACGTTTTAAAATCACTACCTACAGTTTGTTTTAGAACTTTAGAGTTTATGTCACTTATTGCGTTTTTAGCTTGTAAGTCCGCCATCTCACTTCCCTTAATATTTACGTGGGAAGGAACCCACATAAGAACCACAGTCAACAAGGAATTTTGAAAAACTGTTCTTTAATAAGTTGAACTATTGGGTGCTTTGAGTAAACGGAGGTAATTGATTGAAGTGCACTTAGGGAATCCGTTACTATTCCACTGTACTTCTGTTTTTTGCTGTCTACATAGATCAAAGCTTCATATATAGCATAAAGTTCTGCGCTGTATACACTGGTAAATTTGCTTAATTTAAAATGATAGTTATCCTGATTTTCAACAACGAAGGCGGCTGAACCTACGCCTTCCTGATTTTTTGATGCATCAGTGTAAATTTTTATATAGTCTTGCATGCTTTGCAAAGTATTCAGAAATTCTTTTTGCAATAGAAGATGGTTTGTACAAGATTTGTCAAATTGTTTATGGATGTTATAGTTTCTGGTATATTTATAAGCCATTGCGGGCTATGCTTTTGTTGTTCAAGAAATTGTGGAAATATTTCTCCGATTTGTAATTGATATCATCGAATTATTTCAAAAAATGATGGTGTGCAGTTTGGTTTTAGTTGGTAGATATTTTGGAATTGATGATAAATAATGTTCTGTCTGGCTGGATTTGAGTAGTTCTGAATTACTCCCGTAGCGTATGATAAACAGAGGTACATTCTTCGAAAATCTAGTGGGGGTTAAAAAAATGGATATTAAAAGTCATATTTAACAAAAAAAACTTTCGCCAGCGATCTTTTATTTAAATAAACAGAGATTTTTGATATAAGGCAATTGCATTTCTCCAGAATTCTAATGCTTGTAAACAGTGGCGGCGCGTGGAAAAAGCTTTGGGGGTGCACACCAAAAAAAAAAATTCCGGCGCAGGCATAAATTTTTTTTGAGTGCTAACTTTTTGGGCCATCGAGTGGGTTGTCATACATATAATTTGGAGCAAATAATTAAAAAATGACATATTTAGTTAGATATTATATTATTATTGTAATTAGTATTATTATTGTAATTATAAATAAATAATAAATGTATCATACCTAGTTAACATATATTTTCTCTTCTAATGGCAAAGATGAAAATTTAATTGCCTTTAAATATTGCACGCTAATGCTATCAGAATTAGAAACTTCCGCCATTGTCGTAATACCAAATCGTCGAAATCAAAACAAACCGCAAGCGCCCGACCGATAATAGGAAGTTGTCTAAGCGCGCACTACTGAAAAGTGCGCGTGAACTGCTCTAAAATGCAACGCGAACCGTGGACGCGGGAGGCATCACGGGGGTGCGAGCGGCATCGAGGCTAGTTTTTGTCTAAGCGCGGTGCCGAAGGAAGGTTCAGATTCTATGTACTGTAAAATTCTATTGGGACATGTCGTCTTCTCTTTCTATATTTCGTAATTAGCATGCGACATAACATCCACGGTGCATATAACTTGGTTCCAGTAGATTACCATAAAGAATTAGATTCGAGCTTGGTTTGAACACGAATACAAACACATACATACCGGGTCTTAATTTCTAGATAATATTCCAGTCTTTAGTGAATTCCTTTTGGAGTAATTATTAATTAAATTAAGGAATGATCAAAGTTTAATATTTTTTAAGTACAATTTGGGAGTGCACGTGCACTTGTGCACTTATGGAGAAACAGCCACTGCTTGTAAACAAGCAAAAAATACAGTTACAAACAGTGACACACCAACAAAACACCCATTTTAAGCAAGATTGTAGAATGGTCCCTACAAGTAAAACAGGTATAGGTCAGAAATCAGTAAATTATGAAGCACCAAAATTTTTTAATATACTACCAAAAAATTTTAAAGAAATTATATATACAAAATCATTTAAAAAAATATTAAATGCCTGGATAATACAAACAGATAGGACCAATTTGCGGGTGTTATATTTTTTTTTACGGTTAAGCGCACTCGCAAGGAGATCCCTATCACGCTCGAGAAGCGGCCAGTATTAAGTACTCTCTAATACACATGTGTTAAAAGAAAATAGTGTAAAAAATTATCTAGATGGTGACATTTATCCGGAATTTGACTTATCTCGAAATAGACAACTTATTCTCGGCTAGTGACATAAATTCCTGGCACTGGAACAAACAAGCAGAACTTTTTTTTTGCTTCTGTGCTTAATTGTTTATTTTGTTTAGTTTAACACTTTTACATTTTTTTGTAACAAAACTTTTTTTTGAAAATAAACTTATATTATTTATTTATTTATTTTATTTATCTATCTAGTTCCCGCATGTTTCTTCAATTCGTCCGCATATCTCATTTAGGGTCTTCCCCTACTTCTTTTATTTTCCCAAGGTCTCCAGTTTACAATTTTACATTTGTTCCATCGATCGTCTTTTTGTCTGATATTATGAGCGGCAAATTTTGATTTTAATTTTGCTACTTCTCCTCTGACATCCCTTACTTTTGTTTTATTTCTTATTCATTCACTCCTTTTTCTTCTCTGTTAACTTTAGATGTAAGATTTGTCTTTACATTGATCTTTGGGCTTTTCTTACCTTATTTATGTTTGGTTTTGTAAATCTCTAGGTCTGGGATCGATAGGTAAGTACAGGAAATATACATTGGTTATAATCTTTAGTTAACTTATAACAACTTATCAGAAGTGCTTTTTATCCATGTGTAAAAAGCCTATCTTTAGATCACGAAAAATGTCAATTTCATTAAAAAAAAATTTGCTCAGTTAGCTGTAAAACAAATGTCGACATTGTGCTTGTACACGGTAAAAAAAATTGTCTAAGATCAAAGCAAATTGCTTTGATAAAATAATTTATGCTTTCCTATTCACCAAGAAAATATTTTCTTGATATAGCTCAAAAAACGTCTTGCCTGTTTATTTTAATGTGAAACAGAAATTGTTTTATTATAATGCACCGTTTTCTCTGGAAGCAAAATGTTACTTATATGAAGATAATTTCCTTTGTTACAAAATGGAGTACACTGAAACAAAACAATTAAAGAAGAAAAATAAAGTCTCATTTCAAGATTAAAAGCTGCGTTGAACTAAAAATAAATATTTTAAATCAAAAAAAAATATTTTAAGGTAAAACAATTTATTCAAGAAAGGAACGTCTTTTTATTGTAGACATAATTTTTTACCGTGTAGACATACTGACGTAATAGAATCTTTTAAATCATTGCCAATTGGTTAAGGTTTTTAAAGTTTATAAATTAATTGGTACATTATTTACGATATAAACGTTCACAATAATGATATTTTCTTTTCCAGAAATTTCGACAATAAATGTTATTGCGGATATTAATATAAAAGTCCTTTATATTTTCCAGAAGCACACGTGCCCCGTTTGGAAACGGTTATCCCGAATACGCTGCAAAGCAACTAAATCGCCGCATTTTAGTGCGTTTTACCCAATAAAATTTTGCCAGATATTTGCTTTAACTTACAGGAAATTGCCGGCAGTCGGTAGTTACGTACATACACGTGGAATTTATGGATATTACTATTTCGATTAAAAAAATAAAAAGAAGGATAAACTGAAACGGATTGTCAGTAGCAGTGGAATGAATGAATGCATGTTATGTGGGCGCGCAAATTCCTATCTACTTGGGCCACGTTGCTGGGCCCGTTGTACCCCATTTGCCGCGCGCACGACGTCACGCCGAGAGTGAAATTTAGAAACCTGAGGGCGCGCTAATATATTTGATGTAATAGAACATGGGTATGTTGCGTCGCTAATGCGTTTTCAAATAAAATTAGGTTAGTTCAAAATAAATGAGATGTTATTAGTATTATAAATGCAAAAATAAAATAATGTAAAAGTGTTCTTTGGAGTCGGAGAGCCGACCATAGCAAAACAATAATTCTAAAATCTGATTAAAATCTGTTTGATCATTCCGTAAAGTAAAAGATTACTCTATTGATACAAAAATCGTGTATTATTTTACCATTTGGATTTTTTTTAACATGGCTTTAGTTTCTAACTAAATATAAAGAATAAAATAAAAAGCCAATGTTTAATCGGTTGTTTATTTTCAAAATAAGTATACTTCTCAGGTTCTGTGGAGCAGTTTTTAAAACAATTATAATAATCAAACAAGTTTCGTGGCTAATCGGGTAAAAAGGAGTTTTTGTATCTCTTATATTTTTCCGTGGGTAGCTTGAAAGTTTAACCTCACGGGGGTCCAAGATCTAATGAACACCTAATAAGTGTTGACAGTTAACTGTTTCGTCCTTAAGGGACTTCTTTCAAAGTTAATTAGACGGTTTTGTCTCAAATCCTATGTAAATAGTGAGAAATAGTACTAACAAACGGGAAATTTGGTACCCTATGAATTTAAAAAATCAAACAAGGTGTTCATTAGATAGATATGGTGACAGTTAACGTCATCGTACACTTTTCTATACCAGTGCGGAAAAGTACTTTTCCACTCATGTGCGGAAATATTTCTGCACACGGGTGAAATTTAACATTTTCTGAGTATTCAAATCGGGTGAAATCCATCATTTTCATGGATATGTGATCGTAAGAAAAAGAATCTAACTTTATTTTTCTTTTTTCATAATCTTACGAATAAGGTATCACAACTAAAAATTTCGAAAATAATTTTTTTTAAATTTGGTTTGTAGCTATGCCAATAAAAAATTTGTTGTTTTTTTTTCATAATATTTAGAACGAAGTTCTGAGTAGGATATCCCGAACCGAACGGGGGTCAGATTAAAAATGTTCTGCTTCAGGAAGAACCCAGGTAGCAAGGGGTCATCAAATGACGTCTTTTTTTCGTCGAAAAGTGTTCATTTGGATGACCAGCAGGCATCTACCAAAAAATGTTGTCTTTAATGCGCGTCAGTTATTTGACGTCTTTTCGTAGTGTAGTTTTTGACGTCTGAAAAACTTCATATATTGGTCACTACCCACACTGCACACTTTGTCCAAGGGACATACACTCATACATAGATGGTGCTCCAATCAGTACTTGACCGGATTTATACGAAATGTGGGGGTACGTAGGTAAAATAAATTAAATATTAAATCAAGACAAACTTCGACGCTTCTTTCGCTTGAAGGTGTAGATGTGTAAGTCTTGGTTTAGGTCTATTTTGATCTGTCCCTCACAGAACACCGCTGTACCTGTTCCAGTACTTCCAGGTCTAAGTCACAGAAGAGTCGCCTTCTGTGTCTAACTTTCCTTCAGTATTCTCAACTGCAGGGAATATTTCATATATTCAGGCGTGTTTAAAAAAAGTAATAAATAGGTCTGTGTGTGTGTGTCTGATGTTCTGATTTGGTCCCAAATACGTCATATTGCTGATGCCTTTAAAGCGTCTGAAAATGACGTCATTTTGAGTGTGTCTTTTGAAATTCATTTAAAGGTCATTTACACGTCAGGTTAGAGACGTCAATGGTCATTAAAAATGACCTGTTTTTGACGTTTAAAAAACGTGACCTTGCTACCTGGGATAGCTTGTAAAAAACTGAGTTGATAGTTTTTTGTTTTTTTCCAAAATAAAACAAATATTAGGGACTGGAATACCGCCAGACAGTAATAATGTCAGGCACTATTTTGAGAGATTTAAGTTTATATTGTAAGTTGACATTTTATTTTTTTAAACTGCCATAACAAAGTCGGATTTAAAAATAAGTTTTTTATTAAAAACGCCAGTATTTATTTCAGTTCTTATACCTAAGATTTTATTAGATATCTTCAACATATTTCATCACCCCAAGGTATTTTCTTGGGTGCGCCACTGTATCTTTCAATGTAAAAATGTCAAAATACTGCCTAAGCCATCAGAGGCAGTATTCCATTTAAAGTTGCCAGCCTCTATAAAAAGAAATATTTGAGAAGAAACTAAATAAAACCGTTTAAAAAAGTTTATTTTATAATATTTAAAATACAAGAAAAAAAGATTTCGCTTTCCTACGCTCAGTTTGTTTTTTGAAATACGACGAAAGATTTGTAAGGCGACATATTTGGCAGACTTTCCTCTATATCGCCAGGGAAGCTTTCTGCAAAAAAAAACAAGGTTTACAAAGTAATAGGATATGTTGTTTGATATTTGGGTTTATTTTTAGAAAGCAGATTATAAATAAAATAACTTAATGTTGTTTTTTTTCTTAAAAGAATCAAACCTTGAAAATAATATTTTGTACGAATTGGTCTTATACCATTATTATTTTCAAGGTTTGATTCTTTTAAGAAAAAAAAAACATATTACCTAAAAATACGTAAAAAAAAGCTTCTATTTTAAATTATAAGCGGTAAAAAAAATTGGAAAATAATAAGCAAATCCGACTTTTAACAGAATAAAAAATACTCTGCCAATATATGGGCCCCTAAGCTCACACTAGGTACTATGGTTATAGTGTACGTGCGAGCTAATAAAACTAAAACCTGAAATATATCTTATTCAACTCCAGACTAAATTACCTTTTGTTTGATACCATACAAGCCATGTTTTAACTTGAACTCAAATTTTTTAAATCTACCACCACCCTTAAAAAGACAAAAACTAAAATATATTTTGTTTAACTCAGGACTCAATTACCTTTCGTTTGATATCACACACGCCATATTTTCACGTAAACTCTAATTTTTGAAATCTACCCCCACCCTTTTTGAAGAAAAAAAAACTAAAATGTATATTGTTTAACTCCATACTCAATTACCTTTCGTTTGATATCACACACGCCATATTTTCACATAAACTATAATTTTTGAAATATTCCTCCTCCCTTTTATTTGGCTTATGTTCGGTGGATTTTGTTCGTTTTTAAACGGGACCATCTCGACCCAAGACCCAGCCCAGGTACCAAATTTCATTAAAATCGGTCAAGCGGTTTTTGAGTTATGCGCGTTGGTCATTACAGACAGACATACAGACATACAGACAGACAGACAGACAGACAGACAGACATACAGACAGACAGACAGACAGACAGACAGACAGACAGACAGACAGACAGACAGACAGACAGACAGACAGACAGACAGACAGACGGCGCGACAAAAAAGTTTCAAAATCATCTAAAACGCAAAGATATATAAAAAATTTTGAAATCGGAGAAACTTTTTTTTTCTCGAAAAAATTTATTATATAATTATCATCATAGCTCACACTACTATAGTATAGTATATGTGTGAGGCAAAAAACAAAGGCAGAAATTATATAATTTTTGAATGGAGTTAGGACGCCTGTCTGTCTGTATAAATGTCTGTCTGTAATGACCAACGCGCATAATTCAAAAACCGCTGGCCCGATTTTAATGAAATTTGGTACCTAGGCTGGGTCTTGGGTCCATTTAAAAATGAACAAAATTAACCGAAGAAGCCAAATAAAAGGGTGGGGGTAGATTTCAAAAAGTAAAGTTTATGTGAGAAAATGGCGTGTGTGATATCAAACGAAAGGTGATTGAGTCTGGAGTTAAACAAAACACATTTTAGTTTATTTAAAAAAAGGGTGGGGGTAAATTTCAAATATTAGTGTTTAAGTGGAAATATGGCGTGTGTGATATCAAACGAAAGGTAATTGAGTCTGCAGTTAAACAAAATACATTTTAGTTATAAAAAAAGGGTAGGGATAGATTTGAAAAATTATGGTATCAAACGAAAGGTAATTGAGTCTGGAGTTCAATAAAATATATTAGCTCACACGTTCACTATAACTATAGTACCTAGTGTGAGCTTAGATGCCCATAGATTGGCAAAGTATTTATGTCGATGTTGACTGGCGCATGGTGATAAATCCCTAAAAATGCCTAATATAATATAATATCATAATCCTGAGATAGTCGTCTAAAAATTTGAAATTAAGGTAGTTTAGTTAAATAAAACCGTTAAAAAAATAAAAATTTTAAGTAATTTGTCTAAAATATAAGAAGATATATATATATATATATATATATATATATTTATCGGTTTCACAACGTTCTACATCTTCCGATACCCAATCTCCACTCGTTTCTGTTTGCCCATAATTCATCATCTAGGCCTCTTATTCTTATTTCACTATCTATTCCTTCTCTCCAGCTTCTCCTCGGCCTTCCTCGTTTTCTTCGGCCAGTTGGTTTCCATTGTAATATTTGTTTAGGTAGCCTTCCATCATCCATTCTTTGTACATGTCCGTACCACACCAGTTGTTTTGTTCTTATATCATCCACTAGAATACGTTCACCCACTGTCATAATTTCTCTTATTCTTTGATTGGTAACTCTTTCTCTTTTTGATTTCCCTGCTGCTCTTCTCCAATAGTCCATCTCCGTAGCGGAAAGCATTTTTTCTGTTCTATCTTTGATTGGCCATACTTCTGAGCCGTATGTGATAATACTTTTAACAATGGTGTTATATATAAGCTTTTTGTTATGTTTTGATATACTCTGGTCCCAAATTATTCCATTTAATAAAGTTATTGCTTTTCTTCCTTGTACGTTTCTATCTTTTATAGCTTTGTCTAGTGTTCCGTCAGCTGTAGTTTTTAGATCCAAGTATTTATACTCATCACAGGACTGAATTCGCTGCCCAGTATTTAAGATTAGATCCTGTTTCGTTCCACCAATACACATATACTCTATCTTATTAATATTAACCTCTAGTCCCCACTTATTGTACTCTTCTAATAGTTTTCGTGTCATATATTCGAGGTCGTCATAATCCTGGGCCACCACTATCTGATCATCGGCGAAACATAAAGTATACAAGGTGGTTTCATCCAACGGAATTCCCATGTTTTGGCATTTAGACTTTAAGGACCTGTTCCAAATATATCTTGAAGAGCGTAGGCGAGATACAGCAACCTTGTTTAAGACCTTTATTTACTTGAAAGTCTTTGGTTAGTTTTGCTTTTATTTTAACTTTTGCCTTACTATTGCGGTATAACTCTTTGATGGCCTTAATTAGTTGTACGCTTATGTTTGTTTTTTCCAACGCTGTCCAAAGTAGATTTAGTGGTATACTATCATATGCCTTCTGCAAATCTACGTAAAGCAGATGGAGCTCTTGTCCGTATGCCATTTTCTTTTTAATAACTTGGGTTATACAAAAGAGATGATCTGAAGTCGATCTACCCGCCCTGAAACCAGCTTGTTCTTCTGCCTCCATATTTTTATATTCGCTCTCCACTTTATTTCTTATTATTTTGCCATATATTCTGCTTAGCGTACTAGTTACAGATATACCTCTATAATTATCACATATATCTTTCCTTCCTTTTTTGTGTATTGTGGATATATATGATGTTTTCCACTCAGTTGGTACTACAGCTCCATTTAAATATCTTTGGAAAAGATTCCGTAATCTCCAAAACACTTCTTCAGTGCCATATTTAATAAGTTCAGCTGGGATATTTCCGGGTCCGGCAGATTTACCGCTTTTTAAGGTTTTGCACACGTTTTTGACCTCAGATATTGTGAGGGGTACTGGAGATCCCATCGTTCTAATGATATTGGCTCTTTCGTCTTCCTTGAATTCTGCTCTATCTTCAGTTAAAAGTTTTTTAAAATGCTCATCCCATTCTTTGTCTGGTATTGGTGAAATAATATCTCTGCATGTTTTTTTTTTGATCGATCGTATGGTTTTCCAGCTTTCGGTACTTCTCCTACCTCCTAAGTAAGAATCTATTTTCTGGCACTTTTGCATCCATGATTGATTTTTCTTATCACTGATCATACACCTTTGATTGCGCGATTTTGTATTCTTCTCTGCTTCTATCTGTCTTTTGGGATAAGTATGTGTGATATAATTTCCTTTTTTCCTCTATTTCACTTTCAATCTCAGCATCCCACCAGTATGGTTTTGTTCTTTTAGGAGTTTCTTCCACTAATCCTAGTGCTTCTTTTGCAGCTTGATGGATGCTTAATGTGATACATTCGTATTCCTCATCTGGGGTTTCACCTGAACTTGAATTAAGTTTTTCGTTCAGTCTCTTTTTGTATAAGTTTTTTACGCTGTCATGTTCTAGGCTTAGTAGATTATATTGACAGTGATCAATTTCCTCATTCACTGTATCATCAAGATTTTGTTGATGGAGGCTTCGGCCTCGATAAGGAAAGAGAATTTTGGTCTCCAGAAAATAGTGATCACTTCCGCATGTTGATCCACGCTTTGTTCTGACATCTTGAATTTTTAGTTTTGTCTTTTGTTTAGTGATAAAATAATCAATGACGGATTTCAGGTTTTGTGAGGGTTTGGTCCAGGTATATTTGTGTATTTTCTTATGTTGGAAAAAACCGTTTTTGATTTTTAGGTCTAATTGCTCACATACTGTAATAAGCCGGTTTCCATTGTCATTAACAACATCTTCTCCATATTGGCCAACTGTCAGAATATTTACTCTGTTACCTGGTCTACTATTTAAATCTCCCAATATTCCAATTTCTCTAGATGTACTTACTGCTGATATTTCATTGTGGATTTCTTCAAAAAAATTGTCTTTCACGGCTACATTTGCATCGTCATTATACGCATAGATTCCAAAAATCGTAAGTCTCATTCCTTTTATTGTTATATTCATTCTTATTAGCCGTTCATTTACTGCTTCCTAGTTGGTGATAAATTTTCTAAATCTTTTGTTGAGCATGTTTTTCTTTTGCCACTCCGCTATAGAAATGGTCATACTGTCCTTGGTTTTCAGATCCTTCCTGCTGCACTCATGTACTATTTCATTCACTTTTCGACTCATTCCTTGTACGTTCCATGTACCAAAAATCATATTCCTGTTTCTTTGCTTGGTTCGTCTTAGGTTTTTCATTTCTTTCCGAGGCGTTTGATTGGGTTTTTTAACAGTGTACGTTTTTTCCGGGTATCAGAGAGTTAGTCTAATGCCCCAACCCCCAACCTGGAGGACCAGGTGATTTTTGATCGAGGTTTTCATCCCCTAGCCTTTGACGATTCCAACGCCGGTACTACAAGGCAGCATCTTCTTCTTTTATACTATCCCTAAAAGAAAGGGTTGCCACCTGCGCTATGATCACCGTACCGAGATCCATCCTCTCCGCCTTTCATACCGATGTGTTCTTCTCCCGTAACCCTGGGAATGGGACCCTAAACAGGTGATAAATGTGGAAAAGCAAACTTAAAAGTAATTACTATTCAATACCTATTGCTTGGCCAATATTTTTTAGTAGAAATTTTATTCAAGGGAAATTCTGAGAGATCGAAATCGTCGAAATCCCTAGAACTATAGATTAGGTATAAAGGATCAAAGGCGACTAATCCCAAATGATTAATTGCTCAGCCTTCTGTTGGTTTGTCGTTGATATATTGAATTTATATTTCATGGGCAATCTAAGAGAACCGGCTAATATTTCAGCACTAGGGGAGACCGCGGCTAATTTAACACTTTATTGGTTTTAGCTCACACATATACTATACTATAGTAGTGTGAGCTATGGTGATCCTAATTTTTTCGAGAAAAAAAAAGTGGCTCCGATTTCAAAAATTTTTATATATCTTTGCGTTTCGGTTGATTTTGAAACTTTTTTTTGCGCCCTCTGTCTGTCTGTCTGTCTGTATGTCTGTCTGTCTGTCTGTAACGACCAACGCGCATAACTCAAAAACCGCTTGGCCGATTTTAATGAAATTTGGTACCTAGGCTGGGACTTGGGTCGAGATGGTCCCATTTAAAAATGAAGAAAATCCACTGAACACAAACCAAATAAAAGGGTGGGGGTAGATTTCAAAAATTAGAGTTTATGTGGAAATATGGCGTGTGTGATATCAAACGAAAGGGAATTGGGTTTGCATTTAAACAAAATACATTTTAATTTATTTTAAAAAAAGGGTGGGGGTATATTTTAAAAATTAGAGTTTAAGTGAAAATATGGCGTGTGTGATATCAAACGAAAGGTAATTGAGTCCGGAGTTTAACAAAATACATTTTAGTTTTTTGTTATTTTTAAGGGTGGGGGTAGATTTCAAAAATTTGAGTTTAAGTCAAAACATGGCTTGTGTGGTATCAAACAAAAGGTAATTTAGTGTGGAGTTGAATAAAATATATTTCAGTTTTTAGTTATATTAGCTCACACGTACACTATAACTATAGTACCTAGTGTGAGCTTAGGGGCCCATATATTGGCAGAGTATTTTCTTTGTTACTTTGAACTTTTAAGTATTCTGAAGATTGATAAACCTGGTTGTCGTCTTTCTGGATAACTCTGAAAGTACAAATCTCGAGCTCTTCCAGCATTTTTATTACACAAAATATAACATTCATACATATCTACTTTCTCCCAATTTGGAAACATTTCCATGTTAAATTTGACTAATAATGTGACTCAAAAAAAATCTTAAGTAATTTAGAAACTTTAAAACTCCAACAGATAAATCAAACAAATGACAAAGTTTTGACAGATAGTTATGTAGGTATGACAACAAACGCAACTACGGCCTTTGTTTCACAGCCAACCAAGTGAAAAACAGTTTTTAAAATAAATTCACATTTTCCGTTATTCAAAGATAGGCTTATTATACATGGTTAAAAAGCTCCTTTAATGCTCTATTTATTGGCGTATAAATTTAATATGGCGGTCATAAGAAATAACAAAGTTGGCTATGGTTGCAAAAAAACTAGAAGGCCTTATTTATTTTTAAAGCAAAACACATTTTAAACTTAAAGAAACGAAACTATACATAATTAATTTAATAATTTTTTAGGTTTTTAAACTAAACTGGCGGTCCTCACACGATCAATAATATTTCTGCTATTGTCATTATCTTTCAAATGATTTAATTATTTATTTTTAAATATCAACAGCCAATGGCCAATTACAGATACAGTAAAATCTCACATTGTGACACACATTTCTAACCCCTATAAATAAAACTTGTGACCCGTTTATTATCATCTTCCAGCCAATAGATCTCTAATTGCCCTGAAATCATTTAATTATAACATCTATCTTCAAAAATTGTTGCTTTATGGCTACCATGATGATTATTAATTAAATAGTTTAAAACAGTGACGCTTATTAAGTAAACAAAAGTTTTGTAAAATCTTAGTAGCGGTAAAAAATATTACGAAACTATTCGCGTCTGACATTTTTAATCCAGGCAATTATACTTAATGCTCAGCCCAAAGATGAGCGTAGCCAGGCCACTAGTGGATAACATACAAAAAAACAAACCAAGGTTAAAAAGACTTCTCATTTAAAATAGTTCTACATTTAAAATCAGCTAAATATATGTATAAAACTAATCACAACCGTCTTTGCAGACATACATACATACATAAACAAATCAAGGTTAAAAACACTTCAACATTAAAAACTATTCCATATTGAAAATCACTCCAAAATATGTATAAAATTAATTAATTACTCAGAACCCTCTTTGGCTAGCATACAATAATTAAAATAGCTCTCGTAATTTTTGATCTATTAGCTTTTTAAAATGTTTTATATTAATATTTTCAATATCAATGTCCGCAGCATATAAATTATATAAATTACATAGTTGATAGACCGGCGAGTTTTTATAAAGGTTTGTTCTGGGAAATGTGAGATAAAACATGTTGGAATTTCTTGAGTTAAGTCGGTTAATTGCAAAGGGTATTTGATTTAAGATATCTGGACAGTTAATATCATTCTTAAATATTCTAAACATAGTACATAAAAATACTTTATTCTTCTTCTATCCAAAGAAAGCCTACCGAACAATCCTAAAAGATAATTATTGTCACAGCCCCTTCGGGAGTAAGTTCCAAATTTTCTAAAATACATGCACTTTAAGAATTTTCTCTGTACACCCTCAATGATGTTTACCCAAACGTTATACTGAGGATACCATATTATAGAACCATATTCCAAAATGGGTAAAACAAAATGATAGGGACAAAGAAGCATATAAATTTTTTTTTAAATAAAACTAACACCCAACTGCTAAATTTACTTGTAAGTACTAGTCGCAGTTGAGTACAATCAATATCAATATTATTTAATAAAAACAATATTTTACAACTTGCCCTGTGTTACACCGTGCCCCGGTCTCCCCAATGTGGAATAGGGTTTCTTTGTAAATAAGGAAATAGGATTCCGTGCGGATCTCTACAGCTTGGAAATGAAGTAATGTATAGCAGTAATTAGTAACATTCGATCAAAATATAAGGGATTATATAGGACTTTAGAATATGGCTCTTTTGATTAAATGCGACATTTTTAACGATTTTTTTACATAAAAAATCATCCCACACTTATCTTGTCTAAAATAGGCATTTCTTTTAGACCTATAATATCTCTTCAAATTATAGAAACTTATGGAAAAAGAAAATGAAGTAATGTAGTTGGTGCTGTGTTGGAGGTAGACCAAAAAAACGACGAATAATTAAGGCTTGATACCATAGTGCAGTTTTTGAATGAACTTACCATACTTTCACAACCAATTTTGAAAACACTTGGGCTCGAGAAAATTTTATCCGTCTCTTGCCACTCTTAACATCTAACGTGTTAAAAAAACGAGATTTAAAAATAAATGGTTTTTTGCATTTTTCTAAGTTTTTATAAATTTTTATTTTAATATTTTTTCTAAGTCAACAATCGTTAATTACGTGCAAGACTAGGTTAAAACGAAGTAATCTTTATTGCAACCAGCAACTTGTTTTTTTTCATGTTTTTCAGGGTCGCTGTATTTTTGTAAAAGTTGCATTCCGCTAATATGTCCTTGAGCCACATATATCAAAATAATTTGTATTTTGCAACGAAATAAATTTAATAAATGAGTTTTAATTCTTTAAAGGAATTGGATAATACTTAATTTTTAAAGTAGTAAAATATGCGCAATATTGTTCAAACCTTTGCAATGCCTTACTTAAATTTTTGAGGTTTTCTAATTTTTTTCCATGGTTTTATCGTAGTTCCTATCAGCATTCCAAAGCTCAGCTCTCTAACGTTTTTGAAAGTGCACAATGTTACTTTTACATAACTTTACATGTATAGGGGAAGGAAATAAATTAAAATTGTCGTGTTTTTGTAATTTTGTCCTATAGTTTTATTATAGTTCCTATCAGTCTTCCAATGCTCAGCTCTCTAGCGTTTCTGGAAGTGGGTAATGTTACTTTTACATAAATTTACATTTATAGGGGAGGAGAGTAAATTAAAATTATGGACTTTTTAAATTTTTTTCCATGGTTTTATCATTATTGCCATCAGCATTCCAATGCTCAGCTCTCTAGCGTTTCTGGAAGTGGGCAATGTTAGTTTTATATAAATTTACATTTATAGGAGAGGGAAATAAATTAAAATGTTGGTGTTTTTAAATTTTTTCATATAGTTTTATCATATTGTCTTTCAGTCTTAAAAAGTTCAGCTCTCTAGCGTTTCTGGAAGTGGGCAGTGTTACTTTTACATAACTTTACATAGGAAGGAAGTAAATTAGAATTGTGGGGTGTTTTAATTTTTTTCTATAACTTTATCATAGTTACTATCGGTCTTCCAAAGCTCAACTCTCTAGCATTTCTGGAAGTGGGCAATGCTACTTTTACATAACTTTAAATGTATAGGGGAGGGGAGTAAATTAAAATTTTGAGGTTTTTTGATTTTTTCCTACAGTTTTATCATAGTTCCTATCAAACTGCCAAAGCTGAACTCTGTAGAATTTCTGGAAGTGGGCGATGCTACTTTTACATAACTTTAAATGTATAGTGGAGGGGAGTAAATAAAAATTTTGGGCTTTTTTGATTTTTTCCAGGGGTTTGGTCATAATTTCTATCAGTCTGCCAAATTTGCTTTGTAGCATATGTAGTACAGTAGAATATTGATGATCTATACATGAGTGAGTGAGTGAGTGAGTGGCAATCCAGAGGTGCTTCTCGGGGGGGGGGGGGGGTTGTGCTGGTGGGCACTTTAGGTGACATTCTCTCTTGGTAAAAATGATATATATTTTTTTTAAGCCGCATTTTATTAAATTAGTCAGAACTTAAAAGTACAATATCCAATAGACACTTTCATGCGCCGCAAGCAAAAATTTTGAATTTTTATTAGCAAAAACCTTACTTTTTAATCATTTTTTGTGTATTGAAAAATTTCTCGGGGGAAGCAAGTGTCCCTAGTGCCCCCCCTGGATCCGCCACTCAGAAAAGATGGTTACGGCGCGCGAACTTGGCGAGGCACTTCCGTGCCCTCAGATTTACAACAAACACAATAAACGTTTCTACAACCTAAAACTTTAAAGAGTTTGAGTATTGGAAAAATAGCAAAAGGTTTAATAGTAATAACATTAAATACACATATAGAAGGGAAAATGTGAAGTTTTAAAGAAGAAAATTGAACAGGTGTATGATTTTCCTACATTGATTTAGTTAAGAAAAACACTTATAGTAGCGTGATAGGAATCTCCTTGCGAGTGCGCATAACCGTTAAAAAAACTTACTCCAAGAACTACCAAATTCCCTTTCAAGATCCTAATAAATAGTAAATTTATTCACATTTAATTATCTTATCAGTAATAAGGCGCTGACTGTGACGTAGCACGGCACCCCGACACAAAATAGGATTCTCGAACGTATCACCATCTAATCTAATCGTCTCATTGTCTGAACTACACATTATTATCCGATTATTTACCAAACCTTTTTAAATCAATGTATAAGTACCTTATACTCTTAAACAATCATGATATCAATAAACAAACAGTGGTCTACTCGTTTTATTTACTAAACTCACACGTTGTCATCCAGCTACTTACTCTCCCTTTTTAACTCAAATTCGTGGGACGGGCGCACCCAATCTAAAACAGTCTTGGGATTAGTTTGCAAATAGAAGTATTTATAAAATGTCATTTTGACAATCAATGTCAATCGACGTTCTTCTATCAGCACACAGTGGGCTCGCGACCTGCTTTTTCGCCAAAAAGGGTTAAATTAAATACAGACTGAAACTTCTGAACATCTTTACTAAAAAAGAGTAGACAGTCTAGTAGGCCTTGAAAAAACTATTATTTGATTGACGCAACTTTCTGTGTCATGTTTCCTTTCAACGGAACGCGTTAGTGCACCATATTTGCATGGCGATTTGATCCAGATTTAAAGCCATTTTGCGACAGTATTTTATGTTGTATAAAATTCTCATTAAATAAATCTTGTGGAGGGAGGTAAGTAGATTTTATCCCTGTACATTTTGATATCAATTTTGATGTATAGACAGGTATGGTAATGGTTTTTGCATGGGATTTCCGAAATTCTATAAAAATATAGATTTCTTATTAATGTTGGACAAAAATTTTGCTTCAGTCATCAACCGTTTTCTTGAAATTTTTATTTTCTTAAGGAGTACATATCTGTCAAAAATTATATTTAAAATCTGCTGCCACAAGTTGCCCATATGAGAGATATTATTAATTTACTAAAAAGGGATTTGAAAAAGTTATATATAGCCAGTCTAAACAAAAGTGCTTGTTTATTATTTTTACAACACTTTAGGCTTAACTTAAACAAATAAAAAAAAATTGAATATTAATTTAAAAAAAAATAATGTAAATAATATTCAAAAAATAAAAAAAATTGAAATGTTCAAAAATCAAATAAAAAGAAGGTCACTCCATAAAAAATAGTCTGCCAATCTATGGGCACCTAAGCTCACACTAGGTATTATAGTTATAGTGTACATGTGAGCTAATATAACTAAAAACTGAAATATATTTTATTGAACTCCAGACTTAATTACCTTTCGTTTGATACCACACAAGCCATGTTTTGACTTAAACTTTAATTTTTCAAATCTACCCCCACCTTACACATTGAGAAAGGCTTTCGCGGCCATCGTCCAATGGTGGCCATCTGGCCATCTCGAGTGGAACCCCCACCTTTTTTTTAAAAACTAAAATGTATTTTGTTTAACTCCAGACTCAATTACCTTTCGTTTGATATCACACACGCCATACTTCCACATAAACACTAATTTTTTAAATTTACCCCCACCCTTTTTTTAAAAGTAAAATGTATTTTATTTAACTCCAGACGCAATTACCTTTCGTTTGATATCATACACGCCTTATTTTTACATAAACTCTAATTTTTGAAATATACCCCCACCCTTTTATTTGGCTTGTGTTTGGTGGATTTTGTTCATTTTTAAATGGGACCATCTCGACCCAAAACCCACCGTAGGTACTAAATTTCATTAAAATCGGGCAAGCGGTTTTTGAGTTATGCGCGTTGGTCGTTACAGACAGACAGACAGACCGACCGACAGACAGACAGACAGACAGACAGACAGAGAGACAGACAGACAGACGGCGCAACAAAAAAGTTTGAAAATCATCTGAAACGCAAAGATATATAAAAAATGTTGAAATCGGAGCAACTTTTTTTTTGTCGAAAAAATTAGGATCACTATAGCTCACACTACTATAGTGTAGTAGTAGTGTGAGCTAATACAAACTAAAAATCTCAAAAACCAAAAATTACAGATGAAGTTAACTTTAACAAGTGGATTGTTTATGAAAAAAAAAAGATAAAATAACTTTTAAGGTAAACGGTTTTGTTTTGAATCATCAGCAGTTTAACAAACCTGACTTTTAATAAACTAATATAAAAACGTTTTGTTTGTTTGAGTAAAAAATTATAGTAAGCGACGTTAAAGACCATAGAGTTCCAAATTTAATACATATCGGTTCATATATGTAAACTTGCTTCATTTCGGATCCGCGATAATATTTTTTTTAAGTTTGAGTCAGAAATCTTAATTATCAGCTTTATACACTCCAAAGTTCCAATTTTGATACATTTCGATTCATAAATAGAAAACTCTGGCCTTTTGGATCTGCAATGTAATATTTTTAAAGTTTGAGTTCATAATTATAATCAGCGAATTTAGACAGGCCAAAGTTCTAAATTTGATACCTCTTGGACGAGTTTTGTTTTTAAATTTAAGTCAAAAATAATATTTAGCGACTACTAACACTCCAAAATTCTAAATTTCATACTTATTGGTTCATAAATAGCAAACTTCGCCATTTTGGATCCGCATTTTGATTGATAATTACTTTTTTCTCATTTTAAAACAAAATACTGTTACAAAACCTATTTTTCTAATTTTGGTCAAAAATTAGGTCTGGGAGCCCATTGTGCAGCTCTATGAGTTGGACAGCAATAAAAAATTAGCTGTGCTTTAAAAAGAGCAGGGCTATCAAAACGGACGGGCCAGGATCCTCCACTTTGTTGACGTCACATCCGGGGCTGATTTTTTTTTTGATGGCCACGTTACGACACAGCTGATTGTCATTAAAATATTGAAGTTAGAATGACGGTTCATGAATATTCGAGTTTTATTTAAATAAAGCCGTTTTTGAGATTGTTTTTACTATATTCTTTTAGAACAATTTTTTTGAAATCTATAGTAATCCTTAACTTTTCAGAGCCGCTTCATTAGCTCACACAAGAATTAAGTTTAAAGCAGAAGCGAATGTGACAATCACAGATGACAAAGTCAAATACATGTCAAATATAACAGTTGGCATGTGGTACATGGCGGGTAATTTGAATTCAAAATAAAGAATGCTAAATCTTGAAGATTTTAACCTTTTAATCATGTTGCTTCCTTACAAAACTTGGTGGAATATCGGGACGGTGTCTGAGAATATTTCACTAAAATTTCGCGGAAATCTGTAGTGCCATTTTGAAAATACCATAAAAAAACGTCTGACCTCTCATAAGACCCCATGTAAAATTCAGGCCCGGAGAACAGCTGATTTTTTCAGGGTCGTGGCCTCTATTTTTGTGTTGGCCTTGAAAAGAGATGCAAATAAGTATGTTCCAAAATTACAGTTTATGTCGGGGCGCAGTTTTTTAGTGACCGTGACGTCACTAAAAAACTGCGTCAGCGCCCAATTAGCTTGCAACAAACAAGTCTTGACCACTTGATTTAACAGTTATATTGACATAGCGCTTACATGTTTAAAACGCCCCAGAATTTCATTCCGAATATATATAGATTTTGTTTATTTTACATTTTTAACTGAAATAAATAAACCACTATTAAAACTAAATGATTATAAAATATTGTGAAACTTACATAAACATTTAACAAATAAGAAAAAATATACAGGGTGCCCAATAGTTTAGGGGCCATAGTGCAGCAGGTGATAGAGGAGGTTATTTCCGAGAAAAATGTTTATATAACATAGGGGTAAACACTCATTGCCGCAGCCTTCGTAAACTAACGAGCCACAAACCAGAAAATGCAACATCGGAAATTGGCCGGCTGGTGGGCGATATATACATGGGTAGATATAAACATCTGCTATTTGTTTTGATTGTAGTTTGGCGATTTTGTATTTTTTTTTGTCAAAACTAATAAACTGTGTTTAGGCGTGTTACATTTAATTTTTAAAACAAACAAAACATTTGGAAATAAATATCAGTGGCCAATAATCATACTAAAAAATATGTAACAAAACCTAAAATAAACAGATAGAAGAGAAATTACTTTTAAACAATTTGTGAGAACAACCCTAAAATTTGATTCATAGTACCGTGAAGTAAGCAGTATGAAGTGAGCAGTAAGAAATAAAAATGGTTCCTTTCTTACTGCTAAGTTATTACTGCCAAGTTTGAACAACAGGATGTTTGTGGGATAGTTTCTTATGTCTGCCTGCTTACTTTACCGAACAATGAATCTAGTTTAAGTGGTAACATGTTAATTTAAACTTTAAATGAACTTACCCTTTTTTCTATCTATCTATTCTATTTAGCCTTCGTCAATCCATCTTTGGCCAAGTTCTCCAGTTTACAATACATTTGTTCCGTCAATCGTCTTTCTGTCTGATAATATGACCGGCAAGTTTCCATTTTAATTTTGCTACTTCTGCTCTGACATCCCTTACTTTTGTTTTATTTCTTATCAATTCATTCCTTTTTCTATATGTTAGCTTTACATGTAACATTTGTCTTTCCATTGATCTTTGGGCTTTTGTTACCTTATCCATGTTTGATTTTGTAAGTGTCAAGGTCTGGGATTCATAGGTAAGTACAGGAAGGATACATTGGTTATACACTTCCGTTTTGAGGCACTGAGGATATTTTTTATTTCTTAATATGTAGCTTAATTTACCGAATACTGCCCAGGCCAATCTTATTTGTCTCTTGATTTCAGCTGTTTGCTTTTCTTTCTTCAGTTTAATAATTTGTCCCAGGTCCTATATATTCCTCTACTTGTTCTATTTTCTTTTAGATTGATTGATATTATCAGCATATCTTGGTGGTTAATTATTGTCCGTTTACTTTGATGCCTATTTCTTTCCAATCTAAGCTTTTAAAAACATCTTCTAGGGCCTGGTTAAATAATTTAGGGAATATTGTGTCACCCTGACACCTCTTCTTATGCGGATTGGCTTGGTTCCTCTGTGGATTTTGATTGATGTTGTTGCTTCACTATATATATTGGCTATTAAGTCTGTATATCTGTGATCTATTCGGCTATTAATTAAAGATCTGTTACTGCCCAGTGCTCAATGCTATCGAAAGCTTTTTCGAAGTCTATTAACGCAATATATATTTATATATATTTCCATACCCTCCCTTTCTTCAATTTTTTTTCACCTGTCGTCAGGATTTTCTCTTACTGGAGGTTTGGGGTTTGACATATACTCGGGTTGATATTCAAATAGCCGAGGTATTGCCCCATTGTTTAACTTAGGGGATGTTAGTGGCACCACCTTTTGTACTCCTTCTTTATCACTAAAATCTCGGTTCTAACGTCACTTATGTCAAAATGTTTCCAACAAACCACTGAAGATGCAGTCACAACATAATCTTCTGTGTGTATGGCCTGAAGCCAAGCATTTTTTAGGTCATTTTCTTTTGCGAAGCTAAAAGTTGTTTCGTGACCCTCTTCATTAATCATAGATGCATCGTTACTTTTGCAACCGGGTACACAACACTTTCGCGGCATCTTTAAAATTTTAAAAAGAAAAAACAGACCAAAAATTCCAAACAAAACAATCATCTAACCTCACTTATTACCGGTGTACAAAAGGTCTTTTTTACACAGATTTTATTAAGTAGGTAATATAATTTTAAGTTCACCACATATCTCACTAACACCAGAACAGTTGTTTTATTTGGTAACGCGATTTGAAATATACTAAAAGTTAAAAAAAAAACATTATCTGTGCGGAAACGGCCAGTAGCTAGCGTGGTGGGCGACGCACGTGGACGAAAATGACCGGCCTCCATGCTGTGTTGCCGTTTCTTCTAGTTCGTGGCTCATTAGTTTACGAAGGCTGTGTCATTGCGCCTCATTTTATTCTGGCCGGACCGCAAGGGCGTAGACAGGGTGGGGCAGGGTGGGGCACTTGCCCCACCCTGGCGTGTCACCTGCCTCATCCTGGCTTTAGCTCATTTAGTAATACGATAAATAATGTACATTTTTTTGCTTTTTTGCCCCACTCACAGTATGTATATGCAAGACTATTTTTGTTTGATGATTTAACTGTTTACTCTTGATATTATTTCGATCTTTATATTTATGAGCCGTATTAGACAGTTCCAAGTTTTCCAATGTTCTATTTAATCCTATTGTTCGGGACATTTCTCGAAAAATTAATTAACCGGCAACAAAAGACCCTCACTAAATTTGTTATACGATATCCCATAAAAGCACCCCCTTTCGGCCATAAATACAATTAAAAAGAGGCCACAACAATAAATATAAAGTGGTATCTGCTTGGATAAGTTCCCATAAACATTTTGATGGCCCAATTTTTTAGAATTACTGCTAAAAGTTTTTGGCGGATCGGAGTATTTTCGAAAGAGCTCAGGGCTACACATACATATCTAGATTTTACATTTTAGTAAATGTTCTTCTACTACCCACATAGCACACTCACAAGTTTTAACACGTAAAAAAGGCGTGAGAAAAAAAAAACGTTGATTTTAAAATCTGCTATCAAAAAACGTTATTTCATATAGGAAAATAAGCTTAATAGGTCATTTATTAACGTTATAAAAAATAACGCTGCTAAAAACTGCGTTTTAATAACGCCATTATCAAATTAATACAGCAATGTTTTTACGTTAGATTCACGTGATTTTTATCAACATTAAAATCACATTAGATTCATGCCTTTTCTACACGAATTTTAAAACGCGACTTGCATTGCTTCTCTACCGAATATTTTTGAGATTTTACTAGCAGCAGCGCCACCTATTGTCGGGATTTTTCACTTTGACGAAATCTATCAGGCAGTGCGTTGGCCTCTAAACTCCAAAAACCTGTTAAGGAACTGATCCCTGATCCACGATCGCGACGCATCTGTTGTTAACCTGATAAAGACACATTAATATTCTGTGAAAGTGTTTACTGTTAAAAAATCTTGTTAAGCTTTAAAAAAAACATAATATATATATATAGATAGATATATAGATATTTTGTCTTGCCCTAAGCGCCATCTTTAAAATTGTCTTGAAGTGTTGTAGTCTTAAACTAGTAAACTTTTATAACTTCCTTTCGCGTCTCTTATAAGTTAAAAAAATGTTATTAAAAAAACATGACCAAAAAAGACGCAGAAAGTTAGAAGGTTTGAGAAGTCTTAATCTAGTGGCGTTTTAGAACATGTTGTGGAGGACTATTCAAGTGTGAATTTGGTATATGAAAATAACGAGGGTAAAAAACACGGTATATATACAGCTCCAGAAACTTCAGCAAAAAGTACATTTTTATAGCTTGATTTCTCCTTGTTTTTAAGTTATCTTTAAGCATGTAGATTTAACAAAATAAATATTACATGGTATGCGGTTGTTTTCAAGTAAAAAAAAACTTTATAATTTTTGTTCACGTTAATTTAACGTTGATGTGATTTTTGTGCTATGTGGGTAGTTAGACTTTTGAAATAGCATTTAAACATTGCAAAGTATGTATTATATGTACCAATATATAAGTGACTGTCACTTTGTTATCAGTACATGTGTTAATACTTCTTAAAATTGTTAAGTTTTTTTCGTTAAATAAAATACAGAACAAAGCACAGAAAAATAATACTTTATCTGTGGAACAAAGCTTGCACACATGAAAAATACTCTGCCAATATATGGGCCCCTAAACTCACACTAGGTACTATAGTTATAGTGTACGTGCGAGCTAATAAAACTAACAACTGAAATATATCTTAATCAACTCCAGACGAAATTACCTTTTGTTTGATACCACAAAAGCCATGTATTCACTTAAACTAAAATTTTTGAAATCTACCCCCACTTTTTAAAAAACAAAAACTAAAATATATTTTGTTTAACTCCGGACTCAATTACCTTTCGTTTGATATCACACACGCCATATTTTTACGTACGGTACGGTACGGTACGGTACGACAGACAGACAGACAGACAGACAGACAGACAGACAGACAGACAGACAGACAGACAGACAGACAGACAGACAGACAGACAGACAGACAGACAGACAGACAGACAGACAGACAGACAGACAGACAGACAGACAGACAGACAGACAGACAGACAGACAGACAGACAGACAGACAGACAGACAGACAGACAGACAGACAGACAGACAGACAGACAGACAGACAGACAGACAGACAGACAGACAGACAGACAGACAGACAGACAGACAGACAGACAGACAGACAGACAGACAGACAGACAGACAGACAGACAGACAGACAGACAGACAGACAGACAGACAGACAGACAGACAGACAGACAGACAGACAGACAGACAGACAGACAGACAGACAGACAGACAGACAGACAGACAGACAGACAGACAGACAGACAGACAGACAGACAGACAGACAGACAGACAGACAGACAGACAGACAGACAGACAGACAGACAGACAGACAGACAGACAGACAGACAGACAGACAGACAGACAGACAGACAGACAGACAGACAGACAGACAGACAGACAGACAGACAGACAGACAGACAGACAGACAGACAGACAGACAGACAGACAGACAGACAGACAGACAGACAGACAGACAGACAGACAGACAGACAGACAGACAGACAGACAGACAGACAGACAGACAGACAGACAGACAGACAGACAGACAGACAGACAGACAGACAGACAGACAGACAGACAGACAGACAGACAGACAGACAGACAGACAGACAGACAGACAGACAGACAGACAGACAGACAGACAGACAGACAGACAGACAGACAGACAGACAGACAGACAGACAGACAGACAGACAGACAGACAGACAGACAGACAGACAGACAGACAGACAGACAGACAGACAGACAGACAGACAGACAGACAGACAGACAGACAGACAGACAGACAGACAGACAGACAGACAGACAGACAGACAGACAGACAGACAGACAGACAGACAGACAGACAGACAGACAGACAGACAGACAGACAGACAGACAGACAGACAGACAGACAGACAGACAGACAGACAGACAGACAGACAGACAGACAGACAGACAGACAGACAGACAGACAGACAGACAGACAGACAGACAGACAGACAGACAGACAGACAGACAGACAGACAGACAGACAGACAGACAGACAGACAGACAGACAGACAGACAGACAGACAGACAGACAGACAGACAGACAGACAGACAGACAGACAGGACACCTATACGGACATAAGAGGCGCTGTGGGGACTCCTACTTTTCACATGCGTTGCGCGGACCACTAGATAGAATAGAGATAAATTAAATGTTTAAAAACAAGTGTTTTTTTAGGCGCTCCAGTAAGGCGGAAACCTACTAAAAATTTTCAAAAATGTCATAATAAAGAAAATCTGTCAAACAGGTTTCACATGCGATGTGAGGTCCCTACGTTGTGAGGTCCATAAACGATGTGTGGTCCTTAGTGACGTCGGCGTCGCGGCGCCTCGAAAAGTATGAAAATCGAAATGTCGCGTCGTTGCGCGGTCTGCTAGAACAAATGGCTGAGATAAGTATGATAGGGATTTATTTCCCAGACGGACCGATATTTTATGTATGATGTGTGGATTTTTTGCGACACGAGGCCCTAACAAGGTAAAAATTTAAACAGCGCGTCGCTGCGTGGACTGCCTGAATTAATAGCTACTCTACAAAAATAAAAATAAAATTTGAATTTATTGGATAAAAACTAAATTTCTTAGACAGAGGTCTGTTTATGAAATTTACTTTATCCCTAGTACAATATTTGTACACGCCCCAGCTGGCGTAAACTTCAATATTCCACTCAGCGTACATATGGCTAATTAATAATTTGGGCCCTGGCCAGTTTCTCCGTTTATTTAAAGGGGACCATTTACGAATAAATGAATATAAAAATATTGTTATAATTTTAACAAATTTCAATCTTAAAATTCAAATGGTGGATAGAAACAAACTTGACCCCTTATAGGGCTTGTCTATTCTTATATTTTGAGAAAATTCTGAACTCATTCTTTCATTGCCTTGCCAATTGTGTCTGAATTCATTTCCTTAATTATTACTGAACCTATTTAGATGAAAAAAGGCATAATCGTAAAAATCAATATCAACATTTTCCTAGGTATATCATTATCCAGTTCGGTTCAGTTTGCTTTATGCTCGAAATTAAAAGTTAGTTTTCGACAACCACCAAACCGATTTCAACGGCTCCTAGCTTATTGTGTGGCAGAAATAAAGCTTTTTTATAAATCCAAAACTATTTCTAAAAAAATTCTGGATCAAAAAAATAAAAGGGCCTCTTTAATGGGTCAAGTTTGATTCTGTCCGCTATTTTGGATTTTAAGACGGATTAAAAAGGAAGATTTTTATACATACAGTCTAACCTCTCTAACTCGAACCTCTATAACTCGAACCTCTCTATTACTCGAACCTTTTAAGTGGTCCCTGCACTTTTTATATGTATATATACACGTTTTTTCACCGAAAACTGTTAATGGCCTATATCTTAAAAACGGTAACGAATTTGGAAAAACCCTCGGACACGTCGATTTTGTTTGCGAGGGGGACACTTTTTGGCTATCTTGAAATTTTTGTAGCACGCTTCATCTTCGAGGTGGTTTACTAGTAGTACTTTGTTTTGAAGTTCGCTTGAATATCTTTACAACCGTGTAAGAGTTTCGAAAATCCATCGATTTCTTTTTGAGATATTTGCTTTCAAATTTAACATGGAATGATAAAATAAAAATTAAATCCGAAAAATATAAAATTCTGATTAAATTTTTATATTCTTAGTCCATGTTAAATTTGAAAGTTTGAGGGCAATTATCTCAAAAACTAATAGATAGATTTTTGACATTCTTACACGGTTGTAAAGAGATTAAAAAGGCCTTCATTACAAGGTATCACTAGACCCACTTTCCCTAATCAAAATATAGGAGTAAAGTATACCCCACGAAGGGGGCTCGTTCTACAAAATTTTCAAGATAGCCAAAAAGTTAGTTTTTTTTCAGTTTTTTAGAGAACATAAAATGTTCTTTTAAATAGTGTATTACAAAGTAGTGTTTAAGCTTTTATTGGCACTACAGGGGCGCGAAAAACCCTTGTTTTGCTCTATTTTGTTGAAAATATAATTATCTTTAAAACGATATGTATCTAGTGGGTTTTTGTAAACAAGGAACACTCATAAAGAATATACGCATGATTCGTGAATTTTTTTTAAATCACAAATTAGTAGACGCCCCTGATGTATTAACGGCTATGTAAATGTTATAACTACACTCATGGTTCAAAAGAAAATTTAATTGTCTATAACACATGGTAAAACGTTTTTCTCGGTAGAGCTGGTTTTACAAAAAAATTGGTAAAATACTTGATCACAATACTTTTTTTTTGTGATTAAAAAAAATCCCTAAATATGTTGTATATTCTTTGAGTTGTATATTTCCCATTAACAACCCACCCACCACGATAGGGTAAATGTGCCAGAAGTCGGCCACAAATTTTAAAAAATGTATACTTAATAGGTGCAGTCCATCGTAGGTATTGCACAACTATTCCTAGATGCCTGTGTGTTCTCTAAAACTCAAAAATAGCCTTATTACAGAGATAAAAAATTTAAAAAGAAAAATATGAAAAATGTACAAGAATTCCAGTACTCGGCCACTAAAAATCTAATGTCGGCCAATTTTCAACCAGTAGCTGGCCTAGATATTTTATATTAGATGAGAGGTAATAATAAAAAAATAAAAATCACATAGGAACAAACTTTCTTATTTACAAACATCCAAAAAGAATTAAGATATTATAAAAACGTTAAAAAAAACGTTAGAAAAACAAATACAGTACAGTCCTGATTATCCGAAATAATGTGGACCAAAGTGATTTCGGATTATCGAAATTTCGGTTAATCCGATTTTGTGTTTGTAAAATATTTGAGAATAAAACTACTCTTTTTGCACCTCAATAAAAATTAAAAAAATGTATTCTAGAATTATGTGCTTTTTATTTTCGTCCACTTTTTAAAATTTTTGTGCTCCTTTGGTTTCTACGGAAATTTAAAAAAATAGCCAGCCCACACATTTAAAAAAAAGCTTAAAAACTTGGTAAATGGAATTTTCTTTTTAGCAAACGGGAGCACATAAAAAGCTTTTAATTTTCACATATAAATATTATAAAAATATTTGTAATTTCTGTATGGGCTTGCTAGCAGAAAACTAGCACGCCAATAATTTTTTTAAATATCCGTGGAAACCAAAGGAGCACAACATTTTTAAAAAGTGAAATTAGCAGATAAAAAGCACATAATTCTGGAATATATTTTTTAAATTTTTATTGAGGTGGACTTGCTAGGTTTATGGAGGTTTTTTTTGCGTAACACTCTGTCGGCTAATAAAAACACTTCGCATTTTAGACCATCGTATTGCCGTGAAACCCCGATGGGAACCACCTAGCAGTATGGGTGAATCCCAGACGCGCTTCGTATAATGCGAATTTTTTCGGTTAATCGGGATTTTTGTTTTTAAATAGTTTATTTCGGATAAACCGGTTTTCGGAAAATCGCGATTTGGATAATCGGGATTGTACTGTAGTTAATTTAAAAAATCTTTTAACTCGGGTAACATTTTTTTAAGTACAATAAACAAGTAGGTATTTTTTGATTAAACCAGTGGCTTTAGTTGGATTGCCTAAAATGGTAATAAAACACAAAAAAAAACGAGAAAGAAAACAAGTATTTTTTGATTCAACCAGTGGTTTTAGTTGGATTGCCTAAAATGGTAACAAAACACCAAAAAAAAACGAAAAAGAAGAAAAGTATTTTTTATTAAACCAGTGGCTTTAGTTGGATTGCCTGAAATGGTAGATAATAAAACTCTAAAAAAAAAAACGAGAAAGAAAACAAGAATTTTTTGTTTAAACCAGTTAAAAAGAAGAAAAGTATTTTTTATTAAACCAGTGGCTTCACTTGGATTGCCTAAAATGGTAATAAGACACCAAAAAAAAAACGAAAAAGAAAACAAGTATTTTGTTAATTAAACCAGTGGCTTTAGTTGGAATGCCTAAAATGGCAATAAAACATGAAAATGAAAACAAAATTCTACATCAAAACGAAAACAAAGATCATGCGATGCAATTTCACACATGCGCAAAAATAAAAATATCTATTTTTTTTAAATTTTAATATTTATATTTATTTTTATTTGTATAAACCCAGCATAAGAAACTATGGCTGAGTACTGGCCAAACAAATCCTGAAGTCAGTCTGCTTTAAAAGTATTGTAGTTCAACTACTGGTTTTGAAAAAAATGTTCAGTCAGCCGCCCGGCCGACTAGTAGATTTTTAGAATTATGCGCTACCAATAGTCGGCCATCAGAAAAAAAACTAGGTTGGATTATTTTTTTACGATTTTTAGTTTTAAATGACTACAAAAATACCTCCCAAATAATATGCAATCTAAAATTTTAGTAATCAGACTTTACAGTTCACTAAAAAATACTATTTCCCACACCACCTACATGTAGCAAAAATGTTAAACTTTCGTACTTTAAACGAACATAACGTGCACGGCAATTTCAAACTGTCATTTTAAAATGACAGTATTTTCTATTTATATAAAAACTCTTGGTATGAATAGAAAAATGGAATAAAAATACATAGGATTAGCGCTGAATTTTCTAATTACAGTCGAACCTTTATAACTCGAACTCAAAGGGACAACCAAAACAGTTCGAGTTATGGAGAGTTCGAGTTATAGATATTCGAATGAAACTGGTTAAAATACATATAAAAAGAGCAGGGACCACTTATGGGTTCGAGTTATAGAGAGGTTCGAGTTATAGAGGTTCGAGTTAGAGAGGTTCGATTGTACATTATTTTTCTTATTTTTTTATAAAAATGACGAAGATATCCGAGTACCGGTTGGGGGCCGACTACTGGCGCATTTACCCTGCATATCGTCTTAAGGATAATTTTATTTTCAAGAATACAGAGTTAAAAAAGATTTTTTAGAAAGCTTAGTTTTTAAGAAAATTAAATAAAGCAAGAATTTTTTTTTTAATTAATAAAAAAAAGTAACTTAAAAACAATTTTGTGACAAACCGTTTAAAAGAACATTTTATTTTCTTTAAAAAAGATCTTTTAAGATTTTTCCCTAAAATGCTTGGTTTTTGAAAACTGAATCAAACCTAAAAAAACATTATTTTTTTGTGATCTTAAAAAATAACCCCAATTTAAACATATCAATTAAGTGCTAACCGTAGACTTGGCCCACTTTGGTGATACATCGTTTAAAAGATAATATAATTTTCCATAATTAAGTTGATTATGTATACACACTTTCTGTAACCTTTTGAGAAATTGACATAAAACTGAATAATTTCGGTTTATTTTGCATATATCATGGAAATACATGGGAAACGGGTGTACTGATAATACTTCAGGGTTCGTATCTCAGCAAGAGTACTACCCAGAGAACTTAGTGATATCTCAATTTATTGGCTATTAGTTATTCTTTAGTTTATGTTTTTTGCAGATTTTCTCAAAAATAAGCAGTTTCGAAGTTAAAGGCCACTAAATAAAAACATTGGTCAAAATCCAAAATGGCGGCGAACTGATTAGCGTCATAACTCGAAAACCGTTTGTCTGACAAAAAACGTACAATAATGCTTTTGTAGGAAACTTTATTGTCTTCAACTCTTGTATAAAACTTTTTTTTCTAAAATGTACAGGGGCCAAGTAATTTTAAATAAAACCTTTTGGTGCACAGTAAATCCAAGATGGCGAGAATACCCCCCCCCCCCCAAAAGGTCGAAAGCTCAATGTTCTTTAGGACTCCAACGTGAACAACATAATTATGTGAAAATCGCTACAACACCACCTTTGGCAAGCTGGAGGTAATTTTTTCGCTTGAATGACTGGCCTAGGTGGTTAAGCTTACATATTTTTTGGATGAGATAGAAAGTTTTTGGCTTAAATAAGTTCAATCTCAATCTCAATTTAATTTGAAATTATAAATTTACTATTTAGTAATTTTTCTTGAAAAAAAAGTTCTTAGGGAACGTCCTTAAATTACCTAACGCAATAATTCAGCATTTTTGACACCCCCCCTCCCCCCCTCGTAACGCATTTTCAAGAAAAAACACATTAAAAAAGCATTGAGTGTAACGCAAGGCCAAACTCCCCCTCGCCCCTAGTTACGTAATTTAAGGACAGTCCCTTAATTTCCCAAGGTCTTTGTCATTACCCACATTCCCTTGTTATCCATTTGTTAAGAAAAAGAATCACTTACCTTGCAAAAATTTCCTAACATGTGGTAATTTAAGTCTCACGCACTGTAAGCACCCGAATTTGCCGAATTATGAAATACAAATTGCCCTCTCTAGGCACGGGCCCGGCGTTAAGCGGTTTGATTAACTGGACCTCACATCGTAGGAATTTGTCTGAATTTTCACACATGACCAAGAGACGCACGCACAGGTGTTGGCGTAACATACCTTGTGAGGACACACGCCAACCCCTTACCGGAGCTGCGAGGTCCGTTGACGTTGTGTTTAGACCTGATTTCGGTACTCTTCATATAATTTTAAAAATCCCTTAAATTTTTACCTGGACCACACAATGCATGTGAAAAACAGGAATTTAGCTCCAACAAATTTCTTGAGAGTATCGTAGAGTGCGCTTTTAGTGTGCATGCGAGTGTACCTAGAAATCATTGTGAGGACCAAACTCTTTGCGTATGTATTGTGTAAATTCAACAAACACTTTGGTAATTTTAAAGTCTGACCCTTACATCGTCGGTTCTGTTCGGTTTGGTTTGGATACCTAAATGCCTTTGATCAAACGTGTTCATCAAGTGCATTTTTTAATTTTTTATAATAGCATAGAATTGTCTGATCCTTACAGCATCGTATAGATATTAGGGACCTACTTCATGTCCCATTTTTCTCAAGCCAAGTTTAGAAAAACATTTCCAAACTAGTAAGAACCTTTCATTTTGAAATTTGTATTAAAGAACTTGGCTTCACTTTTATCTCAATTCTTTTTACAGAATATCATTTTTGCGTACTTGGCTTTTTTTACATGAAATGTTTTTATTTTTAGTTTTAAAGTAGTAAAACATGCGGAATATTGTTCAAAACTTTTTTATTTCGTAAGCTAATAAACTTTTTCAATGCCTTATTAAAACTTTTAAGGTTTTTCTGTGGGCACGGCAGTGCCTCGCCAAGTTCGCGCTGCATTACCATCTTTACTTAAAACATTTCAGCCCATATTTGACCTATCTAAAACTGTACTTCGGAATGAGCTACGAATCTCAAACTTTGCACAGTCGTAGACCTTCATAGAGCTAACAACCCCTTCAAGTTTCATGGACTTCCCTAAAGTAGTAAAGTAGTTACGGAATTTCAAAAAAAGTCGAAATTGCCACTCATTCACTGACTCACTCACTCATGTATAGATCATCAAAATTCTACTGTACTTCGAGACATGCTACAAAGATGAACTTTGGCAGACTGATAGAAATTATGACCAAACCCTTAACAAAATTCTAATTTACTCCCCTCCCCTATACATGTAAAATTATTTAAAAGTAACATTGCACAGTTCCAGAAATGCTAGGTAGCTGAGCTTTGGCAGACTGATAGGAACTATGATAAAAGTATAAAAAACAATTTAAAAACACGAAAATTTTAATTTACTTTACTCCCCTATACATGCAAAATTATGTAAAAGTAACACTGTCCACTTTCAGAAACGCTAGAGAGCTGAGCTTTGGAAGGCTGATAGGAACTATGATAAAACCATGGGAACAAATTAAAAAATCTCAAAATTTTAAGTAAGACATTGCAAAAGTTTTAAACAATATTCCGCATATTTTACTACTTTAAAAATTAAATATTATCCAATTCCTTAAAAAAAAAGTGAAATCATAACAAAAATATTTTTAAAAAAGCCAAGTACACGAAAATAGCATTCCGTAAAAAGAATTGAGATAAAAGTAAAACCAAGATCTCCAATACAAATTTCAAAATGAAAGGATCTTACTAGTTTGGAAACGTTTTATTAAACTTGGCTATTACGGCTGTGAATGACTCTTAGGCACAGTGCTAAATTGAAGTTTGGCTGCAATAGCAAAGTTTAAAAAAACATTTCCAAACTAGTAAGAACCTTTCATTTTGAAATTTGTATTGGAGAACTTGGCTTTACTTTTATCTCAATTCTTTTACGGAATGCCATTTTCGCGTACTTGGCTTTTTTTTACATGAAATAATTTTGTTATGATTAATTTTTTCACAAGGTTTTATTATAGCCTATCAGCCTTTCGAAGCTCAGCTCTCTAGCATTCCTGGAAGTAGACAATGAAACGTTTACATAACTTTACATTTATGGGAAAGGCCAGTTTTGCTGTTTTCCTATAGTTTTATCATAGTTCCTATCAGCCTTCCAAAGCTCAGCTCTCTAGCGTTTCTGGAAGTGGGCAATGTTACTTTTACATAATTTTACATTTATAGGGGAGGAAAATTATTTAAAATTTTGTGGTTTTTAAATTTTTTCCTATAGTTTTATCATATTTCCTATCAGTCTGCCAAAGCCCAGCTGTCTAGCGCTTCTTGAAATGGGCAATTCTACTTTTACATAACTTTACATGTACCGGGAAGGGAATAAATTAGAATTTTTTCGAAGGGTTTGGTCATAATTTCAACCAGTCTGTCAAAATGCAGCTTTGTAGCATGTCTGGAAGTACAGTAGAATTTTGATGATCTATACGTGAGTGAGTGAGAGAGTGAGTGAGTCAGTGAGTGGCAATTTCGACGTTTTTTTTTAATTTCGTAACTACTTTACTACTTTATGGAAGTCCATGAAACTCGGAGGGTTTATTTTTTTAGAAAAGTTGGACAATCCTAAACATTTTAGGTTTTGGGGGGTCTAGGAGGTTTTTGGGGGTTTTTGCTGCTAAAATTTAAAAAACTAATATAACTTATGTTAGATTTTACACATTTTTGATGCATTTCTGTGTCATTGTGGCTCTAGAGCGTTAACTTGTGGAGGATAAAAAAAATTGACTAAAAACTGACTTGGTAACATCAAGACCGTTAACCTGTGACCTATTCTCAGCTAGAAACCATAGTCAAACTTTGGTCCTCATATTTACCATAATCTACTACCTTTGGCGCCTACATTAATATCTAAAGGCACCTTAAATAATATGAAGAATAGTAATATTGGCAATATATTTTATAACATATTTGTTATGTTAAGAAAAAAAAACAGATTTGAGAATTATTTTTTTTTAAATAATTATTATCTTTATTGTAATGCCGAATTCCAAAAAATGTCAATTGTCTGTTGTCATTTTTAAGAAAGTTATTAAAAAAAATATATTTTATTTTGACACCCTATATCTAAAAAACAAAATAAAGTATATATATACCCAGTGGCGCACCTAGGACTTTTTCCTGGTAGGGGGTTCGGGGGGAGGCCTCATGATGTCGTATTTTGTGCTATTTTATCGTTTTATTTATGAAATATGTGGAAAATACCTAAAAAAATCTTAGGTTTTGAGGGGGGTGGGGCGCGGCTCAATAAATAATAAAATAATGATTGGATTTTAATTTTTTGTTTTGTATTTGATTGCTTGATAAGATTTAGCAAATTAATTAAAAGTAATACTGATTTTGCTCTCGCATGTCTCTGTTTCGAGCTATAGATCAAAAACTGAAAATTAAAAAACTGTTCTTTTTTAAAAACACAAGGTCGGTTTTCTCGTCTTTGCAGGATCTGGGTGCGATGAGGGATGTTAGTTTTGTGGTTTTTTAAAGAAATTGATTCAAACCGACGGCGACTCTGTCTAGTAGATCAAAAACAAAAATCCAAAATTTTCTGAGATAGTCCCATTCAAATGTTTAAGGCTATATGCTGGAATGTACCTCGGAAACTACCAAACCAATCTAAATTTGGTTTTCGTTTTTAAATAGGAGGGGCTTTCCTATGACTCCCGTAAAAAAAAGTAGGGAGGATGTATTCTAAAAACTCGATTAAAAAAAAAATAGTTGACTTTCTTATGTTGACATGATTCTTTTTACAATTATTATGTTAGAAACAAAATTTCGGACTTCCATTGTCTTTATTTATGTTAAAGTATCTCTATCCGTTTTCAAGTGTAAACTATTTACACTTGAAAATGGTTCGAGATACTTACTAACCAAAACGTCCCATTTAAAATAAATAATGACAATGGAAGTCCGATTTTTTTTTGTACTCAATCATTGTCTACGAGTTTTAACCCGTAAGTAGTCGCTATGAATTTTTTTACGCAGAAGGTCGCTTGTCGTCTTTTGTACGCCACTAAGAAAAATATGAAAATGTTAGATTTTCTTTATTTATTTTCACTTAATAAAACAATACATATTTATATATAGACTAATAATCCCTAAAATATGAATAAATAGTCAAAAACACCTTTAATTTCCATAATATATGCCCAAGAAAAAAGGACAAAGAAAGATGTTGGATGGTTTTTAGATCGAGTGGTGTACTTTTTACACCGTAGCGACTACTTTAAACAAGTTATTACTTTTATCCTCCCCAAGGAATTACTTTGTTATGGGCTCACTCGTTGGCACCATTTATGTAAAGAAATAACACAAAGACTTGCAGTGTTAACTTGATGAGGAAAAAAGCTGGAGAGGGCGACATATTCCCCGTTTTGCTCCAGGCGGTCAGTAGTCTAGCGATGCCGACGGCCTTGGCATCATTTAAATTACAGCCACCTTTTTCACTTAAATATTAAAAAAATTTTAAAATATATTTATTGGTTCTTCTATAGATACCGATTACACCCAGACAAAAAATTAGAAAAAATGTTGCGATTCCTTAAATCTACAGGGTGTTTTATCTTCTTAATTGACCAAACTATATCTATGGTTTATGATTTTTCCTGAAAAAATACAAACTTTACAAAAAAAATTACTACTGTTTAGAAATAAGAACAAGAGGCTTTAAGAAAAAATAATAAAATTGACAAATAATCGCATCAGTGACCTTAGTACATGATAATAAATTTTAAAAACCGCCATTTTAAAAACACATTTTTCTAATTAGACTAGGTACTTATTCCCATACTTTTACGACACTGGACGCCACTATACAGGGTGCCCCAAATTCGATTTCTTTGGGAAGTCTCGACCCTCCCTTCCAAATGTCCAGTTAAAAGGAAAGCGATTTTTTTTAACTCTGCGTTTTGGGAGCGGGGCTTAACTAGCCTAAAAAAATACCTAAAAAAATTAAATACTGAGTGATGCGTTTCTTTAAAGGAAACTTTTCACTGGCTATTTCACTTTATGACTAAGTATACCCTAAAAATTAAAAGTTCAGATGAAATTCAACTAAATAGTTATACTCAAAATAGACTATACAAAAACGATTTGAGCAGAAATTCAATTTTATGAACATCAAAGTTTTAGCCCACCTCCCAAAACGCAGAGTTATATAACACTGCAGGACTAGGTATTCTTATTAGAAAAATGTTCCACAATGTTGGTAACCGACAAGGTTTTAAACCGTGGAAGGCCAAGGCCCGAATTGGCCCTACAATGTGACGCCGCTGATGTTATATGCAAGGGGGGGTCTCAGAATGAAAAAAAAAAAGATATTTTCTTTAAAGGAAAACATATTTTTTTAATAAAACGTATATTGATTCACACCTTGGGCGCCTCAATAGGATTGCTCTCTTGCCCAGAAACATATAAGTACGGCCAAGGCCTCCGCGCACTTACACAAGAATTTTTCTCTTTTGGCATTTATACTTATCAGCCCACTCTAAAATTTTTAAAGGCAATAGACAAAATATTGGAGCATCTTTTTTCAAAAAAATATAAAAAATCAAAGGGATCACATTTTCAAAATGACGATTTTTTAAATTTATTGTCTTGTACTTTTCTTAAAGCCGCTTGTTCTTATTTCTAAACAGTAGTAAATTTTTTTTTGCAAAGTTCTTATTTGGAAAAATCATAAACCATAAACACCCTGTAGATTTAAGTAATCACAACATTTTTTTAAATTTTTTATCTGAGTGTAATTGGTATCTATATAGGAACCAAAAAATAATTCTTTTTAAAATGAAAATTGCAAAAGGTGACTGGGTTGACATGGAAAGCCCCACATAATATAATTATTTTGTTGACCACCTGTGCGTTAACACTCTTGGACATGTGACCTATGAAAATTCGTACCTAGCACACGATGTGAGGTCGCCCTGTGCCCTGTATCACAAAATCCTATTCTTTTATTATATGATAATTTTGTATAATATAAAACTCTATTTCAATCTTGTATGTGTATAAAATGCTTTTTTTAATAGGCGGCTAAATTGATTAACTTACACACTTATTTTACTTTTGTATTTGCATACATATAATTATAAGGATGCGTAGGGTAGCTCAATCTTACCTAACCCGAGCCCATGAAGGGTAACAATTTGCTTATGGATGTAAACACTTTTTGGCACGTGAATATCTGAGGGCACGGTAGTGCCCGGCCAAGTTCGCGCAGCTGCTGTACCATCTTTTCTTAAAACATTTCAGCCCATATTCGACCTATCTAAAACTCTACTTCGGAATGAGCTACGAAACTTAAACTTTGCGCAGTCGTAGATTTTTATAGAGCTAACAATTCCTCCAAGTTTCATAGACTTCCATAAAGTAGTAAAGTCGTTACGAAATTTCAAAAAACGTCGAAATTGCCACTCACTCATGTATACATCTTCAAAATTCTACTGTACTTCCAGACATGCTACAAAGCTGAAATTTAGCAGACTGATAAAAATGATGACCAAACCCTTGGAAAAAATCAAAAAACTCAAAATTCTAATTTAGTGCCCTCCCCTATACAAGTAAAGTAATGTAAAAGTTGCATTGCCTTCTTCCAGAAACGCCTACAGAGCTGAGCTTTGGCAGATTGATATGAAGTTTGATAAAGTTTTCGGAAAAAATGTGAAAACCCGAAAATTTTAATTTAGTTCCCTCCCCTATAAATATAAAATTATGTAAAAGTAACATTGCCCACTTGAACGGCCGATAGGAACCATGACAAAGCTATAGAAAAGAACAAAAGACCTCAAAATTTTAATTTACTTCCCTCTCCTATAAATGTAAAGTTATGTAAAATTAACATTGCCTACTTCCAGAAATGGTAGCGAGCTGAGCTTTGGCATATTAATATGAGCTATGATAAAATTTTAGCAAAAATGTAAAAATCCCAAAACTTTAATTTACTTCCCTCCCCTATAAATGTAAAATTATATAAAACTAACATTGCCCACTTGGAAGGCCGATAGGAACCATGATAAAACTATAGAAAAAAATAAAAGACCTCAAAATTTTAACTTACTTCCCTCCCTACATTTATAGGTAAAGTTATGTTACATTTATAGGTAAAGTTATGTAAAACCAACATTGCCCACTTCCAGAAACCCTAAAGAGCTGAGCTTTGAAAGGCTAATAGGAACTATGATAAAAATAAGACATTGCAAAAGTTTTGAACAATATTCCGCATATTTTACTACTTTAAAACTTAAATTTTATCAAAATCCTTTAAAAAAGGAGTGAAATCATAACAAAAACATTTCATGTAAAAAAAGCCAAGTACGCGAAAATGGTATTGCCTAAAAAGAACTGTGATAAAAGCAAAGCCAAGTTCTCCAATACAAATTTTAAAATGAAAGGTTTTTACTGGTTTCGAAATGTTTTTCTAAACTTGGCATAGGAGCGGCATAGGGTATAAAAAATGCGTTCGGCCTGCTGCGAAATAATTATTGATGTCAAGGTATATTTTGTCCCTCCCCCTATTCTCCACTAATATTTAGAAATAAAAATAAAAATTAACTATATCTTAGCAACGAATAAAGCTTAAAAAAATATATATTTTGCAATTGATGTGCCGGTTCAAAAAGCTTTTTATCTTTTTAGGACAAAGTTACTATCTCATAAACCAAAAAAAATACTTTCAAAAAATTAATTTTTCAAAATTCAAATTTTATTCGTTTTTAAAATAATGAGCTTTTTAGAATTTGAAAAAAAAATCTTAAATAACGAAGGAAACAAACTTTCCTAGACTTATAGTTTTTGAAGTTAGGGGGCCAAACATTTCGTCTCCATTTTTGATTTGTCTATTTTTTTTAGTTGCCTTTAAATTACTCATTTTTTAAAAGATGTTTAAACTAAATAACTAAGTTATGTGTATGTATAATGCTCTTGCTTAGGCCAAAAAAGTGTAGATATGGCACCCTTGCTACAATAGTGTCACAACTCAAAATTGTTGTGTATTTTAGTTTTGACAGTATTGTACCAAAGGTGCCATATATGTACGTGCCTTCGCGGTACTACAAACAGCATTGCATGCGACGCCATCCGATCAGAGTCAGTATTTCAAACGAACACTCAGTTTTATATGGACGGCATTGTTTGGCCTTGCAGTGGGGCATGTGAATTCTGCCTGAAATGGATACGCGCCTTTTGATACACATTTCCCAATGTCTGCAATAAAAAACGACATACTTTATAATATTTTCTTTAAAAAAATGTTTTAAACTTCTCTTCACTTACACCTTTAATAATTTAAAATTTAAAAAAATTGTTGTTTGTAAGATCAGTAACGACACATTAATATGTTTTTTTTAATTAATTTTAGAGAAATAGACCTGATTTTGATTCGAGATTTTGTGGACTGACCTTTAAGTAGAAATTTCAAAAATGAATTTAATGACATAATATAACCTAATTTTAATATTTGCTACAATCCGATGATTATAATATACACACTTATAAAAGGCACGAGCGAAGCGAGGTCCGGTTAGATTTGGTCAGATAAATGCAGATCAGTTTAGATTGCATTAGACCTAGTGAGGTTAGATCTGGTAAGGTTAAGTTGGATTAACATTGATTAACTAAGGCTATGCTAGGTTCGGCCAGGTCAGGTTAGATTAATTTAATAACATATTTATTTGTTTGTTGATTGAGTAAATTTTTAGATGTTTCACTCCTATAAAAGCGCATTTTCATTACCTCAAGCGCATCACATAAATTCGCATTTTGCAAATGCAGCATGCCCGGTCTATCGAAAACATTTTTGCTTACAGGGTGTTACAAGTTATTTTTAAATACCTGTAAATACATACCATTAAATACCCTCAAAAACATAAGGAACAATTTCAAACATCCATTTGTTAGCAATTTTATACAATAATATTTTCTCAATAGTTAAGAGCAGGTGTGGCCAAGTTTTTTATAGTTTTACTATTATATATATATATATATATATATATATATATACATATTTTAGGTTTGTAGATTTCTTGGGAATGTGGTTCATTAATAAACTAGCAACTTTTAATTTACATTTATTGACGTTCCGGTCTAAAGACCGTCTTCAGAACCATACATTCATAATCACACATTACATTAATTAAAATTATATACAAAAAACAAATTTAAAAAGACACATCACTATACGAAACATTTTTAAAAATCAATAATTAAATCACTATTCTATATATATACAGTAGCGTATATAGAAAAAAGTTTCGGGGGGGGGCCGAGACAGTTTCGGGGGGGGGGGGGGGCCGAGACCTCTTGAGGCCGTATTTTATGCTATTTTATGTTTGTATTCATGAAATATGTGGAAAATATCTAAAAAAATCTTAGCTTCGGGGGGGGCCCGCCCCCCCCTTATATACGCCACTGTATATATATATATATATATATATATATAGTTAATATAGAAGCATTTTTTTACGGAAACCAGTGACTTTGGGGTCCTTTTTCTTGGTGGTTAAAAAATATCTCTTTGAAAATGATAGACGAATTTCTTTAAATTTTATAATAGTTTGAAGTTTGAATTACTTATTTTAAATTGGCTTATCTACCAGATGGGCCAAAAAAATTGAGCAAATTATTTTTTGTTATAATTTTTGAACTTTATCACCGATTTTAATGGAACAAAGTGCATTTTCATACCTGTGGTCAAAAATATTTCTTTTTAATCCGTCGTAAAATCCAAAATAGGGGACAGAATCAATCTTGACCCATTAAAGAGACTCGTTTATCTTTATGTTTCAGAATTTGTTTTCTGCCACACAATAAGCTAGGGGCCGTTGAAATCGGCTTGGTGGTTGTCGAAAAATAACTTTATTTCAAGCAACGAACTGGATAATTATATATAGGAAAATTTCGATATTGATTTTTACAATTATGCGTTTTTTCATCAAAATAGGTTCAGTAATAATGAGTCAATGAGGAAATTAATACAGACACAATTGGCAAGGCAATGAGAGAATAAGTTCAGAACTTTCGCAAAATATAAAAATATACAAGACGTATAAGTGGTCAAGTTTGATTCTATTCACCATTTGGATTTTAAGTTAACTGAAATTGGTTAGAATGTTCGTAGGGCCTCGTATCGTAAAAAATCCACACATCATACATAAAATATCGGTCCGCCTGGGTAATAGATCCCTATCGTCCTTATGTTAGCCATTTGTTCTAGCGGACCGCGCAACGACCGACGCAATATTTTGATTTTCATACTTTTCGAAGCGACGTCCCTAAGTACCTCACATCGTTTATGGACCTCACAACGTAGGGACCTGTTTGACAGATTTTTTCTATTTTGACATTTTTGCAAATTTTAAGTAACTGATTTGGTGGGATTTGTCCTTTACTCCACACTTAAAACCTTTAAATTTTGATCAATAAAAGATCTCTTTTTCTCAAGAAATTTGTTTATTCATTCAAAATTCAATTTTAACCCGACCGGTTTCGAACCTAAGTTCATTTTCAAGGGTTTTCATCTAAAAACAAAAATACAAAGTGTGAAACTAACAATAAAAATAATTCCCTTGGATTTATAAACGTCAAGTTTATACAAAATCAAAAACAAAAACCTACCAACAAATTTTGCAGGTCCCATATAACTAGATATTAAAAAACTAGGATCAACCACATTTTTAGAAAACTGGGATGGTAAAACATCATAATTAACAATTTAAAAACTTTTTTAAAAAACTTATTTGCTAGTCCTAGTAGTTACTACCATAACCTATTAAAAAACAGCTGTCTTGTTAGAACTTAAAAGTTTAAAAGTAGGTCAAACGAACACAAATTACAATATTAAGAACACTAACGTAAGTATTAAAAAGGTTATTCAAAAATTCTAAAAAAAGTTATACTTTTTCCAATTTCAAAAAATACCAACAACAATCATTTTGAAAACTGTTCTTTCGTCACAAAAATTAAAAACTAAAACGCTCAAAAATAAAAAACAAAAAAACAACAACATTTTTTAAAAAACACATTCAAAAAAAGAAAAATATTAAAATTAAAAAGCTAAAAGATATTAAAAAGCGATAAAAAACAAAACTAGCAAAAAATAACGTGTTTTCAATCGGTGAATCACTTTTTGACTACTCGCAGCAAACCAAATTAATTTAAATTAAATCAACAAAAAAGTTTAAAGACAAAAATTGTTAGTTAAAATATTTAAAATCTAATAAAAAGCAAAAAAATTTATTTAAAATTTAAAAAGGTTTATAACTTTAGCTGCTTCCACAAAGTTAGACGGAGATTTTTCATTTAAAGAAACCACATCAGGATTAAGTTCCAATCTAGCAATCTCTAAGCTTTCAAGAGTATTGAGTTTACTACCTTTATTTTGTACATGCAAAACATTCAAACCATCTCTCATATCAAAGGTATGTTTATGTGTTTTCAGATGGGATCCAAACAGGGCACGGCGGCAGTGCCTCGCCTAACTCGCGCGCCGTTCCATCTTTTCTTGAAACATTTTAGCCTATATTTGACCTATCTAAAACTCTACTTCGGAATGAGCTACGAATCTCAAACTTTGCACAGTCGTAGATCTTCATGAAGTTAACAACCCCTCCAGTTTAAGTAAGTAACATTGCCTACTTCCAGAAACGGTTAAGAGCTGAGCTTTGGAAGGCCGATAGAAACTATGATAAAACTCTAAAAGAAAATTAGAAACCCCAAATTTTAATTAGCTTCCCTCCCCTATAAATGTATAGTTATGTAAAAGTAACATTCTCCACTTCCAGAAACGCTAGCGAGCTGAGCTTTTGACGACTGATAGAAACTATGATAAAACTTTAGAAAAAAAAATTTAAAATATCAAAATTTTACGTTCCTCCTCTTTAAATGTAATGTTATGTAAAATTAACATTGCCCACTTCCAGGAACACTAGAGAGCTGAGCTTTAGAAGGCTGATAGGAACTATGATAAAACCATAGGAAAATATAAAAAAAACTCAACATTTTCAATAAGGCATCGCAACAGTTTTGAACAATATTCCGCATATTTTACTACTTTAAAAATTAAATATTATCCAAATCCTTTAAAAAAGGAATGAAATCATAACAAAAACATTTTATGAAAAAAAAGTACGCGCAAGTGGTATTCCGTAAAAAGAATTGAGATAAAAGTAAAGCCAAGTTCTCCAATACAAATTTCAAAACGAATGGTTCTTACTAGTTTGGAAATGTTTTTCTAAACTTGCAAGCGCGGATTTGAGGGGGAGTATCGGGGTAATTACCCCCCCCCCCCCCTCGAAACAAAAATATGCACTTTTTCCTAATAAAATAAGGGAAAACAGGAGAATTACCCCCCTAGAAAAAAAATTATATGACAAAAACAAATTTTTGTCGACTATTACCCCCCCTAGATTTTGACCCAGATCCGCGCTTGTAAACTTGGCAGTTACGGCTGCAAATGGCTCTTAGGCACAGTGCTAAATTGAACGTAAAGAAGTTTGGCTGGAATAGCAAAGTTTAAAAAAACATTTCCAAACTAGTAAGAACCATTTGTTTGAAATTTGTAATGGAGAACTTGGCTTTACTTTTATCTCAATTCTTTTTACGGAATAAGACTTTCGCGTACTTGGCTTTTTTTACATGCAATGTTTTTGTTATGATAAATCCTTTTAAATGATGTTTAACAAGGTAAGAATAACCTCATTTTTAAAACTGCAAAGGCGTCCGTAAACAGAATAACATTTTAAAAATAACCAAATGAATCATCATACTATAGCCGCAATCCGCATTAATAGTTTCCAAATCCCCCGAACGACCTTATCCCCCCTACGAAAAAAAAGATAACCCCTCCGAATCAAACCCCCCACGAACCGAACCTAATCTTATAAAAGTAATTCAAAAGTTTGGTGTTCCACTTTTTGCTTACCCACTTATGATGATAATAACAAAACCTCCATAATATCAAAAACAAAAATACCACAAAATGACTTCGTTTTTTTTATGTAAAATTTTTGTGCGAGGGCCGAATAAAAGAAAGTGCCAGGGCCGGTTTGTTTGAGCCCATCCAACCCTGCCTACATAGCGTTTTTTTATCGAATTTAATTAGGGAAGTGTAGGGTGAGACTTTGTATTTTGCTTTAACATTAACTTTTAGCACCCCCTCGCCCCACATCAATCAGTGTTCTACGGAGATGGATGCATAACGTGAGTTACATTGGGTCACAATTACAAAAACCGCATAAGTCCAAAGTTGACGAAAATGAGTTAGGGGCGTCATCTAGTCGAAAAAATTGATGGCTTTAGGACCATGAAATAAGATTCTGCAAAAACACCTCAAGTGCCAAGATATGAGCAGTTAAAATTTGTATTATTCCGCAAAAAGCACATATGTCCCTTGTAGTTTTCTTTGTAATAACTTTTTCTTTCTTGCAAAAACAACTTATGTCCAAAAGTTTTTCTCTTTTTCTAAAGTAATTAGGCAACAAATGTTTTTTCTTATGTAACGAACAGAATTCGTAAGTCAATTGTTACTGTGTGTAATAAAAAATTATTTAAGAAAATCATTCGTTTTAAAATAAACCGTTTTCTTTATTTTCTGAAATTTTTTGTTTGCTTACGCGCAACCCATTTTGGATTGCCATGTGTGATACGGGCCAAATAGATTGTGAGGGGAAAGGTACTATTCGGCACTGCCAACTCGGCGCGAGCGATTCGGCGCTGGTCGAATCAGCGGGAAAAACCTGGCGAAGGTTTAATTTGATATTAAGTTTATTGTTTTTATATGATGTTTACAAAACTTTTATGTAAACTCACTTAATTGAATTATATTATGTTACCAGGTATATTTTGTTAGACGACCTTTTTAAAAACATACTCTCCTTACCTCTTCACCGGGGTTCTAAAGAGTATGAAACCTAACCGTTGTCAATTGATTGCCAACCTATTCTAACCGTGAAAATAAAGACCCCTATTCTTCATTGGCACGGTTAGGTTTGACTTTCTCCAAAATTCCCAGTCTCCCAATCATCATCCGTAGCTTAGTGCTTCACCCGGTCGAGCCGGGTTCGATTCCTCACTAGGTACTTGGATGTTTTTGATTGTTTAAAATGCTTTAATTGTGCTGTAACCTTGCGAAACTCGGCGATTGATCCTAATTGGAAGGAAAGACAGAGTATATATAAAAAAATTCTAGGATACCGGAAAAGAAGTCAGGAGAGTATGTTTTGCTTCCTCGCAGGCAATAGGACATATAAATTGGGCATTTACGATTTTTTAAAGAAAGATTGTGGTTCTGAAAAGAACTGGTTTTGTTGATTCGGCCCGCGTCGAATAGTACTATCCATCATGAGCGGCCATAAACGGGCGTTAAAAGTTACTCACGCACCTTCTAATTTACAAGAATTGGTATTTTATAATTTTACAGAAACTAGCCTAAAATTATCTAAACTAACCTGAAAGAACATTAGGTTTTCGTCCAGGATTGTAGTAATAAAAGTTTTCAGCTTTCTCTTTTCTTCTTTTCCAAAAAAGCTAAAATCTACTTTTTACAAATAGTTTTAATTCTGCAACCTAACCACAGGCCTTTAGGTGTGTAAGCTCATATGGGCATAATAATAGGGACCTTTATCCTTATAAATGCAACATTAAATGACAGATATTACGTATATTTAGAAGCCCAATTTTGACCTTTTTCAGACACACATTATCCATTACCCTTTATTTATCTGTCAAAAGCCTTTTTTTTTGTACTGTAGGCAAAATTAGTTAAAAAGTTCAGATAACCACTAAGGAAAAAACTGAAAAAGCAATATCAGTGAAAAATCGCCAGGAAAGTATACTGCCATCATAATCAAAAACACAGTAACAGTTCACAGTCTCAGGTAATAGTCTATTCAAAATTTTATTTTTTGAGATGGTTTGACTGTAAAATATCAAATTTCCTTCTGATCCTGTTGCCAAACAACACATACCTACCAGTTTTTATAAAAAATAGTGTTCAGTAATTGGCATAAAATTAAATCTGCGGATTACCCCGCATTGGTAGCTCTTGAAATAAGTCTGGTATTAAAAATATTTAAATTTACATTATATTTTGTCATAACGTTATATGAGCGGCAACACTGTCTTTATACTGTGAGTCCGTAAAGTCTAAAATCGCCGATTTTTAAAAGAAAACTACAAGTTCTTAAGAAAAAAGTTCGAAAACTTCGATTCTTATTCTAAAACACGGCATAGGTATCTTTTCTAAAATCGTGTCGTGGTTTAGAATAAGAATCATAGTGTTCAAATTTTTGTCTTAAAAACGTGTAATATTCTCAAAAATTCGGTGATTCCAGATTTTTGGACGCACAGTATAAAGGAACTAGTAGCCTGCGATATTCGAACATAAGTAAGGTCAAACACTTTTAGTAAAGGATAAGGTTTAAACCAGGTAACTGCACATGCATCAAATAAAAGATAAAAGAAAAATGGTACATGCAAAAGATCCGTTATATTTTCATACGACGCTGTAAGGATCAGAGAATGCTACACTACTATAAAAAAAATTAAAATGTACTAGTTGAACGGGTTTTATCAAAGGCGTTTAGGTATCCAAATCAAACCGAACAGAACCGACGATGTAAGGGCCAGACAATGCTACTACTATAAAAAAATTTAAAATGCACTCGGTAAACGAGTTTTATTAAACCAACCGAACAGAATCGACGATGTAAGGGCCAGACTTTAAAATTACCAAAGTGTGTGTAAAATTTATACACACGCAGAGAGTTGGGTCCTCACAATGATTTCTAGGTCCAATCGCATACACACTAAAAGCGCCCTCTATGATACTCTCAAGAATTTTGTTGGAACTAAATTCCTGTTTTTCACATGCGTTGTGAGGACCAGGAAAAATTTAAGTGATATATATCAAAATGTTGGAAATTTTATGAGGACGACCAAAATAAGGTCCAAACGTTATGAGGTCCAGAAATTGGACCTCCCAACGTAAACGGTCCTCGCAACTCCGGTGAGGGGTTGGTGTGTGTCCTCGCAAGGTATGTTACGCCAACACAGACAGACAGACAGACAGGACAGACAGGACAGACAGGACAGACAGGACAGACAGGACAGACAGGACAGACAGGACAGACAGGACAGACAGGACAGACAGGACAGACAGGACAGACAGGACAGACAGGACAGACAGGACAGACAGGACAGACAGGACAGACAGGACAGACAGGACAGACAGGACAGACAGGACAGACAGGACAGACAGGACAGACAGGACAGACAGGACAGACAGGACAGACAGGACAGACAGGACAGACAGGACAGACAGGACAGACAGGACAGACAGGACAGACAGGACAGACAGGACAGACAGGACAGACAGGACAGACAGGACAGACAGGACAGACAGGACAGACAGGACAGACAGGACAGACAGGACAGACAGGACAGACAGGACAGACAGGACAGACAGGACAGACAGGACAGACAGGACAGACAGGACAGACAGGACAGACAGGACAGACAGGACAGACAGGACAGACAGGACAGACAGGACAGACAGGACAGACAGGACAGACAGGACAGACAGGACAGACAGGACAGACAGGACAGACAGGACAGACAGGACAGACAGGACAGACAGGACAGACAGGACAGACAGGACAGACAGGACAGACAGGACAGACAGGACAGACAGGACAGACAGGACAGACAGGACAGACAGGACAGACAGGACAGACAGGACAGACAGGACAGACAGGACAGACAGGACAGACAGGACAGACAGGACAGACAGGACAGACAGGACAGACAGGACAGACAGGACAGACAGGACAGACAGGACAGACAGGACAGACAGGACAGACAGGACAGACAGGACAGACAGGACAGACAGGACAGACAGGACAGACAGGACAGACAGGACAGACAGGACAGACAGGACAGACAGGACAGACAGGACAGACAGGACAGACAGGACAGACAGGACAGACAGGACAGACAGGACAGACAGGACAGACAGGACAGACAGGACAGACAGGACAGACAGGACAGACAGGACAGACAGGACAGACAGGACAGACAGGACAGACAGGACAGACAGGACAGACAGGACAGACAGGACAGACAGGACAGACAGGACAGACAGGACAGACAGGACAGACAGGACAGACAGGACAGACAGGACAGACAGGACAGACAGGACAGACAGGACAGACAGGACAGACAGGACAGACAGGACAGACAGGACAGACAGGACAGACAGGACAGACAGGACAGACAGGACAGACAGGACAGACAGGACAGACAGGACAGACAGGACAGACAGGACAGACAGGACAGACAGGACAGACAGGACAGACAGGACAGACAGGACAGACAGGACAGACAGGACAGACAGGACAGACAGGACAGACAGGACAGACAGGACAGACAGGACAGACAGGACAGACAGGACAGACAGGACAGACAGGACAGACAGGACAGACAGGACAGACAGGACAGACAGGACAGACAGGACAGACAGGACAGACAGGACAGACAGGACAGACAGGACAGACAGGACAGACAGGACAGACAGGACAGACAGGACAGACAGGACAGACAGGACAGACAGGACAGACAGGACAGACAGGACAGACAGGACAGACAGGACAGACAGGACAGACAGGACAGACAGGACAGACAGGACAGACAGGACAGACAGGACAGACAGGACAGACAGGACAGACAGGACAGACAGGACAGACAGGACAGACAGGACAGACAGGACAGACAGGACAGACAGGACAGACAGGACAGACAGGACAGACAGGACAGACAGGACAGACAGGACAGACAGGACAGACAGGACAGACAGGACAGACAGGACAGACAGGACAGACAGGACAGACAGGACAGACAGGACAGACAGGACAGACAGGACAGACAGGACAGACAGGACAGACAGGACAGACAGGACAGACAGGACAGACAGGACAGACAGGACAGACAGGACAGACAGGACAGACAGGACAGACAGGACAGACAGGACAGACAGGACAGACAGGACAGACAGGACAGACAGGACAGACAGGACAGACAGGACAGACAGGACAGACAGGACAGACAGGACAGACAGGACAGACAGGACAGACAGGACAGACAGGACAGACAGGACAGACAGGACAGACAGGACAGACAGGACAGACAGGACAGACAGGACAGACAGGACAGACAGGACAGACAGGACAGACAGGACAGACAGGACAGACAGGACAGACAGGACAGACAGGACAGACAGGACAGACAGGACAGACAGGACAGACAGGACAGACAGGACAGACAGGACAGACAGGACAGACAGGACAGACAGGACAGACAGGACAGACAGGACAGACAGGACAGACAGGACAGACAGGACAGACAGGACAGACAGGACAGACAGGACAGACAGGACAGACAGGACAGACAGGACAGACAGGACAGACAGGACAGACAGGACAGACAGGACAGACAGGACAGACAGGACAGACAGGACAGACAGGACAGACAGGACAGACAGGACAGACAGGACAGACAGGACAGACAGGACAGACAGGACAGACAGGACAGACAGGACAGACAGGACAGACAGGACAGACAGGACAGACAGGACAGACAGGACAGACAGGACAGACAGGACAGACAGGACAGACAGGACAGACAGGACAGACAGGACAGACAGGACAGACAGGACAGACAGGACAGACAGGACAGACAGGACAGACAGGACAGACAGGACAGACAGGACAGACAGGACAGACAGGACAGACAGGACAGACAGGACAGACAGGACAGACAGGACAGACAGGACAGACAGGACAGACAGGACAGACAGGACAGACAGGACAGACAGGACAGACAGGACAGACAGGACAGACAGGACAGACAGGACAGACAGGACAGACAGGACAGACAGGACAGACAGGACAGACAGGACAGACAGGACAGACAGGACAGACAGGACAGACAGGACAGACAGGACAGACAGGACAGACAGGACAGACAGGACAGACAGGACAGACAGGACAGACAGGACAGACAGGACAGACAGGACAGACAGGACAGACAGGACAGACAGGACAGACAGGACAGACAGGACAGACAGGACAGACAGGACAGACAGGACAGACAGGACAGACAGGACAGACAGGACAGACAGGACAGACAGGACAGACAGGACAGACAGGACAGACAGGACAGACAGGACAGACAGGACAGACAGGACAGACAGGACAGACAGGACAGACAGGACAGACAGGACAGACAGGACAGACAGGACAGACAGGACAGACAGGACAGACAGGACAGACAGGACAGACAGGACAGACAGGACAGACAGGACAGACAGGACAGACAGGACAGACAGGACAGACAGGACAGACAGGACAGACAGGACAGACAGGACAGACAGGACAGACAGGACAGACAGGACAGACAGGACAGACAGGACAGACAGGACAGACAGGACAGACAGGACAGACAGGACAGACAGGACAGACAGGACAGACAGGACAGACAGGACAGACAGGACAGACAGGACAGACAGGACAGACAGGACAGACAGGACAGACAGGACAGACAGGACAGACAGGACAGACAGGACAGACAGGACAGACAGGACAGACAGGACAGACAGGACAGACAGGACAGACAGGACAGACAGGACAGACAGGACAGACAGGACAGACAGGACAGACAGGACAGACAGGACAGACAGGACAGACAGGACAGACAGGACAGACAGGACAGACAGGACAGACAGGACAGACAGGACAGACAGGACAGACAGGACAGACAGGACAGACAGGACAGACAGGACAGACAGGACAGACAGGACAGACAGGACAGACAGGACAGACAGGACAGACAGGACAGACAGGACAGACAGGACAGACAGGACAGACAGGACAGACAGGACAGACAGGACAGACAGGACAGACAGGACAGACAGGACAGACAGGACAGACAGGACAGACAGGACAGACAGGACAGACAGGACAGACAGGACAGACAGGACAGACAGGACAGACAGGACAGACAGGACAGACAGGACAGACAGGACAGACAGGACAGACAGGACAGACAGGACAGACAGGACAGACAGGACAGACAGGACAGACAGGACAGACAGGACAGACAGGACAGACAGGACAGACAGGACAGACAGGACAGACAGGACAGACAGGACAGACAGGACAGACAGGACAGACAGGACAGACAGGACAGACAGGACAGACAGGACAGACAGGACAGACAGGACAGACAGGACAGACAGGACAGACAGGACAGACAGGACAGACAGGACAGACAGGACAGACAGGACAGACAGGACAGACAGGACAGACAGGACAGACAGGACAGACAGGACAGACAGGACAGACAGGACAGACAGGACAGACAGGACAGACAGGACAGACAGGACAGACAGGACAGACAGGACAGACAGGACAGACAGGACAGACAGGACAGACAGGACAGACAGGACAGACAGGACAGACAGGACAGACAGGACAGACAGGACAGACAGGACAGACAGGACAGACAGGACAGACAGGACAGACAGGACAGACAGGACAGACAGGACAGACAGGACAGACAGGACAGACAGGACAGACAGGACAGACAGGACAGACAGGACAGACAGGACAGACAGGACAGACAGGACAGACAGGACAGACAGGACAGACAGGACAGACAGGACAGACAGGACAGACAGGACAGACAGGACAGACAGGACAGACAGGACAGACAGGACAGACAGGACAGACAGGACAGACAGGACAGACAGGACAGACAGGACAGACAGGACAGACAGGACAGACAGGACAGACAGGACAGACAGGACAGACAGGACAGACAGGACAGACAGGACAGACAGGACAGACAGGACAGACAGGACAGACAGGACAGACAGGACAGACAGGACAGACAGGACAGACAGGACAGACAGGACAGACAGGACAGACAGGACAGACAGGACAGACAGGACAGACAGGACAGACAGGACAGACAGGACAGACAGGACAGACAGGACAGACAGGACAGACAGGACAGACAGGACAGACAGGACAGACAGGACAGACAGGACAGACAGGACAGACAGGACAGACAGGACAGACAGGACAGACAGGACAGACAGGACAGACAGGACAGACAGGACAGACAGGACAGACAGACAGACAGGACAGACAGGACAGACAGGACAGACAGGACAGACAGGACAGACAGGACAGACAGGACAGACAGGACAGACAGGACAGACAGGACAGACAGGACAGACAGGACAGACAGGACAGACAGGACAGACAGGACAGACAGGACAGACAGGACAGACAGGACAGACAGGACAGACAGGACAGACAGGACAGACAGGACAGACAGGACAGACAGGACAGACAGGACAGACAGGACAGACAGGACAGACAGGACAGACAGGACAGACAGGACAGACAGGACAGACAGGACAGACAGGACAGACAGGACAGACAGGACAGACAGGACAGACAGGACAGACAGGACAGACAGGACAGACAGGACAGACAGGACAGACAGGACAGACAGGACAGACAGGACAGACAGGACAGACAGGACAGACAGGACAGACAGGACAGACAGGACAGACAGGACAGACAGGACAGACAGGACAGACAGGACAGACAGGACAGACAGGACAGACAGGACAGACAGGACAGACAGGACAGACAGGACAGACAGGACAGACAGGACAGACAGGACAGACAGGACAGACAGGACAGACAGGACAGACAGGACAGACAGGACAGACAGGACAGACAGGACAGACAGGACAGACAGGACAGACAGGACAGACAGGACAGACAGGACAGACAGGACAGACAGGACAGACAGGACAGACAGGACAGACAGGACAGACAGGACAGACAGGACAGACAGGACAGACAGGACAGACAGGACAGACAGGACAGACAGGACAGACAGGACAGACAGGACAGACAGGACAGACAGGACAGACAGGACAGACAGGACAGACAGGACAGACAGGACAGACAGGACAGACAGGACAGACAGGACAGACAGGACAGACAGGACAGACAGGACAGACAGGACAGACAGGACAGACAGGACAGACAGGACAGACAGGACAGACAGGACAGACAGGACAGACAGGACAGACAGGACAGACAGGACAGACAGGACAGACAGGACAGACAGGACAGACAGGACAGACAGGACAGACAGGACAGACAGGACAGACAGGACAGACAGGACAGACAGGACAGACAGGACAGACAGGACAGACAGGACAGACAGGACAGACAGGACAGACAGGACAGACAGGACAGACAGGACAGACAGGACAGACAGGACAGACAGGACAGACAGGACAGACAGGACAGACAGGACAGACAGGACAGACAGGACAGACAGGACAGACAGGACAGACAGGACAGACAGGACAGACAGGACAGACAGGACAGACAGGACAGACAGGACAGACAGGACAGACAGGACAGACAGGACAGACAGGACAGACAGGACAGACAGGACAGACAGGACAGACAGGACAGACAGGACAGACAGGACAGACAGGACAGACAGGACAGACAGGACAGACAGGACAGACAGGACAGACAGGACAGACAGGACAGACAGGACAGACAGGACAGACAGGACAGACAGGACAGACAGGACAGACAGGACAGACAGGACAGACAGGACAGACAGGACAGACAGGACAGACAGGACAGACAGGACAGACAGGACAGACAGGACAGACAGGACAGACAGGACAGACAGGACAGACAGGACAGACAGGACAGACAGGACAGACAGGACAGACAGGACAGACAGGACAGACAGGACAGACAGGACAGACAGGACAGACAGGACAGACAGGACAGACAGGACAGACAGGACAGACAGGACAGACAGGACAGACAGGACAGACAGGACAGACAGGACAGACAGGACAGACAGGACAGACAGGACAGACAGGACAGACAGGACAGACAGGACAGACAGGACAGACAGGACAGACAGGACAGACAGGACAGACAGGACAGACAGGACAGACAGGACAGACAGGACAGACAGGACAGACAGGACAGACAGGACAGACAGGACAGACAGGACAGACAGGACAGACAGGACAGACAGGACAGACAGGACAGACAGGACAGACAGGACAGACAGGACAGACAGGACAGACAGGACAGACAGGACAGACAGGACAGACAGGACAGACAGGACAGACAGGACAGACAGGACAGACAGGACAGACAGGACAGACAGGACAGACAGGACAGACAGGACAGACAGGACAGACAGGACAGACAGGACAGACAGGACAGACAGGACAGACAGGACAGACAGGACAGACAGGACAGACAGGACAGACAGGACAGACAGGACAGACAGGACAGACAGGACAGACAGGACAGACAGGACAGACAGGACAGACAGGACAGACAGGACAGACAGGACAGACAGGACAGACAGGACAGACAGGACAGACAGGACAGACAGGACAGACAGGACAGACAGGACAGACAGGACAGACAGGACAGACAGGACAGACAGGACAGACAGGACAGACAGGACAGACAGGACAGACAGGACAGACAGGACAGACAGGACAGACAGGACAGACAGGACAGACAGGACAGACAGGACAGACAGGACAGACAGGACAGACAGGACAGACAGGACAGACAGGACAGACAGGACAGACAGGACAGACAGGACAGACAGGACAGACAGGACAGACAGGACAGACAGGACAGACAGGACAGACAGGACAGACAGGACAGACAGGACAGACAGGACAGACAGGACAGACAGGACAGACAGGACAGACAGGACAGACAGGACAGACAGGACAGACAGGACAGACAGGACAGACAGGACAGACAGGACAGACAGGACAGACAGGACAGACAGGACAGACAGGACAGACAGGACAGACAGGACAGACAGGACAGACAGGACAGACAGGACAGACAGGACAGACAGGACAGACAGGACAGACAGGACAGACAGGACAGACAGGACAGACAGGACAGACAGGACAGACAGGACAGACAGGACAGACAGGACAGACAGGACAGACAGGACAGACAGGACAGACAGGACAGACAGGACAGACAGGACAGACAGGACAGACAGGACAGACAGGACAGACAGGACAGACAGGACAGACAGGACAGACAGGACAGACAGGACAGACAGGACAGACAGGACAGACAGGACAGACAGGACAGACAGGACAGACAGGACAGACAGGACAGACAGGACAGACAGGACAGACAGGACAGACAGGACAGACAGGACAGACAGGACAGACAGGACAGACAGGACAGACAGGACAGACAGGACAGACAGGACAGACAGGACAGACAGGACAGACAGGACAGACAGGACAGACAGGACAGACAGGACAGACAGGACAGACAGGACAGACAGGACAGACAGGACAGACAGGACAGACAGGACAGACAGGACAGACAGGACAGACAGGACAGACAGGACAGACAGGACAGACAGGACAGACAGGACAGACAGGACAGACAGGACAGACAGGACAGACAGGACAGACAGGACAGACAGGACAGACAGGACAGACAGGACAGACAGGACAGACAGGACAGACAGGACAGACAGGACAGACAGGACAGACAGGACAGACAGGACAGACAGGACAGACAGGACAGACAGGACAGACAGGACAGACAGGACAGACAGGACAGACAGGACAGACAGGACAGACAGGACAGACAGGACAGACAGGACAGACAGGACAGACAGGACAGACAGGACAGACAGGACAGACAGGACAGACAGGACAGACAGGACAGACAGGACAGACAGGACAGACAGGACAGACAGGACAGACAGGACAGACAGGACAGACAGGACAGACAGGACAGACAGGACAGACAGGACAGACAGGACAGACAGGACAGACAGGACAGACAGGACAGACAGGACAGACAGGACAGACAGGACAGACAGGACAGACAGGACAGACAGGACAGACAGGACAGACAGGACAGACAGGACAGACAGGACAGACAGGACAGACAGGACAGACAGGACAGACAGGACAGACAGGACAGACAGGACAGACAGGACAGACAGGACAGACAGGACAGACAGGACAGACAGGACAGACAGGACAGACAGGACAGACAGGACAGACAGGACAGACAGGACAGACAGGACAGACAGGACAGACAGGACAGACAGGACAGACAGGACAGACAGGACAGACAGGACAGACAGGACAGACAGGACAGACAGGACAGACAGGACAGACAGGACAGACAGGACAGACAGGACAGACAGGACAGACAGGACAGACAGGACAGACAGGACAGACAGGACAGACAGGACAGACAGGACAGACAGGACAGACAGGACAGACAGGACAGACAGGACAGACAGGACAGACAGGACAGACAGGACAGACAGGACAGACAGGACAGACAGGACAGACAGGACAGACAGGACAGACAGGACAGACAGGACAGACAGGACAGACAGGACAGACAGGACAGACAGGACAGACAGGACAGACAGGACAGACAGGACAGACAGGACAGACAGGACAGACAGGACAGACAGGACAGACAGGACAGACAGGACAGACAGGACAGACAGGACAGACAGGACAGACAGGACAGACAGGACAGACAGGACAGACAGGACAGACAGGACAGACAGGACAGACAGGACAGACAGGACAGACAGGACAGACAGGACAGACAGGACAGACAGGACAGACAGGACAGACAGGACAGACAGGACAGACAGGACAGACAGGACAGACAGGACAGACAGGACAGACAGGACAGACAGGACAGACAGGACAGACAGGACAGACAGGACAGACAGGACAGACAGGACAGACAGGACAGACAGGACAGACAGGACAGACAGGACAGACAGGACAGACAGACAGACAGGACAGACAGGACAGACAGGACAGACAGGACAGACAGGACAGACAGGACAGACAGGACAGACAGGACAGACAGGACAGACAGGACAGACAGGACAGACAGGACAGACAGGACAGACAGGACAGACAGGACAGACAGGACAGACAGGACAGACAGGACAGACAGGACAGACAGGACAGACAGGACAGACAGGACAGACAGGACAGACAGGACAGACAGGACAGACAGGACAGACAGGACAGACAGGACAGACAGGACAGACAGGACAGACAGGACAGACAGGACAGACAGGACAGACAGGACAGACAGGACAGACAGGACAGACAGGACAGACAGGACAGACAGGACAGACAGGACAGACAGGACAGACAGGACAGACAGGACAGACAGGACAGACAGGACAGACAGGACAGACAGGACAGACAGGACAGACAGGACAGACAGGACAGACAGGACAGACAGACAGACAGGACAGACAGGACAGACAGGACAGACAGGACAGACAGGACAGACAGGACAGACAGGACAGACAGGACAGACAGGACAGACAGGACAGACAGGACAGACAGGACAGACAGGACAGACAGGACAGACAGGACAGACAGGACAGACAGGACAGACAGGACAGACAGGACAGACAGGACAGACAGGACAGGACAGACAGGACAGACAGGACAGACAGACAGGACAGACAGGACAGACAGGACAGACAGGACAGACAGGACAGACAGGACAGACAGGACAGACAGGACAGACAGGACAGACAGGACAGACAGGACAGACAGGACAGACAGGACAGACAGGACAGACAGGACAGACAGGACAGACAGGACAGACAGACAGACAGGACAGACAGGACAGACAGGACAGACAGGACAGACAGGACAGACAGGACAGACAGGACAGACAGGACAGACAGGACAGACAGGACAGACAGGACAGACAGGACAGACAGGACAGACAGGACAGACAGGACAGACAGGACAGACAGGACAGACAGGACAGACAGGACAGACAGGACAGACAGGACAGACAGGACAGACAGGACAGACAGGACAGACAGGACAGACAGGACAGACAGGACAGACAGGACAGACAGGACAGACAGGACAGACAGACAGACAGGACAGACAGGACAGACAGGACAGACAGGACAGACAGGACAGACAGGACAGACAGGACAGACAGGACAGACAGGACAGACAGGACAGACAGGACAGACAGGACAGACAGGACAGACAGGACAGACAGGACAGACAGGACAGACAGGACAGACAGGACAGACAGGACAGACAGGACAGACAGGACAGACAGGACAGACAGGACAGACAGGACAGACAGGACAGACAGGACAGACAGGACAGACAGGACAGACAGGACAGACAGGACAGACAGGACAGACAGGACAGACAGGACAGACAGGACAGACAGGACAGACAGGACAGACAGGACAGACAGGACAGACAGGACAGACAGGACAGACAGGACAGACAGGACAGACAGGACAGACAGGACAGACAGGACAGACAGGACAGACAGGACAGACAGGACAGACAGGACAGACAGGACAGACAGGACAGACAGGACAGACAGGACAGACAGGACAGACAGGACAGACAGGACAGACAGGACAGACAGGACAGACAGGACAGACAGGACAGACAGGACAGACAGGACAGACAGGACAGACAGGACAGACAGGACAGACAGGACAGACAGGACAGACAGACAGACAGGACAGACAGGACAGACAGGACAGACAGGACAGACAGGACAGACAGGACAGACAGGACAGACAGGACAGACAGGACAGACAGGACAGACAGGACAGACAGGACAGACAGGACAGACAGGACAGACAGGACAGACAGGACAGACAGACAGACAGGACAGACAGGACAGACAGGACAGACAGGACAGACAGGACAGACAGGACAGACAGACAGACAGGACAGACAGGACAGACAGGACAGACAGGACAGACAGACAGACAGGACAGACAGGACAGACAGGACAGACAGGACAGACAGGACAGACAGGACAGACAGGACAGACAGGACAGACAGGACAGACAGGACACAGACAGGACAGACAGGACAGACAGGACAGACAGGACAGACAGGACAGACAGGACAGACAGGACAGACAGGACAGACAGGACAGACAGGACAGACAGGACAGACAGGACAGACAGGACAGACAGGACAGACAGGACAGACAGGACAGACAGGACAGACAGGACAGACAGGACAGACAGGACAGACAGGACAGACAGGACAGACAGGACAGACAGGACAGACAGGACAGACAGGACAGACAGGACAGACAGGACAGACAGGACAGACAGGACAGACAGGACAGACAGGACAGACAGGACAGACAGACAGACAGGACAGACAGGACAGACAGGACAGACAGGACAGACAGGACAGACAGGACAGACAGGACAGACAGGACAGACAGGACAGACAGAGGACAGACAGGACAGACAGGACAGACAGGACAGACAGACAGACAGGACAGACAGGACAGACAGGACAGACAGGACAGACAGGACAGACAGGACAGACAGGACAGACAGGACAGACAGGACAGACAGGACAG